>JAJHZJ010000671.1:4451931-5051931 GCA_023548195.1 Bettongia penicillata ogilbyi
TGCTTATGTCTACTGCCTAACATCTTTCTGTCATTTTCTTACTCTTTTTTCAAATACAGACTCTATAAAATGCATCCATGAGATTCCTGTGTAATCTACAAGAATTTTCTCTCATTAATTCTACCTGAATCATGATTTCCTATAATATTTCCCTTCATCCTAACTTTGGCCTTTTATATTGAAATGACCAAATATCAGACTGCATATAAATTTGATTTTAATTTTGAGGGTCTCTTCAAGTTTTTTTGTATCATGTGTCTATTTTTTAATGCATATGTGTGCACATACACATATATACACATATATACATGCACATACACACATATCTATCCATTGTCTGTCTATCTAGAAATAGATATCACTCTATGTTGTCTTTGGGCATAAAATTAAACTCATTGTGCCAATTTGTGTCTATGCCTATTCAGAGAGGTATCTGTGAGCCATCCTTCCATTTGTTTGTAACTTCTTTCTGTTTTTCATTTGTAGTAAAACTATCAAGACCTAGGGGATTTAGCTCAGGGGGTGGGGAACCTTTGGCTTAAAGCCACATATGAATTTCTATGTCCTTGGGTGTGGCTTTTTAATGAAATCCATGTTTTATAGAACAAATCCTTTCATTAAGGAGATTTTTTCTGTGAAGTTTGGATTCAGTCAAAGCGCTATACTTGAAGACCTAAAGGGCTACATGTGACCTTGAGATTAAAAGTTCCTCTCCCTGACAGCTAATAGGTCTTCTAATAGGTCTACTTATTGGACATTGGACTGATATCTTGTAGTTAGATTACCAGTAGGGATTAATGGGAGCCAAGATGGCAGAGTAAGCAGTAAATTGCCATAATTCTCCCATATTCACCTCTGAACAACCATAAAATAACACCCCCAAACAAATCCTGGAGCAAAAGAACCAGTAAAAAGATACAAGCTGTGAGGTCAAGAAACTTGGAAGATTAGCAGGAAAGGTCTGTCTCACTTAAGTAAAGGGGGAATTTAATCCAAGAGAGGAAGCATTCCAGTAAATCAGCAGCAAGTCCCACCTCAGCAAACCAGTGGTAGATCCCGAGTCCCAGTGGAGTGGAGCAGACAAACACCAACACCAGGATCCTCCATGGGCTTCAGCAAACCCTAGAGAACTGTCTGATTCCAGCTCTGAGAACCCGCCATATGGTTCAGCTTAACCCCTGACAAACAGGCAACCTCCAGTGACCAGACTTCATATGTTTCAGCTTAGTCCTAGACAAAGAGGCAGCTGCCAGTGGCCAGACCTCCACTTACTTTGGTGTATCCCTGGAGAAATGCAGAAACACTCCACCAGGCTCAGCACATGTCAGATATCCCCACTAGGACCCAGGATTAGCATTAGGTAAACTGCCAGATCCTTAAGGTCTCCAGGAGTGCCAGTGACCCCCCTGGTTAACCCACTCTCTCAGCACAGCACTAGACAGAGGTTCCCCATGGACCTCAAAGGCAACATCAGTGTAGCAGCAAGTAAACAGCCAAGGTCTGCCATCACCGGCTCAAGAAGCCTGAAGTAAATATCCTTCCACTCCAGGAGCAGAGCTCAAACTTAAAAGAAAGGGGAAAGGCCTAAAAAGATGAGCAAAGAACAACCACAAAAAAAGAATCTGACCATAGAAAGTTAAGATGGTGACAGCAAAGACCCAGGCACAAACTCAGAAGTGGACAAGAGTGACAAAACATCTATGGGCAAAACCTCAAAGAAAAATGGAAAGTATTCTCAATCCCAGAAAAAATGCATGGACGAGTTAAAAAGGAAGCGTACATATCATATAAGACATGTACAAGAAAAAAGTATGAAAAGCAATGAGAATAATACAAGAGAATAATTTTTAGAAGAATCAAGATCTTAAAAAAAGTAAATGATTGCTTAAAAAGTTGAATTTGCCAAATGGAAAAGGAGATACAAAAATACATTGAATTAAACAATTCTGTTACAAGTACAAAAGCACACTGAGGAAAACAATTCCTTAAAAGTTAGAATTGGGCAAGTGCAAGCTAATGATTATGAGACATCAAGAATCAATCAAACAATTCAAAAGAATTAAAAAACATAAAAAATAGAAAATACTTCATGAGAAGAACAACTGGCTTGGAAAACAGATGAAAGAGAGACAATGGCAGAATCTTTGGACTACTTGAAAAGCAAAAGAAGAACCTAGACAGTATCTTTCAAGAAAATGTGAAGGAAAACTACCCTTATATCCTAGAACCAGAGGATAAAATAGACTTTGAAAGACTCCTATGATCATCTTAGAGAAGAAATCAAAATAAAAACTCTAGGAATATTATGGGTGAATTTTAGAACTATCAGATCAAGGAAAAATACTGCAAGTAGCCAAAAAGAAATATTTCAAATATTTGGCAGTAACAATAAGGATTACACAGGACTTAGCAACTTCTACATTAAAAGACTGGAGGTCATGGAACATGATATTCCAGAAGGAAAGAATGATATACCAAGATTAAGCAAAACATATCAAGAGGAAAAATGATTATTCAAAGAGATAGAAGGATTTTAAGCTTTCAACAGGAAAAGACCAGAGTTAAACCCAAAATTTGATCTCCAATATCAAGACCCAAGAGAAGCATAAATAGGTAGATACAGAAAAGAAAACATAAAGGATTCAATAGAGCTAAACTGTTTATATTGCTACATGGTAAGACAGTATTTGCAATTCTTAAAAATTTTATCCACTAATAATACAGCTACAAGGAATATATAGAGGGTAAGGATATAAGGTGAATTTGAGGAGATTACATAAAGATGATTAAGGGATGAGAAAAGAGTACAATAGATGCAAAAGGAAGGGAGAGGTAGAAGAGAGTAAATTATTTCATATAAAGAGATGCAAAAACCTATTACAATGGAGAAGATGGGAGGGTGAGGGATTGGCATCCCTTGAACCTTACTCTCATCATTATTGACTTGAAGAGGGAACACACACACACACACACACACGCACACTATATATATATATATATATATATATATATATATATATATATATATACACATATATGTTTTGAAAGTTATCTTATGTGACAAATTAGGAGGGAGAAGATTAATTAAGAGGATGTGGGGGGGCACTGAAAAATGGGAGGGCCTAGTGGGGTTGTGGTAGGCAGAATCAAAACAGTGGTGAGGAGGGAAAGGGTGAAAGGAAATAGATGATAAACAGGAGAAAAATAGGAGGGAAGGGAATACACTATCCATAACTGTGAAAGTGAATGGGACGAACTCTCCCATAAAATGGAAGTGGATAGCAGCATGGATCAAAAACCAGAGTCCTACAATGTTTTATTTTTTTCATATATATATATGTGAGTGTGTGTGTGAAATCCACTTTAAGCAGAGAGACACACACAGAATAAAGGTGATAGGCTACAGACAAAGTAAGGTGGTCTAGCAATACCAGGTTTCCAATTATATTATGAGGTAGTAATCATCAAAGCTATCTGGCACTGGCTATAAAAAACAGAGTGATGGATCAGTGGAATAGATGCGGTTATGAGATACAGTAGTCAATAAACATAGCAATGTAGTGTTTGCAAAACCCAAAGATCCCAGCCTTTGAGGTAAATATCACTATTTAGCAAAAACTACTAGGAAAAAACTGGAAGCCAATAGGACATAAACTAGGTATAGACCAATATCTCATACCATATGATAATAGCAAAATGAGTGTGTGATTTAGACATAAAGGGTGACACCATAAGTTAATTTGAAAAACAAGGAATAGACCACCTGTCAGATCTATGGAGAAGGAAATAATTCATGACCAAAAGAGAGAGAGAGAGCATTACAAAATATAACTTAAAAATTTTTGATTGTATTAAAATCAAACCTTTTTTATTTCTTTTTTTCAACATTCATTTCCACAAAATTTTGAGTTCCAAATTTTCTCCTCATTTCTCCCCTTCCCCCCCCAAAATACTGAAAAATCTGATTACCCCTTCCACCAATCTGTCCTCCCTTATAACACCACTCCCTTCCTTTATCCTCATTTTCTCTTTCGTCCTGTAGTGCAAGACCAATTTATTACCCCTTTACCTGTGTATCTTATTTCCCAGTTGTATGCAAAAACAATTCTCAACATTTGTTCCTAAAACTTTGAGTTTCAACTTCTTTTCCTTCCTCCCTCCCCACCCATTCCCACTGAGAAGGCAGGCAATTCAATATAGGCTATATATGTGTAGTTTTGCAAACGACTTCCATAATAGTCATGTGGACTAACTATATTACCCTCCATTCTATCCTGCTGCTCACTTCTTCTATTCTCTCTTTTGACTTTGTAGCTCTCCAAGAGTATTTACTTCTAATTGCTCCCTCCTCCCATTTGCCCTCCCTTCCATCATCCCCCTACCCTGCTTCTCCCCTTCTCCCCTCTTTCCTATAGTGTAAGATAGATTTTCCTATCAAATTGAATGTGCATGTTATTCCTTCCTTAAGCCATATGTGAAGAGAGTAACTGTCACTTTTCCCCTCTTACCTCCTCCCTTTTCCCCTCCATTGAAAAAGCTTTTCCTTGCCTCTTTTATGAGAAAAATTTGCCCCATTTCATTTCTCCCTTTCTCTTCCCAACATATTCCTCTCTCACCCTTTAATTTTATTTTTTTAGAAATCATCCTTTCCCATTTGACTCACCCTGTGTTCTCTCTCTCTGTGTGTATATACATACAGAGAGAGGGAGAGAGAGAGAGAGAGAGAGAGAGAGAGAGAGAGAGAGAGAGAGAGAGAGAGAGAGAGAGAGAGAGAGAGAGCACAGGGTGAGTCAAATGGGAAAGGATGATTTTATATATATATATACACACACACACACACACATATGTGTGTGTGTGTGTGTGTGTAAGAAAAGTTTCAAGAGTTATATATATTATCTTTCCATGTAGGAAGACAAACCGTTCAACTTTGCTAAGTCCCTTATGACCTGTTTACCTTTTGATGCTTCTCTTGATTCTTGTGTTTGAAAGTCAGATTTCCTTTTCAGCTCTGGTCTTTTCATCGAGAATGCTTGAAAGTCCTCTATTTCATTGAATGACTGTTTTTTCCCCTGAAGTATTATACTCAGTTTTTCTGGGTAGGTGATTCTTGGTTTTAATACTAGTTCCTTTGACTGCTGGAATGTTATATTCCATGCCCTTCAATCCCTTTAGAAGATGCTAGATCTTGTGTTATCCTAATTGTATTTCCACAATACCCTAATTGATTCTTTGAAGCTGTTTGCAATTTTTTCTCCTTGACCTGGAAACCCTGGAATTTGGCAACAATGTTCCTAGGAGTTTCTCTTTTTGGATCTCTTTCAGGAGGTGATCAGTGGATTCTTTCAATATTTATTTTGCCCTCTGGTTCTAGAATATCAGTCCAGTTTTCCTTGATAATTTCTTTTTTTTTTTCATTTTATTTATTTATTTAATTCTTTACATTCATTTTCACAAATTTTTGGCTTCCAAATTTTCTCCCCTTTTATCCCCTTCCCCACCCCAATACCCCAAGCAATCTAATTTTCCCTATCTCCAATCTGCCCTCTCTTCTGTCATCCCTCCCTTCTCTTGTCTCCATCTTCTCTTTCTCCTGTAGGGCCAGATGACTTTCTATTCCTCATTAACTGTATGTCTTCTTTCCTAGTTACAACAACAATATTAAACAGTTGTTCCTAAAACTTTGAGTTCCAAATTCTCCCCATCCCTCCCTCCCTACCCATTCCTTTTGGGATGGCAGGCAATTCAATATAGGCCATATCTGTGTAGTTTTGCAAATGACCTCCCTGATAGTCGTGTTGTGTAAGACTAACTGGATTACCATCCCTCCTAACCTTCCCCTCATTGTTTCTCTTCTGTCTCTTGATCCTGTCCCTCCCCAAGTGTTGACTTCAAATTACTCCCTCCTCCCTTTGCTCTCCCCTCCATCACCCCCTCCCTTGCAATATCTCCTTCTCCCTCACTTTCTTATACTGTACGATAGGTTTTCATACCAAGATGAGTGTGCATTTCACTCCTTCGTTTAGTCAAATGTGATGAGGGTAAACTTCTTGTTTTTTTTTTTCTCAGCTCTCCTCTTTTTCCCTCCACTAAGAAAAACTCCTACCTGCTTCTTTAATGACATATAGTTACCCCCTTCCATTTCCCTCTCTTTCCTCCCCCTACATTTCTCTCTCACCATTTACCTTAGTTTCTTTTAAGGTATGGTCCCCATCCTATTCAGTTCAATCTGTGCTCTCTATCTCTGTACGTGTGTGCATTTGTGTATGTATGTGCATGCGTGTACATGTGTATGTGTGGTCCCACCAACTACCCAGATACTGAAAAGTTTTAAGAGTTAGAAATATTGTCTTTCCCTGTATGAATATAAACAGTTCACTTCTGGTAAGTCCCTTAAGACTTCTCTTTGCTGTTTCCTTTTTCATGCTTCTTCTCATTCTTGTGTTTGAAAGTCAAATTTTCTTTTCAGCTCTAGTTTTTTCATTAAGAATGATTGAAAGTCCTCTGTTTCATTGAAAGACCATATTTTCCCTTGAAGTATTATACTCAGTTTAGCTGGGTAGGTGATTCTTGGTTTGAGTCCTAGTTCCTTTGCCTTCTGGAATATCCTATTCCACGCCCTTCGATCCTGTAATGTAGATGCTGCTAGATCTTGGGTTATCCTGATTGTATTTCCACAGTACTGGAATTGTTTCTTTCTAGCTGCTTGCAATATTTTTTCCTTGAGCTGGGAGTTCTGGAATTTGGCCACAATGTTCCTAGGAGTTTCTCTTTTTGGATCTCTTTCAGGTGGTGATTGATGGATTCTTTCAATACTTATTTTGCCCTCTGGTTCTAGAATGTCAGGGCAGTTTTCCTTGATAATTTCATGAAAGATGATGCTTAGGGTCTGTTTTTGATCATGGCTTTCAAGAAGTCCCATAATTTTTTTAAGTTGTCTCTTTTAGATCTATTTTCCAGGTCAGTTGTTTTTCCAGTGAGGTATTTTACATTATCTTCCATACTTTCATTCTTTTGGTCTTGTTTTGTACTATCTTGGTTTCTCATAAAGTCATTAGCTTCCATCTGTTCCATTCTAATTTTTAAAGAACTATTTTCTTCAGTGAGTTTTTGAACCTCTTCTTTCATTTAACTGATTCTGCTTTTTAAAGCATTCTTCTCTTCATTGGCTTTTTGGACCTCTTTTTCCAATTGAGTTAGCCTATTTTCAAAGGTATTATTTTCTTCAGCATTTTTGGGGTCTCTTTTAGGAAGCTGTTGACTTGCTTTTTATGATTTTCTTGCATCACATTCATTTCTCTTCCCAAGTTTTCCTCCACCTCTATAACTTGATTTTCAAAATCCTTTTTGAGTTCTTCCATGGCTTGAGGTCATTGCATATTTATTTTTGAATGTTTGGGATGTAGAAGTCTTGACTTTTATGTCTTCCCCTGATTGTAAATCTGGTTTTTTCCTCATCTGTAAGGATGGGAAAAATACCCATTCATCAAGAAAGTAACCTTCTATAATCTTATTTTTTCCCTTTTTTGAGCATTTTCCTAACCAGTTACTTGACTTTTGGGTCCTCAGTTCTTCCACGATGGCACAATAAAATCTGCACACTTGTCTGGGAGAAACCAGAAACTTTTCTGTCCAGAATCTGTGAGTAGTAGAATTCCCTCTCCACAACCACTTCCAGTTCTGCCATGCCAGCACTCAGGGTTGAGATTCAGATCAGCTGTTCAATTCCCCAGGGGCTTTGAGTGGGGGGCGGTTCCCAAGGCTAAGCTGCCACTCAGTATGAGATTATGATCAGCTGTTCAATTCCTCCATGGGCTCTAGGGGGAGGGCAGGGCTGCCATTCAGGTCTGAGGTTCAGATCAGCTGCTCAATTCCCAGGGGCTTTATGCTGAGAACTCCACAAATGTACTGCCACTACTGATAGTGCTGTGGCTGCTAGCTCTGCCATCTGGGGCTGGGACTAGGGGAGGACCCTTCTCCCTTGTCAGCAAGGTAAAAAATCACTGACCTTTGAAGCTGCCTTTGGCACCTGTGTGTTGAGGGATCTGTGAACCTCCACTGCTGCTGCTGATTCTGGCCCCGAGTTCTGCTGTGGTCCTTCTCCTCCCAGTGCCGCATGGCCAAGACTGGGCTCTGTTTCCCTTCAAATTAGGTACAACAGACCTTTCCTGCTGGTCTTCCAGGTCACCCTGGGCTGGAAATCTCCTTCACTCTGTCATTCTGTGGCTTCTGATGCTCTAGAATTTGTTGAAAGTCATTCTTTACAGACCTTTTATAGGCTGTTGGGGAAGAGCTAGAGTATGTGCATCTTTCTACTCCACCATCTTGGCTCCACTCCCTAAAATCAAATCTTTTGTACAAATAAAGCAAATGCAACCAAGATTAGAAGGAAAGCAGAGAGCTGGGAGATGATGTTTATAGCAAGTGTCTATGACAAAGTCCTCATTTCTCGAATATACAGAGAAATGAGTCAATTCATGAGAATATAAGTCATTCCAAATTAATAAATGGTGAAAGAATATGAAAAAAGCAGTTTCCAGATGAAGAAATCAATGAAATTTATACGCATATGAAGACATGTTCTAAAAAACTTTCTATCACAGAAATGCAAATTAAAACAAATCTGAAGTACTACCTCATACCTATCAGATTAACTAATATTAAAAAAAAAGGAAAATGATAAATGTTTAAGAAAATGTGGGAAAAGTGTAATGCTGAATCACTGTTGGTGGAGTTGTGAACTCATCTAACCTTTCTGGAGAGCAATTTGTAACTATGCCCAAAAGGCAACCAAATTGTGCATACCTTTTCATCCTACATTACTACTACTAGTTCTGTATCATAAAGAGATGATAACAAAGGGGAATCAGACCTATATGTGCATAAATATTTATAGCAGTCCATTTAATGGTGGCAAAATATTGGAAAATGAAGGAATACCCATTAATTAGGAAATAACTGAACAAACTATGGTATATGAATCTAATGGAATACTATTGTGCAACAAAAAAATGAACAGATGGAGTTAAGAAAAACCTGGAAAACTTGTACAAATTGATTAAAAGCAAAATGAGTAGAATGAGAAAAATATCAGTGTTTCACACTGTTTTCCATTAATTGCCTGGATCTTGCACTTCCATGACTCTCTTCTGCCTTCCATTTATTTCTTCATGGCCTGCTAAGACAAAGAGAAGGTTCTTTCTAGAGCAATTGACAAAAAAAATTTAAACATTTTAATGATCTGCCTTAAGCTAATCTAAATTTTACATTCTTCCAGTTAAGTTGAATATCTTCTCTCTCCTCTGAGGAGATAGAAAATTGCTTATTCTCCACTCTCTGTGCTTAGTAAGTTGTGAAGTTTCCCCTCAGTTAAATATTTCTTCTTCCATGTTACCTTCTCTAACCCCCATAATTATATCTTCTTTAAGCACGCCTTTATTACTTCTTAGTTTATTACATTTTCATTGCTTTTCATAAAATCTAGAACCAGAAACAGTCTTCAGATAGCTTCTGAACACTTTAGAATGCTTTTCCATTACACTGGGGGAAAGAGCTCTGCTTTGATGCTATTTTCATGATCACAGTCATTTCTGGGAAGAAGCATTACATACCTGGTCAAAATTACCAAAAAGGAACATTTATTAATTCCAGGTCCTAGCATCAATAGTTTGCCAAGATCCATAGCCCTGGTCTAAGTATTAGAAGAAAAGTACGTCAACATGAACTACATCCCATGACTAATTTGTGGGCAACAATGAGGAGGAAGGGGGGGGGGTGAACTCACCCCAGAACCAAAATTAAAAGAAAACAACATTACAAAAACACACTACAAGGCTCTACTACATGTTTTATTTTTAGAAAAAAAACTGATCATAGCTGTTTTGGTTTAGCATTATTCTCACTTAAATATTATCCTATCTACAGGAGAAAGGTCATTTGGAGTCACTTAATGATCCTAAAGTTGGAAAAATTGCACCCCTAAAGCCTCTTCCCATTGGTGGGTTCCTTTCCCCAAATTTTTCCCTGAAGAAATGTGTGTGCCAGTCATACTAATTTATAAGCAAGAGTGTATAGGTAGGTTTTTAACAACTAGCTCTCAAAGACAGTGCTCTCATGGCTCACTTTTAAGTTTAATCTGAATTCAACATTTTTTACATAACCTTCTTATGTCCATAAAACAATAAATGAAGCCCTGATTTGTAGCATTTTCTTCTTTCTAAGGTGTATTTGTTACTCTAAAAACTTAACATTAGTCTCCTATGAATCCAGCTCTAGTATGTCCCCATTCATAACATAGTTCTGATTCTGATTTTCATGATTACTTTTCCATCTCTAGACCTTTAAACAATCTTCTCATTCAGGTGACTACTTCACCCCTACAACATCTTTTTTGATTCCTGAGTTCTACTCATGGATTTTCCATTTGAGGAAATACCCATTCTAGTCATGTTGAAACAGGTTGTTTCGGACTCTGACTTTCCACACTACTTTTCCACCTTTATTGCCCCCCTCACCACCTGCTTTATGTGTTTTTTTCCTCTGTTAGAAGGTAAGCTCATTGAGGTCAGTGCCTTTCTGTTTGCTTGTATTTGTATTTCCAGAAGAGTATGTCTCACATTGTATGTGTTGTTGTTCACTTGTTTCGGTCATGTCCGACACTTTATGACCCCTTTTGGACTTTCTTGGCACAGATACTATTGGAGTAGTTTGCTTTCTTTCTCCAGCTCCTTTTACAGATGGAGAAACTGAGGCGGACAGGATTAAGTGACTTGCTCAGGGTCTTATAGGTAGTATCTGAGGCAAGATTTGAACTCAAGTAGATAAACCTTCCTGACTTCAAGACTGACACTCTATCCAAAACACCATTGGCACATAATAAGTACTTGGAAAATATCTCTTGATGCATAGATATATCTGTGCATGGATGGGTGGAATGAGTACATGCAGGACTGTGTATTGCCTAATGATGACCAACATTTCCATCATCATTGTTCTTGTGTACTGATCAATGTCCTCCAAATTCTTAAGAAATTTTGAAAAGGGAAGTCATTAAATCAAATTGGGGGCTTTATTATGACTGAGTACTCATTCTTCAATTCTATAATACCAAAGCATCTGCTATTTTAGTGAGCTGGATCTGTAGTTGTATTGATTTAGGAATATTCTTCAACCAGTTCAGATCAGAGAGGGTCTCTGTAACTTGGTACATTTGACAATTGCCTGGAGCTCTGATAAATTAATCAGCTTGCTTCTGGTCATACAGCTACTCCATGCTGGAGACATAACTTGACCCAAGGTTTTCATATTAGATGTCTAGCCCTCTATCTATTCTACCCATTCTGCATGGTATAAACATTTTAAATCTGAATTGAGAGAACCTGGGTTAATATCCTGGTTCTATCACCTGTTACCTATGTGATGCCAGGCCACACTTTTCATATTTGCAGAAGGGAGGATTTGGATCAGATGACCTCAGATTTCCCGTTTAGTTCTAAACCTATAACCCTAGGACATTACAAAAAAGTTAGCTATCATATGCGTGTCTCAACAGAGCTATAATTGTATATAATATATTAATGAGATAATTATGCTACTTCCTAATTAGACACTCTTTCTATTAAAAATATTTCATTTTGAGGAAGCTGCCTCATTAGAGGCAACATTGTGGAAGCAGTGTGTTACTCTCCAAAGTCCAATGAATGTGGGAATCATAGGACTTTAGTCTGAAACTTGGATCTCTAACATAGGCTCTGTGGGATTTGGGGTGAGTTATATAACTTCTTTGGGCCTTTACTGTAAAATGAGGGAATAAGTTTAGATAACCCTTAAATTCTCTTCTAGGTCCAAACCTATCATCATTTGAATTCAAGTTCCCTACAGGGTGGAACTATGCCCCTTACTTCCTTTATGCCTTTATCAGCATCTACCACAATTCTTTGTATATATCTGGCTACTGGGTAAATTTTGCTGTACCAGATACTACTGAAATATCATATGTTTATTTTATTAGAAGAAAACAATGACAAGTTGTTATGTAGTCAAAGAAATAAAGTATAGAATTAACTCCAAAGTTTAAACATTATTCCATTCAAAAGGGCTGGTGCTTTGCTGAAATGAGCACTTTTATGAAAAGTTAATTTTACATTCAAGAGTGTCTTTTATTTATTTATTTTTTAAAATATACTGGACACTTTCCAGAGAAAATAGTTCTGGTCACAAGTAGCATTTTTTAAAATGACAATATTTGTGAGGGGAAAAACAATGTCGATGGAAGCCAGGGACAAGAGGGGTGAGATAAAGAACTTTCTATGACTAAAAACAGAGGAAATTGTGTACAATACCCAACTTCACTCCCCAGATGACCATATTTTTGTTGATTTAAAGACAAAATCGAGGACATTAATCAACTTTACTTCTTTTGTCTTTTTTTGTTTTGGTGGCCCTCCCTTTAGCATACAGTACAACCCATAAATAGCCAAATGATACATTCAAATTAGAATCCAGAAGGTCCTTGTGGCTGGTTTTTAATCACCAAGCATGTGCAAATGCTCATTTCAGTTCAAATCAGCATTGTTGAGATCACAAGCTTACTCAAAATCATTTGTCTTTTGGTGCTTTGACTGAAGCATAGAATGAAATCAGACTTTCTTGTAGGGTTTCTTTTCTTTTGGTTGCGCCTTTGATCTTTTTTCTGTACAGCCGCATCTGGCTAAGACAATGAATAGGAGAGGCACAAAGACATGTGAAAGGGAAAGGTTAACCAACATTTGTGCACTATACAAGTGGGTTTTGATTTTGGGCTTTGGCCATTGCTAAGGACAGAAAGATTCTTATTTAATTTCACTTATTCCCTTTGAAAATGGGTGCGTCTCAAAGTATTTAAGCTTACTTAAAGTAAACACCTAAGCTATGTAAACTTCTCAAGAGTTCAGCATCAGGAAATGATTTATGTTGTAATCTGGAACTCTGCTTCATGTTCCACTTGGAAACAGCTTAGAAAGGAAAAGAAAATTGAAAAGCAACTGAAAATAAGAATCAAGCTAATTTTTTTAAACTCCAAAGATCAAAATAATTTTTGGTCCAGAAAACAAGGCTATAGAAGTTTTGAATTCACTTAAGTAGGTCTTTCTTTACCTTAGTTCCTATTCATGAATATTCCATTACACTTGTAATTTGCATCAAACTCAATATCTCTCTTTGTGTATAGAGGCAGAAAGAAGAGAAAGAAGAGGAGAAAGAGGAGGAAGAAGAAGAGAGGTGGCAAAACAATCCCCAGATCTGATTTCAAAATTGCCCAGGGTATTACCAGCTCTAATTATCTTAAAAACTAACCCCTAATTACTAAAATGTGAAGAAAACAAAAATATACCAAGATAACTTTTAAAATGAAATTAAATTTAACAAATGATACATGCCATATGGTAGTATTAAAATATGTTGAAACATTTTTAATTAAAAAAATGCTACTATATAACAACCACAAAATCTCTGGGCATCATTGGACTAAAAATTAATCCTCATGCTTCATTGTCAATTTCTGCTGTTAATACAGAAGCTCACAGTAGAGTTTATATATCTGTGTAGAGAATTGCATCCTCCCTTATCCTCTTCCCCCTGCAACAAAGAAACACAATTTGATGAAGGCATGAGAACAGGGAGATTGGATGAAATTTCCTCACCCTGTTATTACTCAGCTAGTTGTCCATTGTCCATTTCTTTTCTCCAAATAGCCGCCAAATTAGAATTCTTGAGGCCTTCCTTGCCTGTAGTATCTGTCAACTCAATGAGCCACATAGTTCTGACTCATCACTTCTTACCTGGAATCTTGTACTCACCTCACCATTAGTCCTCTTCCCCAACCAAGCTGTTCATTTCCTCATTCCAATTCATCTCAACCCTACCTTTCCAATATATTGCTTTACCCTCTGGAAATTATGTTTTACGAATAATGAATTTCCAGGAATTTGATCTCACTTATTTTCCTTGCTCCTTCCATCTTCTTAAACTCACTAAGACTTGACTTGCATTTCGCAGCACTACCTCTGGTCGCCCCTTTCCAATACTGTTCAACTCTCACTCATATATCCCCTATTCAGTAAGTATATTTGTAGAATAAAAATACTATTGGTTCTGAAATATCACTTCCAGAAACTTGTGTCAGTAAGCTCCCGAACAAACACAGGAGGGTCTTGTTATCGCAGGTTTTTAGATCTGCATTCATAAAAGAAAACAATTTTCAAGGAATTAACAATCACTTTAATGAAGTACATGTATCATTCCTTTAACCAAGTACATATAACGTTCAGTTAGTTCAGGGAATTAGCACGCTGAATTTCAAAGAAAATACAGAGAAATAAAAAAAATCAACAGACATGGCTTCCTCTGCCTGAATTCAACAGACCATAGTTACCAGAGAAGGAAGCATGGCATCTGGGTTCTCAAAGTTGGGATGCTCCTTTAGTGGCTTCCCAGGAGGGTCCTCGTATGGCCAAACAAACACTTCCAATCAGTAATCAGTAAGCCCCAAAGTAACCAACAGACCTGGCTTCCTCTGCCTGACTATAATTCAACAGACAGGTACAACTGTCTGATCAGTTACCAGACAGAGAAGCATGACATCTGGTTTCTCAAAGCTGGGGGGGCCACTTAGCATCTTCCCAGAGTCCTTATCTGGCACTCAAACCTTCTTTTAAAAACTGAGCCCCAAAGTAAAACCTCAAATCAAACTATTTATACCTTTCATAGAGCCGGAGGGCATCACAGCCCTTTGACTCAGTGCCTCAATAGAAAAAACAAAAGGTTTTTTCATTTATTTTTATTTGACCCTCCTTCAAAACAATTCCCCTAACCAAGCTTCCCACAATGGGCAGGCCCTTCAATGGGTGGGAAAGATCTTTAATCACATTAAAATAGTTACAATGAAAATATATATACTATTTCTAGGTAAAGAAACTCTTCTTTCTGTATTCCTTGTAAAGACTTGATTGATAGAGGCACTTGGTTATATGAAAACAAAAACAGCAGAAGATACTATTTTGATGCCATCCCAAAACTATTACCACCTTCACTCAGCAACTTCTCCTCATTTGTGATTCATTCATTCCAAATTTATTGCCCAATCCAGATTCTTGTAACTGTTATTTAACAGTATATTTCCTCAGTAACAGTGCTTGGCTGACAGTTTTTCTCTCTATTTCTAGTTCTGCTATATTTTGGGGGGACTTCAGTAAGCATGTTTATATTTTCTCAAATAACCTGACTTCTCATTTCTTCAGTCTAATCAATTGTTTTAACTTGCTCCTGTATTTTATGTCATCTGCACAGAGAGAAGGTCACATACTTGATCTTGCCATGACCCACAAATATTCTACTTCTGTGTTCATGAACTCTGAATTTCCCTTAACTGATCATAATTTTTTTTTCTCTCCCTATGCTTTAACCTTTCTAAATCTATTTTGTATCTTCACCATGACCTCTATTTTCTTCATTCCTCATTATTGTCCAAGTCTATCATCTCTGCTCTGTTTTCTTCTCTTCTCCCAATCTTGATCCTGTGGTGAACTAGTTCACCTCAATATTATTCTGTCCTTTTGAATCCCTTGTTGTCTTGTATTACCAATCATGCCTTGCCAAACCCCAACTTTAGATTACTCCCATGATCTTCCTCCCTGGTTCCTACTCATGTACTACTAAGCAAAATGAGGAAATAATGGAACTCTTGACTAGATCCACTAAAAATATACTAGTTAACCTCATCTGCAACTTCACTGCAGCAAGAGAATCCTCCTCCTCCTCCATTAGCTATCCTATTCTTCATAGCTTTTTCTGTTTTGAACTTTTTTCTCTTTCTCCAAAAATATGATATTTCTCCCTCCCTTCATTCTGAGGATCTCATCTCATACTTCAAAAAGTAATTAAAACAGTTTTCCAACAGTTCACTCTTCTACATTGCTCCTCATTCCATAGCTCTATGACCTTATTCTCCAATCTCTGATGATGAGGTGGTCCTTCTGATTTCCAAGTACAACCTTTCTACATGTTCACCAACTACCTTTTGACCATTATGAACTGAATTTTGAGTAAGCAGTTATAAAGTATGACCTGTACATTATATGGACATTTTTGTTGCTCATCAGGACAGACAAATCATATTTTCTTGTATTACTGATAAAATCAGCTTGAGAATATATAGCCTAGCAGACAGAAGAAGCAGAGGAGAGATTCAATTTATTCTGAGGAGGCTAGAAAAAGAATAGTCTCTCTCAGAGGTAGAAAACATGAATGAAGGTAAAGATGTTTGCAATACATTATTATCTACCATCTTGTGACATATGACTGTTTTCTTAGATTTTAACAATGTGATTGGGAAATTATAAATAAAATGCCTTTTTTGCCCAGGTTAGACTATAGTATAGGCTATTTTGAGAATTCTCTAGTTAAAATGTTACTAATTAGAGAATCTTCTGAGCTAATCCCAGTAACACAGAATCATGACTCTTCTTTATCCCAGATTCTGAAGGAATGGGAAGCCAGAGCCTTAGTTTTAATTGTTGAAGCAGGGGAGAAAAGAATAGAAACAGTGAGAAGGTCTACAAACCATGGGGCACTACTATAGAGGCAATGAAGCTCTGATGCTACTGCTGCTATTGTGGCTGTGGAAGAAACCTGCGTCCATTGTCTAGGCAGCTCAGCTTAAAGCTTCTGGGGAACTTGAGAAGCTGATCTGAACCTCAGCCCTCAGTGGTTGCCCCACTGGGGGAATTGAGCAGCTGATCTGAATCTCAGACTTGAGCAAGTTACTGGGGAGAGAAGGAGCACTAGGACCCTCCTCTTGACAAAGGATTCAGAAGTCAAATAACTGTCTGGGAAAATGCTCAAAAAAAGGGGGAAAAAGACCATAGAAGGTTACTTTCTTGGTGAACAGGTGTCTCCTTCCATTCTTTTGGATGAGGAAGAACAAGACATACTGTCAGAGGAAGTCAAGATTTTGGCCTCAAGTACCTCCAAAATGAATAGGAAAAGGGTTCAAATCATACAAGAGCTTGAAAAGTGAGTCAGCAGCTTGCTAAAGGAGAACAAAAAAAATGCTGAGGAAAATAACGCCTTTAAAAACAGGCTAACTCAATTGGAAAAAGTGGTCCAAAAAGGCAATGAAGAGAAGGATGCTTTAAAAAGCAGAATTAGCCAAGTAGAAAAGAAGGTTCAAAAGCTCAATGAACAAAATAGTTCTCTAAAAGAGAGACTAGAATTCAGAAAAGCTAATGACTATGAGATAAACCAAGAAGTTAAAAAATAAAACCAAAAGATTGAAAAAATGGAAGATAATGTGAAACATCTCATTGGAAAAACAACTGACCTGGAAAATACATCCAGGAGAGACAATTTAAAAATTATGGGACTCCCTGAAAGTCATGATCAAAAAAAGCCTAGACATTATCTTTCATGAAGTTGTCAAGGAAAACTGCCCTGAGATTCTAGAACCAGAGGGCAAAATAAATATTGAAAGAATCCACCAATCACCTCCTGAAAGAGACCCCAAAAGAGAACCTCCTAGGAATATTGTGGCCCAATTTCAGAGTTCTTAGATCAAGAAGGATAACACAGGATCTGGCAGCTTCTACATTAAGGGATCAAAGAGCATGGAATAGGATATTTCAGAAGTCAAAAGAACTGGGATTAAAACCAAGAATCACCTACCCAGCAAAACTGAGTATAATACTTCAGGGGAATAAATGGTCATTCAATGATACAGAGGACTTTCAAGCATTCATGATGAAAAGACCAGAACGGAATAGAAAATTCGACTTGCAAACATAAGAATCAAGAGAAGCATGAAAAGGTAAACAGGAAAGAGAAATCATAAAAGCCTTTCTAAGGCTGAACTGTTTACATTCCTACATGGAAAGATAGTATTTGTAACTCTTGAGACTTTTCTCAGTATTTGGGTAGGTGGAGGGGTTTTATACACACACACACACACACACACACACACACACAGAGACAGAGTACAGGTTGAGTTGAATCAGAAAGGATGATGTCCATAAAAAAATACAATAAAATTAAGGGATGAGAGAGAAAAATATTGGAAGGAGAAAAGGAGAAATGGAATGGGGCAGGCTATCACTCATAAAAGAAATAAGAAAAATCTTGTTCAATGGAGGAGAAAAGGGAGGAGGCAAGAGGGGAAAAGTGAAGCTTACTCTCTTCACATATGGCTTAAGGATGGAATAACATGCTCACCAACTTTGGTATGAAAATCGATCTTATACTACAGGAAAGTAGGGGAGAAGGAGACAAATGGGATGAGGGGGATGATGGAAGGGAGGGCAAATGGGAGAAGGGAGTAACTAGAAATAAACACTTTTGGGAAGGGACAAGGTCAAATTAGAGAACAGAAAAAAGGGGGGGCAGGGTAGGATGGAGGACAATATAGTTAGTCTTATACAACATGACTATTATGAAAATCTTTTGCAAAATGATACATATATAGCCTGTATTGAATTGCTTGCCTTCTCAGTGGGGACGGGGAGGGAGAGAGGGAGAGAAGTTGGAATTCAAAGTATTAAAAACAAATGTTGAAAATTATTATTGCATGTAAATGGAAAATAAGAAATACAGGTAATGGGGTATAGAAATTTATCTTGCCCTACACGAAAAGAGAGAAGACGGGGATAAGAGAAGGGTGGGGTGTGACAGAAGGGAGGCTACATTGAGGAAAGGAGTAATCAGAATGCAAGGTATTATGGGGTGCAGGGAGGGGAGAGATGGGGAGAAAAATTGGAACTCAAAACTTTGTGGAAATGAAGGTCGAAATCTAAAAATAAATAAAAAGAATAATAAACAAACAATAACTACAACCACACACACACACATACACACACACACCTTCTACAAATACTTTTCTCAATTCTCCCACCTGCTGTTTACTTTCCTCACAAATTCACTTGTATTTAATATTGTATTCTTTTCAATTCATTCTGTTTATATTTATTCTGCCCATGCTTTCATTTCTGCTTATTCCCTCCCACACAAATGTAAGCTCACTAAGAGCTGCTATCTTTCTGACCTTTGTATTTGTACCTGCAATGCCTAGTTAGATTCTTCCTACATGAAGGTGTTTGTTGATAGATTATTTATCAGTTTCTTGATTGATTTTCAGCTTCTTCAAATGGCCAGCCCTAAAGACAGCTATCAGTCTTGGGTGAATAAACCATCTAAATGCTTTTCCAGATGATCTTTAGAGATTCCTTCATTATTTTAAATAATGATTCTCTTACCCCATATTATACAGTCCATTTAGCAAGCATTCTAGAAGTCCTATTATCTTTTCTTTACCTTATATACATCTATGACTACTTCTACAACTATATCCTTAAATAAAATTAAATTTAAAAAACAAACTGAAAATACCACTGTCCTTGGGAGTCAAGTATTGTAATAGTGACACATATAGTCAAATTTTCTTAGGATGGTTTTGCAGAGATATTTGTGGCATTCCAAATTTCTGGTATGAACTCTCAGTACATTCTGAATCTAACCACTTGCTGACATCCAAACCGCATTGTATAGACAGGATATCTTTTCAGATGTATGTGTTTAGCTTCATTATGAAATATTGTTTTTGCACATCATACCATGCCCGTTATAATTTCAATGTTTTATATAAGTAAAGGAAATGAGAGAAAATTCAGTATGCTGCTAACAACTATGTGTCATGAGCTAACCAAGTGCATACCAGTTCATGAATTGTCAAGAAGTTTTATATTTTCCTGTCTCAAAATGAAAAAACAAATGAGAAGGATCAATTATATATATATATATATATATATATATATATATATATATATATATATATGTGTGTGTGTGTGTGTGTGTGTGTATATGCATATCTATATGTGTATATATAATATATATATTTAACATGACCTACAATATGCCAAATGTTTTTTCTTTATCTAAATTAAAAATCATATTAAGAACCTCTGATTATAGGAAAACAGAGGGGGTGAAAGCTAAAGCTGAGCTAGACCTTTTCTTAAAATGTACCATCAAAGCTACTGTGAAAATAATGCAAAAATATTTTGAAATTTCAATATATTGAAGTTAAATCATCTATTACCCACCTCTGCTCCTTTGAAAACTAAATCCCATTCCTGAAAAACCATCTCATCAAACTCTTCTTGCTTTATTCAGACAACTCAGATAATCCCTTCTCCACAAAGCTTTCCTGAATTAATTAGAAGGCAATGGAAAACTTCCCCTAAGCCTATGTCAATACACCCTGTATTCCTATGAGACTTCCACACTCATTGCCTCATTCATACTTATATCTTTTAGTAACTATACTCTGGTCAATTTAATTTTATATATTATAATTATATATATATATATCATGTATATATTGTATAATTATAATTATTATCTCTTCTATGCATTCATTTGAATTTGAGAATCATTTACTATGTTCCTGGCATTGTGGCAAACACAAAGATAATATAACACAATCGCTGATCTCAAAGAACTTATACAATATTGAGGAAGATTTGACATGTACAAAGATAAGTATGATGTCAGTTACACTATGAGAGGAACCAGTTGAAATTTAAAAACAAGATGTTCTAGGAAAATGCGAGGAGGAGATAAATCACTTTCCACTGTCTAAAACTGGGGAATCTTTACTTCATGAAGGTATTGATATCTGAGCTGGACCTTGAAAATATGTATATGCTTGACTTTTAAGAGTGTTTCTACAGCATCTAAATCATGGGAGCCTATCCTAAATTCTTGACTCTTTCAAATTGGGAACATAATTTTAATAACAAAATAATCATTTTAATACTACTTTAAAAATGATTAAAGAATTCAAAGTGGTAAACATGGTAATGCAAATATGTAATCTCTCTTATCAAGGAGGCTAAGAATGGCAGATATCTTGACCTTTGGAGGTCCTGAAGTAAACCAATTCATTGTCCTCACTAAGTTCAAAATCAATATGGTGAACACCTGAAGAAAAATTCAGCTGGTGGGCTAAGAAGGAAGTAATCAGTCCAGGTCAGGAATGAGAAGATCAAAACTCCCATGCCAATCTGTTTGCCAACACTCCCTCTACTACTAACAAAGAAAAAAATAGGGAGATGCAGTCTTTAAAAGAATAATAATAATAATAATAATAATAATAATAAAATAAAACACTGGTAGTAATTCTTTGCAATAATTAAAACTGCTCTTTTAAAATATATAGTTCATCAAAAAAAGTAATTTTTAGTTATTGGTATTGAAAGGAGTCTCATATACACGGGCTTTCCCTTGCATTCATGTCAACTTTTTAAGATAGAGATGGGGGAAAAGAAATGATGCTTTTAATTCTCCCATCTCCCAGTATAAACTGTTTAACCTCATCCAGTCCCTATTACTTTCATGTTTGTGTTTTTTATGCTTCCCTTTATTTTTGCATATAAAAGTTAAATTTTACGTTCATCTCCAGTCTTTCCATCAGAAATACTTAGAAGTCTTCTATTTCATTAAATGTGTATATTTGCCCCTGAAGGATATAGTAAGTTTTGCTTGGTAGGTTATTCTTGGTTGTAACTCTAGCTCCCTTCTCTTCTGGAATATTGTATTCCAATCCCTCCTGTCCTTTAAGGTAGAAGCTGCTAAATCTTGTATGATACCGACTGTAGCTCCATGATGTCTGACTTATTTCTTTCTGACTGCCTGCCAATAACATTTTCTCCTTGACATGAGAACTCTGGCATTTAGTTTAATAATTCTTGGAGTGTTCATTTTGAGATCTTTCAGTAGTTGATTGTTGGATGCTTTCAATTTATATTTTATGCACTGGTTCTATGATGTTGAGATAGTTTCTTTTGATAATTTCTTGGAAGTTGATGTGTAGGCTCTTTCTTTTTAATGTTTTATTTTTTTTAATTTGAAATTCAGAAGCATGAAGTAAAAGAGACATTTTATATCTACTATAAAACAGAAAAAGAGGATTGTACGTGAAACAAATGTACATAGTTTGATTACTAGACTCTTTCTTTGATCATGGGCTAGTGCTATAATTCATTAAATTTCTGTCCTTGATCTATTTTCCAGGTCAGTGGTTTCCTATGGGATATTTAACATTTTCTTCTATTTTCTCCCATCATTTTGACTTTGTCTTATTGTTTCTTGACTTCTCATGGAGTCATTAGCTCAGTTTATTCAGTTCTACTTTTTTTCAGAAATTATTTTCTTCCATTAGCTTTTGGTCAATTCTGTCTTTTGGGGTGTTATTTTGATCAGTAAAATTTTGTACCTCTTTTTACCATTTAGTCAGTTCCATTTTTAAAGAGTTCTTTCCTTCAGTGTTTTTGTGTCTCTTTTACTAAACTTCTAATTGTGTTTCCATAATTTTCCTTCTTCAATCTCATTTCTTTACTCAGTTTTTCTTCTACCACTCTTGGTTGATTTTTAAAATTTTTAAAAATTATTTTGAGTATTTTAGCATAGTGTCTGGTACATACAAAGAGTTTAAACGTTTTTTTTTTTATTGATTGTGACCAAGAAGAAACTGGACACCTTTATCTCTTAGGTCTCATCTTTGCTCCCAGCTTAAATGCCAGATTGACTATATTTTATTCCTTTCTATACTTAGACTTTCTATAATTATACTTTCTATAATTACAACAGGAAGGGAACTTAGAGGAGTTTTTATTCTAGCTCCCTCAATGTGTCAGGTTTGATGATTACCTACACTGATGGCCATCATGGCTGATCTAATTTGAAAATAGTACAATCAGATTCTGTTCTGAGAAATGAAGTTGTGCATCCAACCATAATCTCGGAAGCCAGTTGTACCCATCACTTCAGACAAGCAGAGAGAGTTGAGTTTTATAGAACCAAGCAGTTAGGTGGCATAGTGCTGGTTTTGAACTATGAAAGACCTGAGCTTGTGTTTCAGACATTTGCTAGGGATATAACTTTGAGAAAGTAACTGAATTTCTTACTATCATTTTCTTCACCTGAAAAATGGAAATTACAAGAGTTTCTATCTCATAAGGTCACTTTTTTGTTTATTTGGTTTGGTTTCTTTGGTGAGGATCAAATTAGATAACCTACCAAAATACTTTAAAAACTCTCAGGTGTGTTCATCCTTCATTGCCAAAGAAGGCCATGCTATCAGAGAAATGATGACATGACTTGCATTTGACATTTGATTTGAGTGAAGGAAGGCTGTGCAGGTCACCAACCTCACTTCTCCTCCAGAGCCATCTGAATCCAGTGACCAGATATTCATCAAGATGGCTGGATGACCCTGGATGAGGCAATTGGGATTAAATGACTTGTCCAAGGTCACACAGCTAGTGAATGTCAAATGTCTGAGGTGAGATTTGAACTCAGGTCCTCCTGACTCCTGCACTGGTGCTCTATCCACTGCACCACCTAGCTGCCCCAACAAATGTTCAAGTATCATAATGAAAAAATATGAGTAATCAGTAAAATAGGTCCACTCTTTAAAAACAGTTGATTGAGTGGTCTTTTATCTCTTCACATGTACTTGCTGAGTTTTCCTGGGGAATTACCCTCTGAAACTCCTCAAAAGACATAAATGGTAATTTGACATTTTATGGTAGTTTAACTGTGAAATTGAATTATGGCCTGAAGATTTGAACGTTTTGGCTTCAAGTGCTGCTACAAGATTTAGGAGCCAAAATATAAAATACCTACTGTATATACATCTGTCCCTATGATTAAGAACATACTTTTGATAAGTTTTTAAAAATATTTATACATTGAATTCTGTTTCCTATTAAATTTTATTATATGATTAGATAATTTATTCTGTTAAGATGTTAATCAATAAGATAATAAAATCACATTTGAAATACCAAATCTATAGAAATCAATTATTTCAAGAAAATAAAATGAAATTTCTAATGCATGTAATTGAAATATAGTTTGGTGATATTTATGTGTTTAATAAGAAAACAAGAGAACTCCAGAAAACATCTACTTCTGCTTCATTGATTTTAATTGTATGGATCACAATTTGTGGCAAGTCCTCAAAGAGACAGTAGTACCAGACCGTCTTATTTATCTCTTGAGGAACCTACATGTGAATCAAGAAGCAATAGTAAGAACTGAACATGGAACAACTGATTGATCTAAGATTGGAAAAGAGTACAGAAAAGAGTACAGTCACCTTTTTTATTTAACTTACATGCAGAATACATCAGAAGTCCCAGACTGGACAAATCAAAAGCCAGAATTAAGGATTCTGGGAGAATTATCAATAATCTCAGATATACAGATAAGCATACATACCCACATACACACACACACACAGAAAGAAATGGAAGCAGTGTCAGATTTATATTCTTGACCTTGATCATTACAGGAATTACTGAAATCATGAAATTACAAGACACTTGATCCTTTGAATGAAAGCTGGACAAATCTGGACAACACACTAATGTAGACATCACCTTGTCAAAAAAGGTCCATATAATCAAAGCCATGTTTTTTCTAGTAGCAGTGTATGGCTGTAAGAGTTGAATTATAAGGAAAGCTGAGCACCACAAAATCAATACTTTCAACTTGCAGTATTGGAGAAGACTTCTGAGAGTTCATTAGATAGCAAAGAGATCAAATCATCCAATACTTACAAGAAAAATTAATTCACACAATTTACTGAAGCTGAAGCTTGAGTACTTTGGCCACATAATGAAGATACAGGACTCATTGAGAAAGACCCTGATGTTTGGGACAGATTAAAGGAAAAGAAAAATGGGGAAGGCAGAGGATGAGATAGATGGTGTTATGGAAACAATGAACATGAATTTGGAAAGACTTTGGGAGATAGAAGATAGTTTCATGGGGTCATGAACAACAAAAAAAATTATGCTTAATTAAAATTTTAAAGGAATAAAAGACAAGTTATGATAATGTACTTGTCTGGTTCAAGATTTTAGGGAATAGTGAAATGGTCATATATACCACAAAAATATTAATATTACACAAAGCCCTGGTAAGACATGGACAACAAAAAGAGAGAGATTATAAGTGATTTTATGCTTCTCTATCCCTTCTCAATCTTGCTCTGGTCCTGAGAAATGAACATATATATATATATATATATATATATATATATATATATATATATATATATATATATATAATCATATTACCAATAATAGGTCTGTATCCCAAAGAGAACATAAGAAAGGGGAAAGTAACCATATGTGGTGGCAGAGGATTGGAAACTAAGGGAATGCCCATCAATTGGGTAATGGCTGGATAAGTTGTAGTAAAAGAATGCAATGGGATACTATTGTGCTATAAAAATGGTGAGCAGACAGATTTCAGAAAAAATAAACTTGGAAAGACTTACAATGAACTGATGCTGAGTGAAGTGAAAAGAATCAGAACATTGTACAGAGTAAAACAACATTGTGTCATGATCAACTTTGATAGCCTTGACTCTATTCAGCAATACAATATAAAAATCTAAGACAATTTCAAAAGATTCATGCTGAGGGGGGAGGAGCCAAGACGGTGGAGTAGAAAGACTCACATAGGCTAGCTCCGAACCCACAGCCCATAAATTTCCTGTAAAAAGAACTCCCCACAAATTCTGGAGCAGTGCAAGCTGTGCAGCAATGCAGCGGAGAAGATTTCCGTTCCAGAGAGCCCTGAATGACCACCACCAAAGGTTCACTGCTCATGGGACAGCGGAGCCCAGCCCTGCCCTGCCCTGGCCGCATGGCCCCAGAGGAGCAGATCCAAGCAGGCTTCAGGGACGGAACCTCTGATGGCTGCAAAGGTCCTTCCACCCACAGGCGCTACAGGTCAATGAGAGAGACTTCTAGGCTGGCTGAGAGGGGAGTGGGGTGTCTCCATGGCTTGGGCCCCTTCGGGAGGAAGCAGCAGAGGCAGCGGCAGAGGCAGCAGTGGCCCGGGACTCCCAAAGCAGACAGGAGCTCAGGGCCATTACTGAAGATCTCCGCATAAATCCCCTGAGGGAACTGGGCCTGGGAGGCTGCCCTGCCTCCACCTGAACACCAGAACTTAAGCTCACATTGAATAGCAGGGCTGCCTGCTGCTGAAAGCCCTGAGGCTGGGGAGCAGCATTTGAATCTCAGACCTCAAGCACTGGCTGGGCAGATCTAGGTGGGGGTGGAGAGGAATCTCAGAAGTCAAGTAACTGGCTGGGAAAATGCCCAGAAAAGGGAAGAAAAATAAGACCATAGAAGGCTACTTTCTTGGGGAACAGATGGTTCTTCCTCCTTTCATTTCTGATGAGGAGTAACAATGCTTACCATCAGGGAAAGACATAAAAGTCAAGGTCTCTGTATCCCAAACATCTGAAATAGATATCCAGTGGGCTCAGACCATGGAAGAACTCAAAAAGCATTTTGAAAATCAAGTTAGACAGGTGGAGGAAAAACTGGGAAGAGAAATGAGAGAGATCCAAGAAAAGTATGAAAAACGGGTCAATACCTTGCTAAAGGAGATCCAAAAAGTGCTGAAGAAAATAACACCTTGAAAAATATGCTAACTCAATTGGCAAAAGAGGTTCAAAAAGCCAATGAGGAGAAGAATGCTTTCAAAAGCAGAATTAACCACATGGAAAAAGAGGTTCAAAAACTCACTGAAGAAAATAGTTCTCTCAAGATTAGAATGGAACAGATGGAGGCTAATGACTTTCTGAGAAACCAAGAAATCACCAAACAAAACCAAAAGAATGAAAAAATGGAAGAGAATATGAAATATGTCATTGGAAAAACAACTGACCTGGAAAATAGATCCAGGAGAGACAATTTAAAAATTATGGGACTACCTGAAAGTCACGATCAAAAAAAGAACCTAGACATCATTTTTCATGAAATTATCAAGGAAAACTGCCCTGAGATTCTAGAACCAGAGGGCAAAATAAGTATTGAAGGAATCCATCGATCACCGCCTGAAAGAGATCCAAAAAGAGAAACTCCTAGGAACATTGTGGCCAAATTCCAGAATTCCCAGGGCAAGGAGAAAATATTGCAAGCAGCTAGAAAGAAACAATTCCAGTATTGTGGAAATACAATCAGGATAACACAAGATCTAGCAGCTTCTACATTAAGGGATCAAAGGACATGGAATAGGATATTCCAGAAGTCAAAGGAACTAGGACTCAAACCAAGAATCACCTAGCCAGCAAAACTGAGTATAATACTTCAGGGGAAAATATGGTCTTTCAATGAAACAGAGGACTTTCAAGCATTCTTGATGAAAAGACCAGAGCTGAAAAGAAAATTTGACTTTCAAACATAAGAATGAGAAGAAGCATGAAAAAGTAAACAGCAAAAAAAAGTCATAAGGGTCTTACCAAAAGTGAAATGTTTACATTCCTACATGGAAAGACAATATTTGTAACTCTTAAAACTTTTCAGTATCTGGGTAGTTGGTGGGACCACACACACACATACACACACACACACACACACATACACACACGCATGTACACACGTGCACACACACATACACACATGCATGCACATACAGAGACAGAGAGCACAGAGTGAATTGAATAGGATGGGACCATATTTTAAAAGAAATTAAGGTAAACGTGAGAGAGAAATGTAGTGGGAGGAGAGGGTGAAATAGAATGGCATAAATTATCTCTCATTCAAGAGGCAAGCAGGAGACTTTTTGGTGGAGGGAAAAAGAGGAGAGCAGAGAAAATAACATGAGGTTTACCCTCATCACAATTGACTAAAGGAAGGAATAAAATGCACACTCATTTTGGTATGAAAACCTATCTTACAATACAGGAAAGTGGGGGGGAAGGAGATAAGCAGGGTGAGGGGGATGATGGAAGGGAGGGCAATGGGAGGAGGGAGCAATTTGAAGTCAACACTCAGGGAGGGACACTATCAAAGACAGAATAGAAACAATGGGGGGCAGGATAGAATGGAATGAAAATATGGTTAGTCTTACACATCATGACTATTATCGAAATCATTTGCAAAACCACACAGATATGGCCTATATTGAATTGCCTTCCTTCCCAAGGGGAATGGGTAGGGAGGGAGGGATGGGGAGAATTTGGAACTCACAGTTTTAGGAACAACTGTTTAGTACTGTTCTTGCTACTAGGAAATAAAAGATACAGTTAATGGGGAATAGAAAGTCATCTGGCCCTACAGGACAAAAGAGAAAATGGGGCCAAGAGAAGGGAGGGAAGATAGAAGAAAGGCAGATTGGTGATAGGGAAAATTAGAATGTTCGGTGAATTGGGGTGGGGGGAGGGGATAAATGGGGAGAAAATTTCAAACCCAAAATTTTGTGAAAATGAATGTAAAAAGTCAAGCAAATAAATTTATATTAAAAAAATTCATGCTGAAAAATACTATCCACTTCCAGAGAAAGAAATATGGATTCTGAGTTTAGATCAAAGCAGCATAGTATTTTCACCTTTGTTTTTGTTTTTTTATTTTTTCTTTCTCTTGATTTTCCCCCTTTTTTCTGGTTCTTCTTTCCCAACACGAATAATTTGGAAATATATTTAATGTAATTGTACATGTGTAATCTGTGTAAGACTGCATGCTATTTTGGAGATGGAGGATGGGTGGGGGAAGTTTGGAACTCAAAGTTTTTTTAATATTATTTATACATTTTCTGTTTTCATCATTCACTTTCACAACATTTTGAATTCCAAATTTTCTCCCCATGTCTCCCCTCTTCCAGTCCCAGGACAGTGTGCATCCCAAGTTCCCTTTTCCCAGATTTGCCCTACCTTCTATTACCCAGTCTTTTCCCATGCCCCTACCATCTTTTCCTGTAGGTAAGAAAAATTTCTATACCCAATTGTCTGTATATCCTATTTCCTGTTGCATGCAAAAACAGTTTTAACATTCATTTTTAAAGCTTTGAGTTCTATATTCTCTCCCTTCCTTCCTTCCCACCCAACCTAATCGAGACACCAATGAGATATACTCATATCATACATATGTAGCCATACAAAAAATTTCCATAACAGTTACATTATGAAAGATTAACCACATTTCCCTCTATCCTGTCCTTTCCTTCATTTATTTTATTCTCTCCCTTGAGCTGTGCCCCTACAATAGTGTTTGCTTCTGATTATCCCTTCCCCTAACCTGCCATTCCTTCTATTATCTCCCCTCTCCTAATCCCTTTCCCCCTGCCTTCCTACAGGGTAATATAGATTTCCGTACCCAAAAGAATGTGTGTAATTCCCCCTTTAAGCCAAATCCTATGATAGTGAGGCTCACTTATTCCCCCTCTTCCCCTCCATTGTACAAGCTCTTTTTTGACTCTTTTATGTGAGATGATTTACTACATTTTATCTCTCCTTTTCTTTTTCTTCCAGGATATTCCTCTCAATATTTAGTTTTATTTTTTAGGTATCTTCCCTTCATATTCAGTTCACCCTGTGCCCTTTCTCTAAACATACATACACACATATACATACATACACATATACCTATACATATGTAATAGACACATTTATACATACTCATACACACATATACATAAATTACATACATATGTGTGTATATAAATATAAACATATATATATATATATATATATAAATATATATATTCCATCTAACTATTTACTACTGAGAAAGGTCTCAGGAGTTACAAATACCATCTTTCCATGTAGAAATGTAAACAGTTCAATTTTAATGAGTCCTTTATGGCTTCTCTTCCCTGTTTACCTTTTCATATTTCTCTTGATTCTTGTATTTGCAAGTCCAGTTTTCTACTCAATACTAGCTCCTTTGACCTCAGAAATATCATATTCCAAGCTCTCTGATCCCTTAGTTTAGAAGCTGCTAAATCCTGCTTCATCCTGATTGTGTTTATGCAATCTTGAATTGTCTCTTTCTCACTGCTTATAATATTGTTCCCTTGACCTCAGAACTCTGGAGTTTGGATACAGTATTCCTAGGAGTTTTCCTTTTGAGATCTCTTTCTGGAGTGAATTGGTGGATTTTTTTCATTTCTATTTTAGATTCTGCTTTCAGAGTATTGGGACAGTTTTCCTCGATAATTTCTTGAAAGATGCTGTATAGTCTTTTTTTTTACCATGGTTTTCAGGTATACCAATATTTTTTTAATTATCTCTCCTGGATCCATTTTTCTATGTCAGTTGTTTTCCAATGAAATATTTCATCTTGTCTTTTATTTTTCATTCTTTTGGTTTTATTTTATTTATTGATTTCTCATAAAATGTACTTTTTAGGGTACTTTTCTCCTCATTAGCTTTTTGGGCCTCTTTTGCCATTTGGGTAAATCTAGTTTTAAAGGTGTTATTTTCTTCATCATTTTGGGGGGGTCTCCTTTGAGAATTTGTTGACTCATTTTTCATGATTTTTTTTGCATCACTCTTATTTCTCTTCCCAATTTTTCATCTTCTTCCCTTACTTGATTTTCAAAATCCTTTCTGAGATCTTCCATGGCCTGATAACATTTCATATTTTTCTTGGAGGCTTTGGATGTATGATCCTTGACCTTGCTGTCTTCCTATGGTTGCATGCTTTGATCATTCTTATAGTAAGAAAATAACTTTTCACCAAGAAAGAAACCTTCTATAGTCTCATTTTGCCCCCTTTGGTCATTTTCTCACCCAGTTATTTGACTTTGGAGCTCTTTGTTAAGTGGAGAGTGTATTGCCCCAACTTTTGAGAGTTTGGTGCATCTGTTTTCAGAGTTACCTCTAGGGTTGTGTAAATTTTCAGTTCCTCCAAAGTGGTATGATCAAAGGGGAGGTGTCTACTCCTCTCCTGGCCTTTACTCTTGCCTGTGAGCAACCACAAGCACTATTTTCTGCTCTGGTATTTTGAATAGGATTCCCTCTCCACAACTTCCACCAGCTTTGCTACAATAATGCTTCTCCTCACCCCACAACCTCCACTCAGGATTGCAATGAAAATTACCTACTCAATTCTCCCACCTTTTGTAGACTGAGAGCTCCAGAAGTAGCCACTGCTTTGGCAGCAACTGCTGGCCCCCTGGGGCTGGGGCCAGCTGATGTTCTTCTCTTGTCCAGGTGAGAAAGCTTTCCCACTGACCTCTGAAGGTAAATTTGGTGTTTGTGGATTGAGAAGTCTGGAAACTGCTATAGCTTCCAGTGATTCAATGCCTTGAGGCTGCTCCCATCCCATTTGTGCTGACATGGCTCATGCTGGGCAGTGCTTTGCTCATATCTGGATGCAATAGACCCTTCCTGTAGGTCTTCCAGATTGTCTGAGCTGGAAATCAATTTTCATTCTATTATTTAGTGACTTATGCTGCTCTCAAATTTATTTAGAGTAATTTTTTTACAGGTATTTTGAAGAGTTTGGGGGAGAAATCAGGCAGTTCCCTGCTTCTACTCTACCATCTTGGAACTCAAAATCTTATTAAACACAAATGTTGAAAACTTTCTTTACATGTAGTTGGGGGAATATGTATGTATGTATGTATATGTGTATACCTACATATGTGTACATATATACATACATGTGTATATACATATATATTTCTGAATGTGCCTTCTTCTCAATCCAGATGAGCCTAGTGTAAAATTGTTCTTAAAGAATATATAGAAAAGAAATTTATTTTTATAAGAGCAATTAGAATATAATTACAAAAAACATGACTTGCATTTTAAAATTTGAGTTTATTGAATTTTTTTATTTTATTTTCATGTCACCTACATTTCCCCTGGGACCCTCTTTCAGAATATTGGCCCTTTTAGGAAGAAATCACCTCTACAAAAGTATTTGGAGGAAACAAAAGAAAAAAGAAAGAGCCAAACTGATGAACACATCGAAAACAGATGAAGTCATATATAATATTCAACACCAATAGACATAACACCTCTGACGATACAGCGGGTGAGATGTCTTATCTCTTTTGGCAAGTCATGTTTACTCTTCATAAATTCCCACATTCTGCTTGAATTGACTCGTAGCAGTTGATCTTTCCATTTATATTGTTGTAGTCATCATGTCCATCTTCTTTTTTGTTCATTGACATAGTAAAAAGGTTTTGTTATGAGTATTTATATATGTAACATTTTTTCATCAGCGATGTCCTGAAAGTATATGATTATTAAGGGAATCTTTTGGTGAAACTGTATGGACTGGAGAGGATTCTGGGAATGGATGTACAGAACAGGTCAGAAAATTCCAAGCTTTACAAATTTCCCCCATAGACAAGACAAAATGGCACTTTGGGGCAAATGTAGGGTGGTAAAAATTAACAAGACGGGCGCAGAACAGTAGTCCGCTGGGGATAGCTGGAGCAGAAAGGAAGAAAAATCACAGGACTGAGTTTTGGTCTGGTGAAATATAAACACCTGCAGGCCAGTTACATGTAAACAGCAAGTGGCAAGTCCTGGGACTAGCTGGGTTGGGAGGTATTCTCAGATACAACCACAGGAATTTTCACCTCTTGGACAGTGTGGGGAACTGGGCATGTAAGCTGGGGAAGATTGAGGGAACCCCTGCTGATTAGGGATGTCAGGACTGGCTGTGCTGCCAAGATGTGGCCTTGGGTTAGAACGATCCAGCATACACTCAGTGAGTGCAGAAGCAGTGGGGTGGAGTCCCTACTGGCTATGGGCACTTTCGGGAGGGTGGGGTTACTGGTTTTAGTTCCAGGCCATGGGAGAGAACTGAAAGTGGATCTGAGGCCAGAGGCATCATCCCTCATACCCCAGGACTAGAGGTGATTACAACAAGTTGGGGTGTGTGTGTGTGTGTGTGTGTGTGTGTGTGTGTGTGTGTGTGTGAGAGAGAGAGAGAGAGAGAGAGAGAGAGAGAGAGAGAGAGAGAGAGAGAGAGAGAGAGAGAGAGAGAACATGCTAGTGCAGGCAAAAGAAAAAGAAATCAATTATAGAAAGCTACTGTGGGAATACAGAAGAGTAGGACTCATCTTCAGAGGAGGATACTGAAGCAAAAAAACCCAAAACAAAACAAAACAACCTCTTCTACCCCAAAAAGTAGTGCCAAATGGTCACCTGCTCAAAAAGAATTCATAGAAGAACTTTAAAGAGATTTTAAAAGTTAAATGAGAAAGATTGAGAAAAATTTTTTAAAAAGAATAATCTAAGAAAAACAAGGAGATTATGAAAAGAAAGTTAACCAACTAGAAAAAGAAATCCAGAATGTCAAGGAAGAAAATTAGAATTAGGCAAGGGGAAACCAGTAAAGTTTACAGGAGACTAAGAAATAATGAAATACAATATAAAGAATGGGAAAAAAAATAGAAGAGAACGTGAAACATCCCAGAAGAGAAACAATTGATTAGGAGAACAGATAAACAAGAGAAAATAAGAATGATAAAACTACCTAAAAGCTATGATCAAAAAATGAATCTTTATAAAATAATACAAGAAATCATTAAAGAAAATTGTTAGGACAAGTGTTAGGACAAGAGGGGAAAGTAGAAATAGAAACAGACAAACAAATCAACACCTGAAAAAGATTCTCTGAGGAAAGCCTAAACATATAGCATAACTAAATTTCAAAATACCAGCTCAAGGAGAAAATATTAAGAAAAACAAGGGAAAAAAACCAATTCAAATATGACAGAGCCACAGTTAGACACAAGACCTAGCAGCAGCTACTCTAAAAGATGGCAGGTCTTGTAACACTATATATGGAAGAGCAAAAGAACTGGAGTTGTGGTCAAAAATGTCATACCCAGCAAAGTTAAGCATAGCCCCGAAGAGACAAACAAACAAAAAGACTTTCAATGAATCATCAGATTTTCAAGATTTTATCGCATAAAGACCTGAACTTAATAGAAAAATTGTCATACAAGATTCAAGAGAAATATAATGTAAACTAATTACGAGGCACTCGATAAGAACAATTTTTATGTGAGGAAATGTAACCTACATATCTAATGTTACAATTAGTAATTGACTAGTTTAAAAGAAATATTGGGATAGAGTTGGGTAAGATGTGATTCTAAAAAAGTAAAATTCATATAGATTGAATCAAGTAAAAAGAGTAATACGAGAGGAAAAACCGACACAAAGGAATTAGATAGGGGAGACTGGTAGTTCTGGAACTGTACTCTCATCATACATACATATATATATATACATACACACATACATGTGTGTGTTTGCATGTATATCAACATCTTTTAAATTGAGAAAGAAATAAAAGGTTAAGGTGATTGAGTGGGGGAGGGATTTTTAAAAGAAACCCTACTCACATCAGATCTGGGTTAAACAGAGAACAATATATACTTTAAGAAGAAAATAAAAGTCTTCTAAATTTATAAAGAAATAAGAAGGTGAGGGAATAATAAAGGGGGTTTACAAGAGTGTCTAGATTAATGAGAATGAGATAAAGAGTAAACAACATTTATATTTGGAAGGATATAAGTCTTCTAAATTCAGCCAGAAACACAAGGGCAAAAGGAAAGAGTAGGGAAGAGGATAAGGGAGGGATCTTTAGAGATAGATTATATGTATTGTGCATGTATATGTATGTATATATATATATGTATATGTACATACACATATATACACATATGTGTCTGTGTATACACAAATATAGACCCACAATACAAAATCTATGCATGCATATGTGCATGTACATGCATGTGCATATATACATATGATGTGTATGTATCTGTAGCCTCCTTGGGGGAGGGAAGGGGATAAAAGAACAACGTAAAAAGTACACAGCAGGATACAAAAGAAAACCTACAAGGAAGCAGAGATGGACAACTCTCAACACAATGTGTCATATTTATTATGTTAGTTTCCTTGAAATGGAAATTCATGGCTCTATATTCAAAATCGTCTCATATTCTGATGTGCATATGGAAATCTTTTTTTTCTTATTTTATATTCATGCTTTAGTATTTAAGTTTATAATGTTTCTTTTACTTAGTGTGTTTATATTTTAGTGTTTAAGTTTCAAATTAATTTTAAAAAGTATATGAACCCTTTAGTCAGCTTATTTAAATCATTGCATATTACTTTCCATGATGCTTGTACCAAGTCAGAGCTCCATAAATGAAATAATAATGTGCTTTTTTCTCTACAACCATTCGAATACTGATGAGTTTAATCTTTTATCATTTTTGTAATTTACTAGTCATGAGGTGAAACCTCAAGTTTTGTTATTTGCATTTCTTTTATTATTAGTGTTTTGTAGATTTCTTTCATAACATAATTAATAGTTTATAGTCTTTATTTGGAGATTTGGTAACTTCTTTATTAGAAATGTCTTTTAATCACTTATTTCTGTTAGATGTCTGTATATCTTGGATATCAAAACTTCATCTGAGATACTTGATACCAATATGTTTTGTCAAAATGCTTACCTTTATATCCTAGTTGTAACAATTTTGTTTCATGTACTGAAAAATGTCATTGCCCCACCTTTTTAAATTGCTTCTTTCCAGTTTTGGTCAGTGATTCATTTCCTGCCCATAGCTTTGAAAGAAAAGTCACATATTTTTCTTTTTTTTTAATAGTATAATCTTTAATATTTGTATCACATACATTGGGATTTATTGTGAAATATGGTGTAATATGTATACCTAATTTCTGATGGATTACTTTCCAGTTTTCCAAGCAGTTCTTTCAGAAGGCAGGATTCAGAGATAATCAGGAAATCCAGGAATGGAAATAAGGAGTGAGATCATTCCAGGCATGAGTGATACATAGTAAAAAGGCACAGATTTGTTAGATGGAATGTGTCATTCAGTGAACACCAAGGAGGCTAGTGTCAGTAGATTTGTAGAATTTTGAGAGGGAATGAGGAATAAAAATACGAAAAAGGCAAAAAGATAGGTTCTACAGGTTAAAAAAACAAACAGGATTTTACATTTGATCCTGGAGTTTGATTTATGACAATAAATTGACATACAAGTTCATAGGTTTACAGATGTAGAACTTTAAGGAGTCTTAGTGGTTAAGTCCTAGGTAGGCTTGTGACGTACCCAAGGTCACATTAGTCATAATCTTGACAGAAACTAAATTGGAACTCAGCTTCTATGACACTAATTCTAGCAGTCTTTGAACTGTACCATGATAATGTTTTATGGTAAAATTCTGGAAAACTCACTCACCTGTTCTTCTCTATGTAAAGGAAATATCCTGAGTACAAGGTCCATAAATTTAGAGTTTAAAGGGAGATTAGATTTCCATCCAATCCCATTATTTCCAAAGGAGAGAGTTAATAATGTGAAGAGACTTAGCCACAGTCAGTAGAAAAGAGCAGATCTTGGATCTAAACTCAGCTCCTCTGATTCTGAATCCCGGGCTTTTCTCTGATATTCATATATGGAAAAGGGATGTTCTATAACTTTGAAGAGCTCATTTTTCCTTCTGGAAAGTCAGAATCGGAGAATGTATAAAATATAAATAGGACACAGAAGCATGATTTAGTGGATGGAGTTCTGAACTTGGAATCAAAAGAATCAAATACTGAGACACTAGACTTGTGATGCTGGACAAGTCATTTAATCCCTTTAATCTGAATCTGTAAAATGATGATAAACATATTTCATGTGATTTTTCTGAGGATCAAATTGGTACATGTAAAGCTTGTAAAATCCATTAAATATCAGTTAGTATTGGAGACCCAATACAGAACAATAAAATCATATCAAGTGAATATCTCTTTCCAGGATTTTTGCAATAGTCTTATAAATGTTCTCCTTTCCTCTTCTCATGCCAATCTATCCTCTGCACAGTTCAATGCCAGTTATTTTCTTAAAGGGTAGATCTGATCACATTATTCCATGGGCTCCTTATTACCCATAAGAATAAATATAAGTGTTTCTGTGTAATAGGTATCTAACACATGCCCAGAGTATCTCATATGTTGTCCCCAGCTATATACAATATTAGGGAGATGATTGCATCTTTGCATATTGAGAATGCTAGGTAGCTATTTATGTGACAATTTGATGTATAATAGTAGGTAGAAAGTACAGCATATAGAGTGCTAGGCATGGAGTCAAAAAGACTCGTCTTCCTGAGTTCAAATCCAGACTTGGACAGTTATTAATTGTGTGATCCTGGGCAAGTCCATTAACCCTGTGCCTCAGTTTCCCAATCTATGAAATGAACTGGAGAAGGGCATGGCAAACCACTCCAGAATATTTGCCAAGGTGAATCCAAAGGGGTCACAAAGAGTAAGATAACTGAAACATGTCTATACAACAAAGGGAAGTACTTTGGAGAGACAGACTGAAGTGCCTATAACTAACTGGTTCTGGTTAGTTAACCACATGATAAAGAGGAGGCTTTTGGGATGCCTATGTCAGCATTCACAATAATCTTACAGCTTTAGCTACTAGCTCTTTGCCTCAGTAGGGGCTCTTGATTGTTTGCCACTGAAGGGAGTGCAGTTTATTACCTTAGGAGTTCAAAAGCTTCAGAAAGGTTCCTTGATAAACCCATCATTCCCGAATCTGGGTTTGTAGCTAATAAGGTATCGGTGTTCTGAGGCAAGAAGAAAGTAGAGCCTGTCAAAATCCCATCCTTCCAGTGTCTGATTTTTGTAATCAAAGTAACATCCACACCCTTAGAGGCAAGGAGAAATCTTGGCCTAAACCTTTGAGATCCCAACCCAACAAACAGCCTAGTCACAGGTTCATTAGACAGTCACACTGCATGTAGTGATTAACTTGGTTGGGCTAATGATAAGTAAGAACTAAGCTCAGTTTCAAGACTGCACTCCTAGAAGTGGAGGAAGGGAGAATATTCCCCAGAGGTGTTGGGGAAAATGATTTTTGGTTTGTTCTTACAATATCAACTAAAGCAACTATTACTACTTAAAAACTTTCTGATGTTAAACGACTAAATGGGACTGGGGTATGAGTCACAGGTCTCATAACAGTGTGGGGGAACACAGCTGGTAGTGTGTTAAGCCAGTGGCAGAGAAAAGAGATATACCAAAAGTCCTTTAGACTCCCTGAGAAATCTTAGGAGGAGATGCCACCTTACCAGTCCAGAGAGAAAAGGTCTAGCGCATACTGTTACATCTCTTTGGCATTTATCATCCTATGTAACCTGATGTCAACCCTTTCAAACCTTTCAAATTTTATCACATCTTACTTACTCGTTTTTACTTACTCAATATGGCCTTCTTACTATCACTTATAGATGGCACTCCATTTCCCACCCCCATGCCTGTATGCTGTCCATCCTTACACCAAAAAGATCACTCCCCACTTTTACCTTTTGGAATCTTGAGTATTATTCGAACCTTCTATCAGACATTCTGTCCTGCATTTTGCTTTTCTTCCTTGAGCTGTCAGTGATACTTTGTCTCCCCAAAATCATATGGAATCTATTTTGTATGCTCATATGTATGTAACTTTTCTCTCTTTTGGTAGAATGTAAAATCACTGAGAGCAAGGACTGTTTCATTTTTTTTTATCCATAGGATACTTGATAAATGTTTGCTGCTTATTAGATTAACAGATCAACTAAAGGAATAAATATTTTACCTAAGCAATAAATGGCCAAGTTGATTGCTGTCACTCTTCCATTAAATAGAAAGATCATGCAAACCAGTACCAAGGAAATCTATATAGGAACTGGCTAGCATGGGCAGAAACAAATATGGTACCAGAGATACATGAAACAATCACATTTATTAAATGACAAGGTGAAGAAGGTTTTGTTCTTTTACTTTTTGGAAGGGGAAGATATGCATATGTGTATACACAAATGTGTGGTGTATACAATGAAGTGGTATATAAAGTGATTACAGAATGAGGAATTGGTAATATTGGGACATTAAATTTTAAAGGAGTACTTCTAATGTTGACAATGAAATTTATGGTTCTTTCTGTACTTTTAATTTTTTTATATTATTTCTAAGATAGAAATCTTTAAAACGTATTTCTATACTGCAATCAATTATTCCTTTTTCACTTTGCAGCTTCCTTGCTTTTAAACTTAAATTATACATAAGATTTGACAGGATGTCTGGTCAATGTGTTCTATCATGAAGTTACAGATGACCTCTCAAAATTCTTAATGGATTTAAAACACTGAAAAAAAAATTGTGGCGGCAGGGCTGGATTCCAAGGACATTAGCATTAACATGGATAGACTAAGTAAAAAAAAAACCAAAAAAACTAATCTCAATGAAAATAGCAATTACCTTAACCAGTGATGAAAGTAAAATGGTTCATGGGAATGAACTGTTGACATGATGATGATAGTGATGGAAAGTGGAAACAAATCTCCAATGGTTTACCTCTAATTAAATTACATGCACTTTCCATAGTCTTGACCTTTTGCTGACTTTTGTGTTGTGATCTAAAACATCTAGATGAGAATTTTTTTTTATAAAAGATTATTTTCTATAGGCAAAATATAAATAAATTTAGGAACTCTTACTAAATTTATGGCTGCTATGTGACTTCAAAACCTTTGGAAATTAGGGTCTTTTTCTGGAATTTCAGAATCCATGAGAAACCAGTTAAATTTACTTTTGATCACATAGTAATACAGTATATTATTTCACTAGCAGGTCCTTCAATTTCAAAAAACATCAAATTTTGATTCGTATCTAATCTACAGAAAGTAACTTAGAAGAAGACTTTTTAGTCAATCAATGAGCTTTTATTCAGGACATATTCTGTGCCAGGCATCATGCTAAAATTTTGTGGTTGTTCTCGGTCAGTGGTTTTTCAATCGTATCCAACTCTTTGTGACCCCATTTGGGGTTTTCTTGGCAATGGTATTGGAGTAGTTTGTCATTTCCTTCAACAGCTCATTTTGCAGATGAAGAAACTGAGGCAAACGGGGTTAAATGAATTGTTTAGGGTCACACGAGAGTCTGAGAACAGATTGAATTTAAGAAGATCATTCTTCTTGATTCCAGGCCCAGAGCTCTAACTATTGCACCAAACAGCTGCCTTCTATGCTAAGCTAGGGAGTTACAAATAGGAAAAAGAAAGAAAAAATTAAATACAGTTCCTGAATTCTACGAGATAATATAGTTTATAAAAGGAAGTTAAAAATCAGGAGAACATAGAAGAAAGAGTACTCAAAATGGAACAATGATGGAGAAGTCTAAACAAAGAAGTGTAACCAAGTGGGAAATGACCAGATGCCTGACCTGGACCACCTCTTCAAATGGAATTTCGGGAGGAGGATTTCCTCATCTTGCAATCAGATGAGCAGATGGTATGGATCAAGTGAGGGTACAAATGTTGATCTCAAGATTTCAGATTTGTAATATTTTTGGAGGCTATCGAAAAGTCCAAAAATCAGGCTATTGACATTGATTGGATCTGAAGATAATTTTTGCTTGTTTCTTTTGACTAGGATGCTGCATAGGTTGATCAAATTTGTCAGACTTAGACTGTGGAACCTATGAGATGGTCTGACAGTCGTGAATATATGTCCTAACATCTGAATGACAGCTGTCAGTGTATCCATGTCATACGCTGACCTAACTGATGTTGGTTTGTTATCGTTTACTTGCTGTTTGGTTATTTTCCTCCCAGAAAGCCTTCCTATGACTTTATTTGTTCAATAAGTAGAGGCTGAACATAAATGTTATTGTAGTATCGAACGATGTTAGATAACATTTTAAGAATTTCTACCATTAGCGTGACTCTTCACAAATGAAGGGAAAAAAGCACTAAAATGTTACAGTTTTTAGAAAACTTTTAAAAGGTTAACTTTTTTTTAATCAAGTAGCTGATCCCAGAAGTAACCCAGGAATTATTTCAATTGAGTTCTGTTGATTCAGCTTCAGAACTCTATCCATTTAATCGCTTCACTAAATCCTTACAAATATTTTCAGTGGGGGCAGCTAGGTGGTGCAGTGGATAGATCACCAGTGCAGGAGTCAGGAGGATCTGAGTTCAAATATCACCCCAGACACTTGACACTCACTAGCTGTGTGACCTTGAGCAAGTCACTTAACCCCAATCGGCTCATCCTATATCATCTCTAGTCATCTTGATGAATATCTGGTCACTGGATTCAGATGGCTCTGGAGGAGAAGTGAGACTGGTGACCTGCACAGCCCTCCCTCACTCAAAACAAAAGTCAAGTGCAAGTCATGTCATCATTTCTCTGATGGCATGGTCTTTTTCAGCAATGAAGGAAGAACACACACACACACGTCAATATTTTCAGTATTTTGTTGAAAAGGGAGGCAATATTATATGGGGAAGGGTTGAACAAGTTGTGGTGTATGATTGTGTTGTAAGACTATTGTGCTATAAGGGATGAAAAGTAGGATGGTTTCAGAAAAACCTGGGAAGAATAATATGAACTGATGTAAAGTGAAGTAAGCAGGATCAAGAGATCATTATATAAAGTAGCAGCAGTATTGTAAAGATGATCAACTGTGAAAGATTTTTAACTGCTCTGATCAAGACAGTGATCTTAAACACTTCTAAAAGACCTAAGATAAAAAATGCTCTCTACCTTCAGAGAGAGAAGTTGAACTCTGAATAGAAATTGAAGCATACTTAAAAACAAAATCTTTTATTATTTTTCTTGTCTGTGATTTGTTTTGCAACATGGCTGACATGGAAATGTGTTTTGCATGACTTCATGTGTATAGCTGATATCAAATTGCCTTCTCAAGGAAATGGGAGGGGTAAGAGGAAGCAGAAGAATTCAGAATTCAAAATTTAAAAAAAAAGAAAAAAATGTTAATTTTTTTACATGGAATTTGAAAATATTTAATGAAATAAAAATGTTAAAAGAAAAGGGAGACAACTTGGGATATGTTTCCACTTGTGATCAGCATATTTTTTTGGTTGAGAGGATAGAGATAAACATTTTTGAGTCCTTTTATTAATGCAAATGTACAGTGCTAGTAATTTAACTTGTGTTTGAACTGGTGGAAGGTACTCACCTTCTCTACAATTCATAGTCTCAGAGAGTACTCTAAAGCCCTGAGAGGTTAAATAATTTGCCCAGGGCCAAAGGCAGGATTTGCACTAAGCTCTTCTTGACTTCAGGGACAGCTCTCTGTTCAGGATGCCCTATGACATCAGGCCACTCTACAGCGTGCTATTTCACTCCTACTGCCTCTCACATTTCTGTAGTTCTTCAAGATTTACAAAATATTGGTGACACAAGAACATATTAGATGACCCATTTTTAAAAATAAAACTACTAGAAGTAGACCAAACCTTAATTTTTATTATCTAATAAGATAAATCGACTCCCCCATCTGCCACCCCCACTGAATTTTTCATTTTGGGACCAATGGCATATGACTCAATTTGATTTTTAATCCATACTTTTCATTTTTCTAGAGGCCCAGTTTGGTATAATAAATTGATTGTCGAACTTGGCATCAGATAGATTTGATACCTAGCTGTGAGACATTAGCAAATACCCTCTCTGCTATTTAAAATGAAGATAATAGCATTGTTTATAAGCCATTGACGCTTTTTTTTTGAAATCATTATTAGCCTCATATCTTACAAATCCAGTGACTGTTTCAAGTAATTTTTACCAGTATCAGATCAGGATGCTAGAGTCCTCAACAGCACACCAAGTCTTAAAATTAAAGACAGGAAGCGTACAGCAGTTACGAGATCAGCAAGTTTAATTCTATGAATGCTTCTTATACTTACTTTAACAGATTGGTTATTAAGAACTTGCATGAATAGCATTGATTTTTTTATTTTTCCCCCCAAAAAGGGAAGAATCCCTAGGGGCATGTAGTAATGAAACCCATTCCTTAAAGGGGTATGGGCCCAATAAAATTAAATAAAATCACTGGGTTCATTCACCCTCAAACCCCAAACATTTTAGCAGATTTTAAGATGAATGTTAAAGTCATTCTTGAAGAATATTTTGTAAGTAGGTAACATACATACTAAGAAATGTGTATGGAAAGAAGCTGAGCAGCCTTACCTGTTATGCTTAGGTGCTGATATGAATCCTTCTTTAGCATAAGCTACCTCTGAGTACCTACCCAACACCAGGTGTGTACAATACCCCACACCCACTCTAAATTGGGGCAGAATACTTCAGTACTTCTTACCTATGGAAATTTATGGGTATATGTCTTTGAATACATAATATATGGTATGTCAACTTAAGAAAACCAAGATTAATGGATGGAAAGCAGAATTAGAATGCCTGGGGATCAAGTTTCACCTGTTTACACATACTGGTTATAAGACCTTTGACAAGTTACTTAACTGTCTTTGAGATTATAAATTATGAAACAATTAGCTATATGCATTGGTGGAAGGACTTTTCTCATAGGGGACAGCCTTCATGAATGAAATCACAGATCCAAAGCCGGGCAGCACAGACTTAGATATCTAAATTCTCATGTCATAGCCTTTAATAAATTGGAAAGAAAAATGAGAAAAATCCTCTTATGTCCCTGCCTGTCACAGTGACCTAGTTCTGTGCAATGGGTGTTCTATGATATTTCACAATGTTGTTCATAAAGATCTGTGTAGTATTTATCACATTTGCAAATCTTTCTTCACCTGGTTTGTGATTTCTGAACATACATGGGAATACAACTAAACTGCCAGGTTTTCTTTTATTCCAAGTCAAAACGAATCAAATTTGTGAGAATTTCACATGACATTGTGTCAAATACGGCCTTTCTGTCATTCACCACTCTTTTTTTTTAAATTTTAATTAATTTATTTGTTTTTAGTTTTCAACAATTACTTCCATAAGTCTTAAATTTTCTTCCGCTCCTTCCCCTTCTCCCTTTCCAAGATGGCATGCAATCTTATATGGGCTCTACACATACATTCTTGTTAAACACACTTTGACGTTAGTCATTCTTGATAAAGAGTGCCTAGTACATTGACCAGGTTGTCAAAATGTAAGTTAAGAAGCTCCTTATTCTTTTTGAGGGCCTGTATATCCTATTTTAGTCTCTGCAAATTATTCAGTAGAGCGAGGTAGAATGTTCGTTTCCTACCACTGAGAGAATTGCTAGAGGTGAGTATCAAGAGGACTGAGAGACTTCCTTATCTTTCCTTGGAGTGGACATCAATCTGACCTCCTTGGTGAAGAAAACAGACAAAGTAGAGTAAAGAAATTAAGGAGGAAAATAGAGCCTTTGAATGGATTACAGAATATGGTATTAAAGTATCTGCGTCAAGTGACCCAAATAGCCCCAGTCTTGATTTCTAGGTTTTCTTAGGAGTTGTTGAATTTTTCAGGATGATCAGAATAATTTCAGGTACTCTTATTTAGTTAGACCATAGATAAATTTATTCTGGTAGCAGAGTATGTACAAAACAATTGGAGGGCTCACTCAAGGTCGCAGTTGGACTTGGAGACTGGTATAGAAATGCATTTCTACATAGGGCACAATGAGGAGAAAGGGCTTTAAAATACAACATGCAAAAGAATCATCGTTCTCCTTTTCCCAAGTGCCTCTTTGTACATAGAGTGCTTATCTGCAAAACACAATGTTTCATTTCAATGGAATATTTGACACATGGGCTCAATAGGTCTCCTACTCATATTTTGCTTTAATTATGATGCTTACAATGTACAATCATTTCCTTTATTTATAAATAGCCTCTTTAAAGGAAATAAAAGCATGGCAAAGTTTGGATTTGCACTGCTTTTTGGTATTAATGGTGACATCAAACATTTACTCAATTATGCTCAGTTAACTCTTCAGTCACACAAATGTACCCATAATGCCCATGCCTAAGTAGCCTTTCCTGAGGTTCTCACTAAAGCTAAGGTTGACATATCTAAAGGGAGCCCCCTTTTGGTTTATGCTCTTGGGCCTACATTGTGTTTCTGTCACAAGAATGATGCTGAGAGGGATTAATTAAAAGTCCAATGAATGTGCGAGGGTTAAAATCACAGGCTCTGCTCATTAACAGTCCTTCACCTAAGAATATTTCTAGAGAAGTCTTTTCTATGATGGAAAAGAAGAAAGGGGTGAGATGAGACAACCATTTGGAAACATTTTATTTTTAAAAAAGGATAATTTTGAGAATGACATCTGCTATTACAAAATAAGAACTCATTTAAAGAGTTGAGTTCTAGACCATTTTCCTCCCTCCATGCCTGTGAGTATTCAATATACTTTTTTTAAAGGGAAAAAAAAACTCCCCAAAACTAAAGGGTACAAAAAAAAGAAATAGGAAAAAAACCCATCATTTTGTTAATTGTCTTTTTCCTGCTGTTTCCATGGCAATACTGGCTCCTAGACTTCACTGCAGAGTGACAGTCCAACAATTCACACACTACACCCTTTCAAGCCCCATGAATGGCTGTAAAGGAGGCAGAACAGGCACCATTCAGGAAACATGTGATATCTCCTCAATGCACTACCTTTCATCCACATTTTCCAAATTGCAGTTAATTTAATTCTAAACAAATGGCTAAGGGGTACAAATGAGGATTAGAAGGAAAAGAACATCTTGAGCTCTAATGGGGATGGTTTGTGGGAAGTACAATATAGCACTTTCTTCTGGTGCCAGGACCGCTCGATTGAAAGATGTACTTTCCCTCTTCTTCTGAGGCCTTAATTTAGACTCTACATCAACAATGAAAAAACCATAGCAGAAAATACTTCAGCCCAACACAATTTATGTAGGTTTTTGGCTTTCCGTTTGGAAACACTTTTGATACAGTATGGAGTAAATTTTTATTTCCTACAAATTTGGGTTCTCATGATTTTTTTTTTACTGAAAACAATTTCTCATGACAATAATTTGACTCAAAAGATCTCCAGTTTTTTTTCTCTTGGTAAGTTCACATTGACATCATTTTTAAAAAATTTAAGGCACTAAAAAGACAAATAGTAATAGCCATTCAAGTTCTTTTTGGTTCCCCCAAATCTATATGGATATCCTTGTGGGGTCCAGATTTTTAACCCAGCTTTTGTACTCAGGTGTGAGATACACAATCACAAGATGGTGGTCAAGTAAATTATTTCACATGCTCTGATTTGAAGGAAACCCAATAATAGTTTTCATGTGGAGCTGTTTTTAGTCCTGTTTTTGTTTTCATTCAGGGGGTGGATAGGAGAATGAAGTCTGAATAGATACAGAGGAGTGAGAAAACTTTACACATTAGAAACATCTCAGAGACATTGTACATAGAACATCTCTATTATGTATAAAAATACCAAAAATAAGTTGACTGTAAAAATTTCTTATTGAAGATTGTTTGTGGATCTGCCAAAAGTAGCTACCTTTGGACTTGCATTAGACTTGATGTCAAAAAATAAAACTGGAATGGAACCTTCCTTCCTTTATTTACAAGATTTCTGTCTGAACTTCAACAAGCCACTTATCCTGAGGAGACTCAATTTCCATATCTATAAAATGGGCATATTAATATTTTCCCTATCTCACAGGATTACTACAAGAATAAAGTGAGATACTAAAATGACAAGCATTTATTAAATATCTACTATGCATTGGGAACTGTGCAAGGTGCTGTCATGACATCACTAAATGAGGAGATGAGAATGAATCGAAAAAACACATGCTTGGATTTGTGAAAGGAGGCAATACCAAAATATAACATGAAGCAACTTTTGCTCTCAAGAAATTTAAAATCTCTCAAGGGAGACAGCATGTGTGTATGTATATGCAAGCATGAATTTATAGATTTATCTACTATGTATAGAATATCTCTATCTACGTAGATGGTTGTGGTTCATGTTCCCATTGTGTCATACTTCTCATAACCTCATTTGGAGTTTTCTTGGCAAAGATACTAGAGTGGTTTGCCATTTCCTTCTCCAGCTTATTTTACAGATAAGGAACTGAGGCAAATAGGTTTAAGTAACTTTCCCAGAGTCACACAGCTAGTAAGTTCCTGAGGCTGGATTTGAACTCACAGAGATGAGTCAGGAACACTGTAGGCTCTATACTCTAATCACTGAGCCACTTAATTGTCTAGTATATGAATATATAGAATAAACATGTATATCCACCCATTAAACTATACTACATATGTAAAGCAGAATACTTTAGCAGATAGTGAGCTGACTTTGAAGATAGGAAGACTTGGGCTTGCACATATATTAGCTCTATTACTCTGGTTAAATTAATTAAGCTCTCAATGCCTTAAGTTACTCCAGCTACATAGCACAGGAAATAGAATACTGAACCTTGAGTGTGGAATTCCTGAGTTCAAATCTGGCCCTCTGTGACCATATAATCTGCCTTAGTTTCCTCATATGTAAAATGGCGATAATAATATTACTTATCTCTCATGTTGCTTGTGAGGATAGAATGAGATATTTGTAAAGTGATTCAAAATCTTGAAGTCATATATAAAGGCTTATTTTTGTTATTGTTATTTGCAGAAAATGTGCTCATTCACATTGGCAGAAGGAGCTGTCTCACAATTGACTTCTTTACACAAATGAAACCACAGGTCCAATCTGTTTGTCCATATTCCTGTTCCAAGAAAGATCTCACTCCTCTTCCACTTTAAGAGCTGACTGAGGGAAATGTAGAGTTAAATAAATTGACTAGGGTTCACCCTGTTCTTCCTTCTCCATCAGTATTTGATCAAGGTATTCTTGAGTCCAAGGATTCCTCTATTATATTTTAAACTATATACACAAAATAAGCACAGGGGTTTGGGGCCTTGGTCATTGGTGGGGCAGGAGGATTTCAAGAAAGAGTTTGTGTACAAAGGGTTTATGTGATAATTTAAAAACACTGTAACTTGCACAGCATTCTACAAATGTACTTTTAATGTCATTATTAATGTTATCATTGTTGCTTTTCCTTATGAGAGATGGCCCATAGTTCAGTATACTAGCATAGAGTAATCAGTATAATATTGGGATGAAAAAACCTCTGGCTCTCTCTGTTGGTACAATACATGTTCTTTGAAATGTCAGTATTTTCACAGGCTCAGCATATTTCCCTGCAAAGAATCCCATTATTTTTGCTCATATAACATCCTTTCCATCTCAATAGGTCATCAGAAAGGTAACACGTTGCAACTCAGGAATCCAAATACCTGCTTCTTTGTAATAGAAGAATATCCTCTTTATTCATGAGTCGATCATTATCCAATAGTATAAAAAAGGGCTAAAATGGGAGAATTTAGTCTAAATTTATTGGGCCTGGGAATGCAGAATCATTCTAATTTCTTTTTTTTTTTCTATTATCTTAGCAGATTTTTAAATCACCACATTTTAAGCACCTTGGAAAAGCCTCAGAAAACTTTCCCTGTGTCCTTTCTTTCTATTTTTTTTCTCCATGGATGTTTTGGAATCCTATGGTTATGAATAACTCACATTTGTGTCGTGCTTCAAGATTCACAGAGATATTTCCTTACAATGCCCCTGGGAGGTACCTATTGCAAATACTGTTATTCTCACGCTACAGATGAAGAAACTGAAATTCAAAGAAGTTTTCTCCTGATCACAAAACTAGTCCAAAACTAGTTTTTTCTTCTTCTTTTTTGGAGGTAATTGGATTTTAAGTGATTTGCCCAGAGTCACCATAATAAATGTTTGAATCAAGATTTGAACTCAGGTTCTCCTGATTCCAGGGCCAGTGCTCTATTGACTGTTTCACCTAGCTTGCCTCAAATTTATGTCTTTTGATTCAAATCCAACATTCTTTCCACACCATGACAGTGGACTTTAGCTTGATGTCCAGAAAAATACTTGGTAAATTTTAAGAATTCTTTGTTAAGAAGTTATAAACTTGAATGGAAAAAATTCCCATCTCTATTTTCACTACCCCATAACTTAAATTTATATTTTTTGAATAATTTACAAGCTTTATTCTGAGGAGTCTATAAGTTTCATTAAAATGTCAAAGAAATCTTTGATTCCAACAAGTTTCAGAATCCTTTAAGTTACTACACTTAAATATTTCAATATAAATGCTGCTTTCTTCCCTCCACTTTGGAGAACCTGGTATCATATATCACCAGGATAAGAATTGGAACAAATAAAAAAATTCTGCTGAGTGAATTATGGTGAGGTAAAAGTTTGTATCTGAAAGATATAATCTTGTAAATCATGGTAATATTATCAGTGCTAATGAATGTTGCATATCAGATACTTTATATTGCAAAATTAGATTCACAGAGTGAATACAGCACTGGCAATTGAGTATAAGCATAACCAAATACAGTAGCTAGGTTCATAAACCAAATAAATTTCAATTCTGCTTTCACACTTTATATGAAAATATCTCCTTTCCATCCCTGCATGTAACCATACCTATAAGGAATCAGTGCATAAGCATTCCTATTGCGGAGACAGAGCAGAAATGAATATTTTTGATTCAGATCACTGGCAAATACACCCTGCAAAAATACGTATCAAAAACTTTAGAAATAGCCAAAATGAGTTCTGTTTTTCACTAGAGGGATATCAAGAGTCAAAAGGATTGTTCATAGTTCAGATGTGTATGGAAGAAAATAGAGCCAATATTTACAGTCAGCACACTACTCATTTGTCTAAAGTTTCAGTCATGTAATAGTACTATAGAAACCTGATTCTTAAGTATAGCAATGAAAGAGCCAGGGTTGAGCTTGGAGTCAGAATGACCTGAATGAGTGCCTTGATTCTCTTACTTTGGGAAGCACATTCACTCACTCAGAGCTACGTATGATTCAGCTACCATATGAGAGAATTGGTCAACAGGATCTTTGAAGATACTTTCACTTCCACATCCTAGTTTCTATGATGCTTTTCCACTGTGAGCCTCAGCTAAATCACATGTGAAAGATAAATAATAACATTTGCATTATAATAAAAATGACACTGATCATCCAGGTTTGACCTTGGGATATTTATTTGAAATCTTTGAGCCTCAGTTTCCACATACTTTGTTGGATCGTTATGAATGTTTGTACCATCAACCAGCATTTATTAAGGGCCTACTCTATTCTGGGAATTTGTTAGGCATTGAGATTTAGCTAATGAGAGTAAAACAATTCCTATTAACAATGAATTTACAATCCAAGTATGAAGTCTGTTTAGTTAAACTCAATTGTGCCTATATATATTCATACTTTACTGGATTGTTGTGAAGGTTTGGATCACCAATCAGCTACTATGGGCACAAGATTTTTCCTAGACATTAGGATGTAAGAATTAAGAATAGGATAGTCTATACTTAAATACATTTACAAGCATGAAGTCTGCTTAATTAAACTCAAATGTGCTAACGTTTTCTCATAACTCACTGGATTGTTTTGAAGGTTTGGATCATCAATAATTTTTTTTCAATTTTAAATATTCTTTTTTTAATTGAGTTCCAAATCATCTCACTCAGTCCTTCGCCTCCCCCGCAAACTGAAAAGACAAACAACATGGTATCATTTATACTTGTGAAGACATGTGAAACCTTTTTCCATGTTAACCATGTCACAAAAAAGCAAGAAAAAGAGAGAAATATATACATTAGTTTGCACTCAGCTCATCATTTCTCTCTCTAGAGGTGGATAACATTGTTGATTGCGAGTCCTTTGTAATTGTCTTAGATCGTTGTATCGATCAGAGTAGCTAAGTCTTTCACAGTTGATCACCTTACAATATGGCTGATATTGTATACAATAAAATCTTCATTCTGCTCATTTTATATCGCATCAGTTCAAATAGGTCTTTCTAAGTTTTTTCTGAAACCATTGCCATCAGCATTTCTTATGACACAATAGCATCCCATCACAATCATATGCTGCAGACTTGTTCAATCATTCTCCAATTAATAGGCATCTTCTCAATTCCCAGTTCTTTGTAACTAAAAAAAGCTGCTATAAATATTTTTGTACATACAGGTTCTGTTCCTTTTTTTTTGTTCCCTTGGGATACAGACCTAGTAATGGTATTGCTGGTCAAAGAGTATGGATAGTTTTATAAGCATTTTGTTTTTTATTTTTTTAATTATTAATTCATTTGTTTTCAGTTTTATACAATCACTTCTACAAGTCTTAGATTTTCTCTCCCTCCCTCCCCAAGATGGCATGAGATCTTATATGGGTTCTACATTCTTATTAAACACATTTTCACCTTAGTCATGTTGCATAGAAAAATTAAAACGAATAGGAAAAAACATGAGAAAAATCAAAATAAAACAAAATAACAGAAAATATTCTGCTTCATTCTATATTCCAATTCCATAGTTCTTTCTCTGGACGTGGATGGCATTTTGCCTCAAGAATCCTTTGGGAATGTTTTTGGTCCTTGCATTTCTCTGAAGGGCTAAATCTACCAGAAAAATTCCTCGCACCTTGTGGTTGTTACTGTGTACAAAGTTCTCCTGGTTCTGCTCCTTTCACTCAGCATCAGTTCATACAAGTTCTTCCAGGCCTCTCTGAAGTCTTCCTGTTCATCATTTCTTATAGCACAACAGTATTCCGTTACATTCATATACCAGAGCTTGTTCAGTCATTCCCCAGTTGATGGGCATCCCCTGGATTTCCCGTTCCTGGCCACCACAAAGAGAGCTGATATAAATATCTTTATACATGTGGGACCTTTTCCCATTTTTATGATCTCTTTGGGATACTGTACTAGAAGCCATACTGCTGGATCAAAGGGTATACACACATTTTTGTAGCCCTTTGGGCATAGTTCCAAATTGCTCTCCAGAATAGTTGGATCAACTCACAGCTCCACCAACAATGAATTAGTGTTCCAACTCTCTCACATCTCCAATGTTTATCATCTTCCTGTTTTGTCATGTTAGCCGATCTGATAGGTATGATGTGGTATCTCAGAGTTGCTTTGATTTGAATGTCTCCAATCAAGAGTGATTTAGTGCATTTTTTTCATATGACTATAGAGAGCTTTAATTTCTTCCTCTGAAAACTGCCTGTTCAGATCTTTTGACCATTTATCAATTGGGGAATGACTTGTATTCTTGTAAATTTGACTCAGTTCTCATATATTCTAGAAATGAGGCCTTTATCACAGACACTAGTTGCAAGAATTCTTTCCCAGTTTTCTGTTTCCCTTCTAATCTTGGTTCCATTAGATTTATTTGTAAGCATTTTAGCATAGTTCCAAATTGTTCTCGAGTATTTCAACCAACTCACAACTCTGTTAATATTTCATTAGTGTACCTATTTTCCCACTTCCCCTGCAGCATTTGTCATTTCTAATAGGTGTGAGGTGATACCTCAGAATTGTTTAATTTGCTCTTATCTAATCAATAGTGATATATAGAAGATAAACAGCTTAGATTTTTTCTTTTGAAACTGTCTATTCATATTATTTGATCATTTATAAACTGGCTATTATTTTTATAAATTTGACAGTCCTGTATATATTTCAGAAATGAAACCTTTGTCAGAAAAAAAAAAAACTTGCTGTAATTTTTTATATTCATCATCTATGGTACATTTTATCAAAATGTAGCTTTCCTGATTGCCTTTTAATTAGGTCTGGTTTGGGTTTTGCTTTGCCTGAGATCATTACTCCCCTGCCTTTGTTTCTACTTTCAGTAGAAGTATAATAGGTTCTGCTCTAGCCCCTTATTTTAACTGTGTTGTATGTGTTTTTCTGTTTCAAGAGTATTCTTGTAAATAACATTTTGTTGAATTCTTGTTTCTAATCCATTCTGCTATCTACTTTCATTTTGGCATGCATTCATGCCATTCATATTCACTTTACGATTACTAATTATGTTTTACTTCTAGACTTCTAGTCAATTTTTTTCTGTGTATCCTTCTCTCTCTTTTTAAAAAATCTTTTCCTTGTTCAAAAGTCTATTTTGTTTCTGAACGCTGACTTCCTTGTTTTTCCTTCCCTTTTAATATCCTTTCCCCATTTCTTTTATTTCTTTCCCAGTGCATTTCACCATTGAATGAGATAGATTTTTAAATCCAACTGGTTTTGCCTATATGTCCTTTCCTCTTTGAACTAATTACAAAGGGAGTGACATTCAAACATTGCTTCCCTCTCATATTTTTCTCTCCACTGTAAAAGTTCTTCCTTGTATTTCTCTTTTTGTGAGTTAATTTCCCCCTTTCTTCCTCTCCCTTCCCATTTTCCCTAGTGCATGCCTCTGTGTTCCTCCTTTATTTTTGTGATCATCCAATATAATTGACTTGCACCCATGCCTACCGTGAAAACTACTTGTAATTGCCCTAATGAAAAATTCTTAGGAGTTATATGTTTCATCTTCCCATAATGGAATGTAAATGATTTAACCTAATTGAGTCAGTTACTTCTCTTTCATGTTTACCTTTTTTATGCTTGAATCTCATGCTTGAATATTAGAGTTTTTATTCAGCTTTGGCCCTTTCATCAGGAACGCTTAAACATCCACTATTTCATTAAATATTCATTTTCTTCCCTGAATGATTATACTCAGCTGTTGTTTTTTTTGGAAGAGGTATGTTATTTTGGATTATAATCTTAGCTCATTTACCTTCTGAAATATCATATTTCAATCTTTCTGTTCCTTTGATAGGGAAGCTGTTAAATCTTGTGTGATCCTCCTAGCTGTGGTTTCATGATATTTGAATAATTTCTTTCTGGTTGCTTGAAATATTTTCTCATCAACTTGAGACCTCTGGAATTTGACTATAATATTCCTGGGAGTTTTATTTTGGAATCTCTGAAGATGATTGAAGCATGCTTTCAATTCTTTCTTAATTTGTTGAAATATGATATCTAAGCTCTTTTTTTTTTTATCATGGCATTCAGGTAGTCCAATAATTCTAAATTATCTCCCTTGATCCATTTTCCAGATCAATTGTTTTTCCAATGAAATATTTCACATTTTCTTCTTTTTAAAAACTATTTTGACTTTCTTTTATTGTTTCTTTATGTCTCATAGAGTTATTAGTTTTCAGTTGCTCAGTTCTAATTTTCAAGGAATTATTGTCTTCAGTAAGATTTTTAGCCTACTGTTCCATTGAACCAATATGGTTTTTATGGAGTATTTTTCTTTACTGAATTTTGGAACCTAGTCTGCCATTTCACCTGTGGCAGATATTTTTAGATGTTATTTTCTTAAGTATTTTAGTGCTTCTTTTATGAAACTATAAATTCTCTTTTCATAATTTTCTTGCTTCACTCTCATGTCTTTCCCCAATTTTCCCTCTACCTTTAGCTTTCTTTAGCTCTTCTAAGAATTCTTGTTGGATTGTGTCAAATTAGCTGTGCCTGTGGCTGTTTTCACATTATTATACTCTTGTGACTTTTTGTCTTGGTTTTCCCTGAAACCATAATAGCTTTTTATTGCCAATTTCCTTTTGTTGTTGTTGATTTTTTTATATAAATTTATTTATTTAACTTTTTACATACATTTTCACAAAATTTTAGGTTCCAAATTTTCTCCCCTTTTCTCCCCTCCCCCCACCCCAATACACCAAGCAATCTAATTTCTGCTATCACCAATCTGCCCTCTCTTCTATCATCCCTCCCTTCTCTTGTCCCCATCTTCTCTTTTGTCCTGTAGGGCCAGATGACTTTCTATTCCCCATTAATTGTATTTCTTATTTCCTAGTAGCAACAACAATACTCAACAGTTGTTCCTAAAACTTTGAGTTCCAAATTCTCCCCATCCCTCCCTCCCCACCCATTCCCTTTGGGAAGGCCGGAAATTCAATATAGGCCATATCTGTGTAGTTTTGCAAATGACATCGATAATAGTCATGTTGGGTAAGACTAACGATATTTCCCTCCATACTATCCTGCCCCCCATTGTTTCTATTCTGTCTTTTGATCCTGTCCCTCCCCGAGTGTTGACTTCAAATTACTCCCTCCTCCCATTATCCTCCCTTCCATTATCCCCCCACCCTGCTTATCTCCTTCTCCCCCACTTTCCTGTATTGTAAGATACGTTTTCATATCAAAATGAGTGTGCATTTTACTCCTTCCTTTAGTCGAATGTGATGAGAGTAAACTTCATGGTTTTTTTCTCAGCTCTGCTCTTTTTCCCTCCACTAAAAAGTCTCCTGCTTGCCTCTTGAATGAGAGATAATTTACCCCATTCCATGTCACCCTCTCTCCTCCCACTTCATTTCTCTCTCATCATTTACCTTAATTTATTTTAAGATACGATCCCATCCTATTCAATTCACTCTGTGCTCTCTGTCTCTGTGTGTGCGTGTATGTGTGCGTGCGTATGTGTGTGTGCGTGTGCGTGTGTGTGTGTGTGTGTGTGTAGTACCACCAACAACCCAGATACTGAAAAGTTTTAAGAGTTACAAATATTGTCTCTCCATGTAAGAATGTAAACAGTTCACCTTTGGTAAGTCCCTTATGACTTTTCTTTGCTGTTTACTTTTTCATGCTTCTTCTCATTCTTGTGTTTGAAGGTCAAATTTTCTTTTCAGCTCTGGTCTTTTCATCAAGAATGCTTGAAAGTCTCTGTTTCATTGAAAGACCATTTTTTTCCCCTGAAGTATTATACTCAGTTTTGCTGGGTAGGTGATTCTTGGTTTGAGTCCTAGTTCCTTTGACTTCTGGAATATCCTATTCCATGCCCTTCGATCCCTTAATGTAGAAGCTGCTAAATCTTGTGTTATCCTGATTGTATTTCCACAATACTTGAATTGTTTCCTTCTAGCTGCTTGCAATATTTTCTCCTTGACCTGGGAATTCTGGAATTTGACCACAATGTTCCTAGGAGTTTCTCTTTTTGGACCTCTTTCAGGCAGTGATCGATGGATTCCTTCAGTACTTATTTTGCCCTCTGGTTCTAGAATATCAGAGCAGCAGTTTTCCTTGATAATTTCCTGAAAGATGATTTCTAGGCTCTGTTTTTGATCATGGCTTTCAGGTAGTCCCATAATTTTTAAATTGTCTCTCCTGGGTCTATTTTCCAGGTCAGTTGTTTTTCCAATGAGATATTTCACATTCTCTTCCATTTTTTCATTCTTTTGGCTTTGTTTGGTGATTTCTTGGTTTCTCAGAAGGTCATTAGCCTCCATCTTTTCCATTCTAATTTTGAGAGAACTGTTTTCTTCAGTGAGCTTTTGAACCTCTTTTTCCATTTGGCCAATTCTGCTTTTGAAAGTATTCTTCTCCTCCTTGGCCTTTTGAACCTCTTTTGCCAACTGAGTGAGCCTATTTTTCAAGGTGTTATTTTCTTCAGCATTTTTTTGGGTCTCCTTTAGCAAGGTATTGACCCGTTTTTTCATGCTTTTCTTGCATCTCTCTCATTTCTCTTCCCAGTTTTCCTCCACCTGTCTACCTTGATTTTCAAAATCCTTTTTGAGCTCTTCCATGGCCTGAGCCCATTGGATATCTATTTCAGATGTTTAGGATACAGAGGCCTTGGATTCTATGTCTTTCCCTGATGGTATGCATTGTTCTTCCTTATCAGAAATGAAAGGAGGAAACATCTATTTACCAAGAAATTAGCCTTCTATGGTCTTATTTTTCTTCCCTTTTCTGGGCATTCTCCCAGCCAGTTACTTGACTTCTGAGATTCCTCTCCACCCCTGCCTAGATCTGCCCAGCTAGTGCTTGGGTCTGAGATTCAAATGCTGCTCTCCAGCCTCAGGGCTTTCAGCAGAGGGAGGGGCTGCTATTCAATGTGAGCTTAAATTCTGGTGCTGGGGTAGGGGCAAGGCAGCCTCCCAGGCTCAGTTCCCTCAGGGGGTTTATGCAGAGATCTTCAGTAATGGAGCGGAGCTCCTATCTGCTCTGGGAGCCGCTTTTGCCTCTGCCACTGCCTCCTGAGGGGGCCTGAGTCATGGAGACACCCCACTCCCCTCTCAGCCAGCCTAGAAGTCTCTCTCACTGACCTGTAGTGAGTGTGGGTGGAGGGACCTTCATGGCCACCCGAGGTTCTGTCCCTGAAGCCTGCTCAGATCTGCCCTTCTCAGGGCTGTGTGGGCAGAACTGGGCTCCGCTGTCACTGTCTGGTGCGCCACCTTTGGGATCGGTTTTTCAGGGCTCTCTGGAATGGAAATCTCCTTCATTGCGTTGGTGCACGGCTTGCAGTATTCCAGAATTTGTGGGGAGTTCTTTTTACAGGTAATTTCTGGTCTGTGGGTTCGGAGCTAGCATACATGAGTCTTTCTACTCCGCCATCTTGGCTCCTCCCCCCCTTTTGTTGTTGTTTGCTCATTTTTTCAGCCTATTTCTTGACTTTCAACTTTATGTTCAAATAGGTCTCTGCTCACCCGGGGGTGGGGACTCACTGTCTCAGGGTTTTGACTTTTTCATGTTGCTATTTTCAAATCTAATTCTAGGAGTTTAAGTAATTTTGGTGTGATCCAAGAAGTGATAGGATCACTGCTCTGGTCTTTACCCGGGAAGGGCCTTTGCCCCCTGCAGCAGTTGTTATTATGAATTCTAAAATTCTATGTAAGTTATTACAAGTCAGGATCAACCTGTTTGTATTTTTGAATATAAATTCTCAGTACTTTAAGAAAGGAAAAGTCTAAAATGTAAAACTTGCTTTGAATGACCAAGTCAAAGGGGAAAATAAGAAAAATCAATAGGAACCATTTTCCTTGATTCTATTGGAGTTATTCCTTGTAAATTTTTTATGTCTTTTTAACCTAGCGGCAAAAAGTAAGAAGGAAACTAGGAGAAGAAACCAAGAATCATTGTTTTTCTTCTTCCTTTACAACATATAGATACTGTTATAAACAATGGCTTCTTCTCTCTCAACAGGCAAACCTCTCCTTTTATAGGGTAGAAAATAGATCGCGCCTAATCTAGAATGTGGTTATTGACATTTTTGAAAAGTTCTTTCTCCAAATGGCCCCTACCTCACCACCTTGAAGATAAAACCCTAATGAAATAAGTAATGATAACGTTATACTACCTTAAAGCATTTTATAAACAAATAAATATACCATCTCTTATTATGCATAGTGATAATAATAAGCATTTATAGTGCTTTTAGTTTTCAAAAGCACTTTATAAATATCATTTCATCTGTCATCACAACTGCCCCAGTAGGTAGGTGCTATTATTATCCCCATTTTATATATAAGGAAACCAAGGCAGTTAGAATGTAAGTGACTTGTTCAGGGACTAACAGCTATTAAGGGTCTGAGGCAGAATTTGCACTTCCTTTCCCCAGTTCTAGCACTCAGTTCACCCTGCCATTTTAGATACTTATATTGGTTATAAAGGAATACTCTAGCAGAACCTCTCAGCTCTGGTAAATCCAGAAGCTTTTCCATTAGTTGACGATTGTTCATAAATAATTTGATCATGACTTTATTTATTGAGATTCCATGGAAATGATATCTTGAAAAAAGTGTCGTATCTATGTTTTGCTCAAAATGGGGAATTACTTTGTTCTTTTCTAGTTGATCTGAACCTCATTTTAAAGCAAATTAAAAGCAGCTGAGAAATTTCATGCTTAGAAGCAGAAGGAAAAAAAAAACCGAATGAATCCCAGGACATTGAGACTGAGAGCACTTCACTCCCTGTAACTGGGAAATATAGGTCCCTTGGACCATGTCAATAACTGTGGGCAAAGTAGGACCTGAAAGCTTCTTGCCCTAACAGCAGATGTTTAGCTCTGAGTTAACTTGTCATCTGTTAAAGACAGTGTTTAATTGCTTCCTTTTACTCAAACATCAAATCACTTCTCTAACACAGAGGGTCAATACAATTCACATTCTTTCTGTGGAGACACTGCTGTAATTTTCATTTTTGTTTGGAATAAGACATCAAGGCTATTGATGCTTGACCCAGCTAAATCCAAGCTTTAATTTTAAGAAGGTGGCTGCTTCCAGTAACTTTCCTTTCAACAGTGTACTCTGACAAATTTCTAAGGGTCTCTACATAACAAACACAATGATACAAACTCAGATTCATGGAGAACTTTAAGACTAATGAGTGAGCTCCATTTTAGCAAAGGCCATTCCTTGTCTCAACTTTCTATCACTTCCAGTGCCTAATAGAGTGTACCAAAGACATTAGTGCTTAATAAGTGTTGGTTGTTTGAATGAAATAGTACAATTATTATCCCCATTTTAAAGATGAGGAGGCTGCAGCAGTCTTAAGACTTTGCCATCTACATTATGCTGCCTCTTATACACATCTTAAATCTGTTTTAATCTCCAAGTTGTAATCCCTTAAATAATCTTTCTTACACAACAACCTTGAACTATAGTTCAAGTCAACTGTCAGCTATTCACAGGGTGACTTCCCAGGCCTTGCCACTCCCCCCACCTTTTATTTCTCATTTCCGTTTTGTCAATTCATTGGCAAATTCATCTCATTCTGTATAGAGTAAATGAGAAATCAACCCAAATTAACTGACTTTTCTTCTTATAACTGAGCTACATGCTGGTGGATAAGAAAATTCAAATTGGGCTAATGTGATATTTTTTGCATTATCTTTTAGATTCATTACCAAATGATATCCAATCCCTTCTTAATATGGACACTTAAGAGTTGATCATATCTAACTTCAGGTCTTCTAGGGGTCATACCTTCATAGCCTGGGAATAAATAAATGCAATGTGTACAAAGGCTAATTCTGTAAGGGATTTTACTTGAATATTTAACAATAAACAGATGCTACAATCCACGTAAAAAATACACCATCTAGGTAGACTTGGAAAGCTAAAAGACATAGATCAAGGAAAAATAGAGAATTATTTACAAAATACAGAAAAGAAACTCCAAGGACCATAAGTCAATTGCCACCAAAGACTTAACATAGTGATTCCCCACTTTTGAGGTATTGATGTATTATGAGCCTTGATGCAATGAGGCCACTGTGCTAAAATATTGTATGAGTTATTAAGCTCAAGTTCAGAATGAACTGAGTCAAATGTAGACTAGTAAGAATGACCAAAATGGAAAAGTTTTTTTGTGTGTGTGTGTATGTGTGTGTGTGTGTGTTTGTTTTGTTTAAAGAAAGGACAGGCTCACTGCTTAAATGAAAGAGGTGATGAAAATAGTTCACACAGAGATGAGAGCTTCAATAAATTTAGCTTTCTCTTTTCTTTGTCAAGGACAATGCACTTTGAACTAGAAATGGAGGAAGAGAAGAACACAAGCATTTAGTATTATTTATTACTATTGCTTATTTATTATTATTAACACAGTCAGAGGTTACATAACTTGTCCAGGGTCACAAAGTTACTAAGTATAAGGCCTGATTTGAACTCGTCTTCCTGAATATAGGCCTAGTGCTGATACATGAAATATTTTTGGTGGTGAAAGGGCATGCTGAATTTTGCAGACAGTTGTTCAGTGAATTTGACTTTGACTCCTCACAAAATTCTAGAGAACATTACTACCGAAGAGTTCAACAAACACGTAGAGAAGGAAGTCAGTGATCCAGTATGGTATTATTAAGAAGTGTTGGCTCCAGAATAATACTAATATATTAGACCATGTTAGAAGAATGTTCCAATACAATTTACCTAGATTAAAAAAAATATCTTATGAAATTTCTTGTTCTTCTTTTGGGGTAAGAATAAAGAGATGTAGACAAGACTAATGATATCTTCAAGTGGATTTGAAACTCATAAAACGGCTGGACCCAGAATATAGTTATTCATTGTTTTATGTCAACTAGGGAGTATCTATTGAACATCCCCAGAGATACATTCTCTTTTGCCCTATACTAGTTGACATTTTTGTCAGTGACTTGTGGAAAGACACAGAAGGCATGCTTATCATATTTGCAGGTAACACACAGCTAACAAGGATAGCCAATATGTTGGTTTACATCAGGATAAAAAAAAATGTTGGTCTAGAACACTGGTACAAATCTAATATGATAAAATGAATTGGCAATAAATATCTTACATTTTAATTTTTTAAAAAAGCATGCTTCCAAGGACAAGAGGAGAGATGTGTGGCTTGATAATAATTAATCTATAAGACATTTGAGTGGTTTATTGAAACTCCAACTTGACATCTCAATATTGTGACATAGTAGCTGGAAGTTAAAAGAGGCATAATTTGCCTAAATGTAAAGTAAAAAAGCTTCTTAATAATTAGAGTCACCCAAGAGTGAAATGGAGGTAATAGACTTTTAGTCTTTGGAGGTTATCTAGTAGAAGTGGGAAAAATACATTTTAGATGTATTATAGCGGGGAATCATTTGGGGTATAGGTTGGGCTTGTTGAGGATGATGTAAGTAAGAGCCGAACTATATGATGCAACGTGCCTTTCAATTGTTTAGATTCTGCGATTGTATAATTTGAAGTCAGTAAATACATATTCAAGTACAAAAATAAGAATGCTTTTGTGTAGACTGGAAAAATAGTTTTAAAAATAAGAAGAAAAATACTGAAATTGAGTTATGCTTCAATGAAAATAATTGAATAACTTTTAACAAGTGATTAATAATACTATCTCTGTGATAAAAGTTTCCTTGAGTTTTAATCAGTAAATACTTTTTAAAAAATTTTTAACCTATGAACATGAGACTATTATATTTGATAATGAGCTTTAAATTAAATAGGGAAGTATATTCCTTGTCTAATAAGGGAAGCAAAATTCAAAGAGTAATATAGGAATGAAGTGATGGAAAACACTTCGTAAACAGGTAAAACTCATTTAAGGAAAAAAAAAGGGATGAGGTAGCACCATCCTCTTTCAAACGATTTTCATTCAGCCAGTATCTTTTGTCTCTCTTGACTGAGCATTTCCATGACTTTCCCCCCTTTAATCCCTCCCCTCTGACCTTGTGAAGACGTTAGTGCCTACGTAGCCTCACTGACTCCTTCCCACTCCAAGCTGGGATTTTGTGATGTTCTTACAGAGATGACTGAAAGTTGTATACTTAGTTTAGATAGATAATATTCTAATTAAGCACTTCCCGTGTACAGTACTGAATTTGGGGAGAGTAGCTATCTACCTGTGTAGTGTTTTCCAACGTGATCATACAAATCACAAGTATTTTCTCTGCTAGTCTTGCCACAGTGCTCTTAAAATCATGTGACTTGCTTAAATGTATTGAGGGATGGTAGCAGAAGCAAATCACAGGGATAATACATTCAACCATTACAAGTCTTTGGCATCTCAAAATAGCTGCAATATTAGTTCATTAGCGCAACGCTCAGTTCATCAAGCCCAGTCCTGAGGAAATGGGCAATAGGATAGAACATTTTTGATGCGTTCAAGGGAGAGAGAAATATTGAATATGAGGTGCCTCCTTGAAGGAGAACCTTTGTGGTGTGTGTGTGTGTGTGTGTGTGTGTGTGTGTGTGTGTATGGAAGTGGTAGGACCCTCTTTCTCCTGTCTCTCCTCCTCGCTCAGTCTTCACATATTGCTTAAATAATTCTTGTAGGTCAGAGGTCTGACTGCTATTTCCTACAGAAAAACCTTCCACAAATCACTTTTACCTACAGGACCATATGGAAGCTGTTCAGTTACAATGGGTGGGGAACCTGGAGCCTCAAGGCCACATGTGAGGCTGTAGGTCCTCAAGTGTGGTCCTTTGACTGGGTCCAACTCTTACAGAACAAACCCTTTTATTAAGGGGATTTATTCTGTGAAGTTTGGATCAGTCAAAGGACCACATGTGACCTCAAGGACTCAGGTTCCCCACTCCTAATAGGCAAGTAAGGTCTCCACAACCTGGCTACAATTGACTATTCTGAGCTTATTTTTCATTACCCAAAATGTTTTCATGCATTTTAAATTGTAGCCATGCTGACCTACTAACTATTCCCCAAATGAAATGTTGTATTTACTGTCTTTGAGACGTGCCCATAATTCATTACCTCTTCATTTTGCTTTCATAATTCTTATCTCCCATCAAAGATTAATTCTTGTTACCTCCTCCATGAAGCTTCCATAATCCCTAAACTTGTTTTATGATTTCTTTTCTTAAATTATAATCTTTACATGTTGTATTTCCCCACTAGGATGTAAGTTCCTTGAAGGTAGGGATTGTATCATTCTCTCCTTGGTACTACCAGCCAATAGGTAGGACCTTTCCCCTAGCAGGGGCTTAATTAATATTTACTGAATTGAATAGACTAAAATCACTGGGTAACTGATTAATAGTGGGTAAAAGGGAACATGAAAGCAGAAGTTGAACCTGCGTGAAGGGAAAGAGGCATTCGATACACTTTTCTAATCCATGATTTCACTCAGGCTCCACATTCCTGATCAGTATTCCCTAACTTGGAGCCTCCTAGGGAATGTTAAATACTAGAGACTCTTTATTTGCCATCCGCAAGGCTTTTATATATTTGTTTCTAAAGTCATTAGTAAGCCCTGTAAGATAGTCACTAGGTTAGTGACAACAGTGAATAAAAAGCACCCCATGACTTCACCCCTTGAGCTACTAACAAATAGAAAAATGGCTGCACTCAGGTGAGTAGTGTCTGAGGAGTAGGAAATCCGGAAAAGAGACAACAAAAGATGTATCTTTTAAAGAACCTTATTGCAAAATTTGCATTCATTTTCTGTATGTAGGTCAAGGATTTTTGTTAACTCTTTGGTTAAAAAAAATGGTAGCACTTAAAATTTCAGGTCATAGTTTGTTTTTCTCACACTGAAACACCAAATTGGATTAGTGGGCCCAAAATTTTAATTTAATCTCTATAATTCATACATGAGACGAATATGAATTATGTAATTGCATGCCCACCAAGATAGACAGAACACTGAACCTAGAGATATGAGTTCAAGTCTAGCTATAAACACACTATGTGACTTCAGAGCAAATCACCTATCCTTTGCCTCACTTTACTTATCTGGAAATTGGGGACTGTGATAGTACCTATTTCTCTGGGTTGTTGAGAGAATATAAGTGAAATATTTTTAAAGCTCTTTACAAACCTTAAAGCACTATGTAAATATTAGGTATTATCATTATATACAGATCAGAAGATATGGAAGGATATAAAATATAGTTCCTGCCTTTGAGAAGCTTATAATGTATTGGAGATGGACAACTTTTATTTTTAAAAAATTGTTAAGGTAGTTAGAATGATTGGGAAAATGAAAAAAAAAAGAGAGAGGTATAAAACACAATTCCTGCCCTTGAGAAGCTCACAATCTATTGGAGATATGACTTACAGACATGACATATTATTTATGGCTATAATCACACTAAGTGCTAGTCCTCAAATAGATCTTCATGGATAAAAACCAACAAAAGCAAACAAAGCACCACATTGCTCGCCCATATCTGTGAAAGAACCCTTTGATGTGTCCTCCCTCAGTTCTACCCTTTGCACCAAGAAAATCAAACCATAAGGAAGATTATGCCAGGGAATATTGGCCGTTCTCCAGCTAGTGACCCAGCTTTGGTTGCTGTAAGTATTTCTCTGCCTAGACATGCAAAAGGAACTTATCAATAGAAAAATGACATGGTAGGTCAATTGTTCCACCCTTGAAAGAATGCCAGGGGAAAACCAGAGTTTTCATGTGACCTACACATTTTTTAGGGTAGAGTGACTGTGAGGAAAGTGGCTTTGTAAGTTAGATTATTGGAAAGGATAACCCATGAGGGTTTTTTTAAATTATTTTTTTTAATACTTTGTGTGTGTTCATCCTTCATTGCTTTAGAAGACCATGCTAGCAGAGAAATAATGACATAACTTGCACTTGACTTTGTTTTGAGTGAGGGAGGGCTGTGTAGGTCACCAGCCTCACTTCTCCTCTAGAGCCATCTGAATCCAGTGAACAGATATTCATCAGGATGACTGGAGATGACCCAGGATGAGGCAATTGGGGTCAAGTGACTTGCCCAAGGTCACACAGATAGTGGGTGTCAAGTGTCTGGGGTGAGATTGGAACTCAGATCCTCCTGACTCCTGAACTGGTGCTCTATCCACTGCACCACATAGCTGCTCTAGTACTTTGTAATATAGGAGGAAATGCTGGCTTTAAAATCCAACTCCTCCCTTTCCATGTGACCTCGGGTAATTCTCTTAACATCCCTGGGTCTCAGGTTCTTCTACTATAAAAGGAAAAGATTAGACCAGATAGTCTATTAAGTACCTTCTAATATTAAATCTATGATGCTGTGCCTAGAATATTATAATGTTTTACTTTTATTATTATATCTAAGATTTATAAAGTGCTTGAGTCAGTCACTGTTTTAAGTGCTTCAAGAAAGGCAGTTGACATTACAGATAATGGGGCTGAGATTAGAATAAAAGTAACTTCAATTCAAAATCTGCCTCTGATGCATAATGACTATGCCGTCTTGGACAAGTCATTTAACATGTCAGTGCTCCAAATGACTCTCTGCTATAAACTACAAAAGAACTCAGATTTGTATCAGTTAAACAATTTTCCACACTGGAAATTCCTTACACAGGTGAAATCTTATACATATATACGTGCACACGCATATATGTGTGTGAGTGTATATATGTGGGTTTATATATATAAACATATTCATATATGTACCCCCCCACATATATATGTATATATATAAATATATATATATACATATATATACATATATATAATGGCAAAGGTTAGTTACGTATAATACTTGCTGTATGATGGGCATGGATAATTTTTGACCTTACATGCTCATCATTCACCTGATTAGAATCACACAGAAGTTGACTATTTTTTAAACTGATATCCATGCAGTACCTTAATATTTTCAAAGTACTTTATAAGTGCTATCTTACTAACATCTCACAACTACCCTGTGAGGTAGGTGTCAAGATTTTTAGTAATCCCATTTTACAGATTAAAAAAATGATGAATTAATTAGAGTCATGCATAATTTTGCATCTTGCTAAAATATAACTGTCATGGAACATAATAACGGCTTGGTTAATGATTATTGATTGGCTGCTTGTTAAGAGGTGAGATTTGGACCCAAGTTGGGTTTTTGGTTTTTGGGGTTTTTTTGTCACTTAATTTAGTTTAGGTTTTTCGTTTCTTTGTTTTGTTTTGTTTTGTTTTTATTCCATGCCCTGGCTCCTAAGCCACTAGTGCAAGCAGCTGTTTTGCTTAATGGCTGTTCTCAGACATTCACTGTTTCCACTGAGTTTTGACACTGAAATAAAAAAAGAAAAGATAATAAAGGAAACCATTCTTTGCACTTAAAAACTTCAAACAAACAAACCAACCTCTGGAGTCCCCAGAAGGAAGGGCATGCATACATATTCCCTCAGAAATCTGGTGGTAAAATAAGTAATAGAAGGGATGTGAATGACCTCGCTTTAGCAGTGATGCAGGGATGGCCCTGAACTCCGTGGCCTAATCACCTCCACTAACATCTTCCTTTATTCTGAGAAGACTATTTTTGTTCCCCTTTCTTAAATGATTGTTTTCTTTCAAGGTTTGGCAGTGTACTGATTTGGAGAGGAAGGAGGAGGCCAGAGTGGGAAGGAAAAGGCAGGTGGAAGCATTCATCAAGAGACAACACCCACTGACAAATTGCATATTGAACCACTGAGGTCTAAGCCCCACATTGTTTTTGCCTTCTTAAGACCTAGACAAAGAGGCCAGAGCAGAAAATGAGCTTGGGGAAATCTGGGAGAGATAATAGTGCTGGAGTGACACCCCGTGGTCACAAAGGTAGATGCAGAGATGTGACTTCCAGAACAGAGAACACTGATTGAAAAGGAACAGGAAACAGAAAACAAAACTTTGCAAAAAGTGACCCACATTTTGTAAAAGGACTGATGTCTCCTGAAAAACCCCTCAGCAGGATCCCACCATTTAGAAACTGGGGCAGATAGGAATTCATGTACAGGGCAAAGGCACCCCTCTACTATGAGGGCTGATCTGCTTAGAAGAGAGGTGATGACTTTATATGTGAAATATTATCAAATCCAAAGCTAGCAAAAAGTTAAAGGTAAGCCCCCAGTGGTGTGCGTGCATGCGTGTGTGTGTGTGTGTGTGTGTGTGTGTGTGTATGATCGAAACATTTACAGACAAGGAAATGTAAGTTTGCTTCTACCTCCAGCCCTGTTCTGTTTAATATTTTCCATGTGTACTTGAACTTGGAAGCTTTAGTGATCTGGGAACTTTTAGAACAAAACCCAAACCATAAATATTTACCCAATTTGGTAGAGGTCATCCAAATCAGCCACTTTTCCTCCTCCATTACGCTCCCTTGATCTTTTGCGGCAAGTGCTAAGGCACAGCTTGTCAAAAAAGCTCTCAACAATACAGTTTAGACCAAAGAAGTAGGAGTCAGGGATGGCTAATGGAGGCATGTGTCTCCTGTTTTAGGAGCACGAATAAAGTTAGCTATTGCAAGGAAAGGAAGCCAATCAACAACTGATTATTTAGAATTGTAACGAGATGACTACAGAACTGGGATGGGTTCTCCATGTCTTATGATTTGAGACACAAATTTTAGTCTTTGTTGTACCACTTACTGGCTGCAAGATCTGTAATAGGCCTCAGCTCATTTGCAGAAATTAGGTGATCTTTTAGATTTAATTCCATGATTCCAAATATATGGAACAATAAAGACAATCAGAATCAGTTGATTCTCAGTTCTTAAGTTGAAAACTGACAATGGGCATGTCGACAGGGATAAGGACGTTCTTTTGGATTTGGGATTGCAGGGTTGGGAAACCTGTAACCTTGAGGTCACATGTGGCCCTCTAGGTCCTCAAGTATGGCTCTTTGTATCCAAACTTCACTGATTCAGTCACACTTAAGGACCTAGAGGACTCCATGTGGTCTGGAGGCTGCAGGTTCCCCACCCCTGGTTAAGGTTTGCAACCACAACCTAGAGTCAGGAGTGATGAAATACAAACAACAACATTTTTTCAAGAGTAAAAGTCAATCAGTGAGTATAGGGAAAGATGAGAAAACAGGCAGATTCAGATTTTTAGAGAACTTGGCAAATAAGAAAAGAGTTTAAATATGATTTGTAAAGTATATTAAAATGAGAAATCTGATTAACAGATACAAGACTAGAAGTGAGTTAGACCATGTTAATTATTTAGAAGCTATCATTTAACTACTTCAACTTCATTTTAAAGTTAACCAACATAGAACAACCCCAATTTGCACATATTCACTTACATATATTCATGTTTAAAGCATTTAATTGATGTCAGCAGTGACATGGTAACACGTGGAGATTATCATGTGAACATTTCTCAATGTCCTAAAGATAGACCTGTCTTCACAGAGTGTTCTTTTGGGTAATATATATATATATATATATATATATATATATATATATATATATATATATATATATATATATATATATATATAGAGAGAGAGAGAGAGAGAGAGAGAGAGAGAGAGAGAGAGATTTCCAAGCTAGTCAGTTCTGCAAGTTATGATACAAATGGCTTAGTCAGTGCCACTACTCACTTAAAAATCACAAAATTATTTTATCTGGAAATGGAAGGTACTTTCTCATGGAAACATTTAAAAAATGCACCGACTTTTTTACATAATATGTGTATGCACATACATATACAGTATAAAAATCCTTAATAATGGTGATACAAAGAGAGAGATCTAAAAATCACATCCATGTCCCCAAAGAACTTATGATCTTGTGGAAATGTAGAGAAGTAAACAAGAATATAAGATTGCACAGGCTAAGTGTGCCCAAGGAGAGTTTGGGACCTAGCCTGTCCTGAGCGGGTAAGATTTCATGAAGCAGTGAAGTTCAGACTAGACTTACGGTAGGGTAAAACTCCAGGAGACCACAAGATACACTGTAAGGAAATCTGACCTCAGAGTGAGGAAGACCAAGGTTTCACACTTACCTCTAATACCAGCTATATGACTCTGATGAAGACACTTAACTCTTAGTGACTCAGACTATATCCTATGACTAAAAATTGTAGAATAATTGCCGAACATTAATCTGGTGGACAATTTAAAAAAATGCTGAGGTGGAAAGAAGAGGAGAAATTTCAGTCAGTGAAAATAGCATGGCTAAATACATGGAAATAAGACGAAAACAGTCAATAGATTAGCTTTGCTGAAGCTAAGAAGAGCAGTGATATAGGGCAATTAGAGGAGATAAAGGTAGACAGAGAAGTAGAGACTAGATTGTAAAACACGTTGAATGTCAGGATAAGAAGGTTAGGAAATCATGAAGGATTTTTGAGAAAAGGCAAATTGGCATCTTGGGATGATTGATAAAGAATAATTAAAATTGAACAGGAGATAAGAAACAGAAAGATCAAAAAGTGGTCACAGTAGTGGTGATGATGATGGTGATGATGTCATCTAAGGGCAGATTTGAACTCCAGTCTTCCTGACTTTAAATTCAATACTCTATCTATTGTACCCCTAGAAGGATAATGATAATAGTATAAGTAGCTGATGATGAGGGTGGTAGTAATGGGATTGAATGAAAAATAGGGAAGGAGGGAAGAAGAGAGAGAGAGAGAGGCAGAGAAAGGACTAGCACTGTGGAAAGAAATGAAATACAAAAAGGGGGTTAAATATGAGAACAAGATAATTAATTTGATGGTAAATAGATAATTAACTTGAAGTTGAATTGGAAGGGGCAGTGGCATAGAGGCACATAGCTTAGACTGAGGTCGGAGATAAAAGTCCAGACTTGCTGGATGTAACAACAAGGACCTTGACCCTACATAGGAAGGCCTGCTGTACAGATTCTTAGATCTGCTTTTCTAAGAGAAAAGCAACTTTTTGAGGGGTCAACAATCATTTAAGCAAGCATGTACACCATATACTTAGTTCTGGGCAAAAAGTACTCTGAACTTCAGACAAAATACGGAGAAATGATGACCAACAGATGGGTCTTCCAACTGTCTGATTATAAGCAATACATGCATAGTTACCAGAGAGACAAGCACCAAAATTTGGGTTTTCAAAGTGTTGGGGTTGGAGACTCCTTAGCCAGAGTCTCTCCATATACACATACACTTTTCAGAGCCAGAGGGCATCACAAACCTTGGGAATCAATGCCTCATTAGAAATTAACAAAACAAGTCTCCCCTAATTAAACTTCCCTTACTGGGCAGGCCCATTAATGGGTGAGGAAGAGTTTTAACTCTTTAACATAATTAACATTACACTGGTATACTTCTTATACTTACTGAGCCAAAAATGAAATTGTCAATGCTGAACAAATAGCTGTGCAAAATAAATATTTTTTCTTTGCAAATTATTCCCTTATCCAGTGCACGGTTATTTGGACATACTACTCAATGAGCACAGATCTGTCTCTCACTTCCATATGCCATGACCTTCTCAGAACATTTTTTTTTCATGTTTGAGTGTGCATATTAGGGGTCCATTATGGAAAACTTCAGTGTCTCACTATCAGCCCATCATAGTGGGCTAGGAAGTGGCCAGCTTGTATCTAATGGAAACTTGAGAAGGTGCTGCAGAAGCCAACTCAAGGGACCTGTAGTTGGGGAAGGGGAGACAGACACCTAGCCAAAACAATTGTTTACAAGCAGTAAATAAACTTTTGAGTCTCAACTTAGCAATTTCATTGCCAGTATGAACATCCTGTTGTCATGGAAAAGAGCGTTAGCCTCATGTTTTTGCACTTTTAGCAGACAAGTCATACAGATAGGGATCTTCAGCAAGTATCTGATATTGGAGAACTAAAGTTTAGGAAAGAGATTAAGGATTGGTGTGAGGAGTTTATTGATTACATCAGATGAACTCAGAAGAGTCAATGTGATCCCCAAAAGAGAACGTATGCAAGAGCAAAGAGTTTTAGGGGAGGGTCATGGGATCATTAATGCAGGGTTAGAAGGGACCTTACAGGTCACTTAGATTAGCTAGCCCTCTTGTTTTATGGATGAGGAAGCCGACATTCAAAAATATGTCCAAGAATTTTGGGTTAATCGCTGAGTCAGGATTCAAACCAAGGTCCTCTGGTTCTAAATCTATCTCGCATTTCATATACCTCATATTTATGGAGCAGTCGTAAGCTGTTCAACTATTAAAGGGACAGAGAAGGAACATCCTAATTGTTAGGAGAACTAGGATGAAGGAATCTCATGGAAAGCAAGAGAAGAATATTTGAAGTAGGCGTGGCTGATTAACAAAAGAGTACACTGCAGATTTCAAGAAGTCAAGGAGAAGCAGGTGGAAAAAATGATCTAGTCTTCAAGTCAAGGTTGGATGGTCCTTTGGGGCATACCATAGAGGGAATGAGTTCCAAAGAAAGGAGGAGCTCTGATGTGTCTTTCAATTCAGAGAGTCTGTGACTCTATAGATGACACAATTTTCAAGAGTTAATTTTTATTACAATGATGGAGGTAGAAGATTGTCAGGAACTGAGAAGTGAAAGGGTTTTAAGAATGTAATTTGACTGAGATGAACACATCATATTTGCCCTTCAAATCTGGACATTAAAATGAGGTATTTTTCCTTAGACTCCTTCTGCTTATATGAAGTTATCTTCATTGATTATAAGTGTTGAATTTAGAAAATTTAGAATCGCATACTCTGGAACCAAAATTCATCATTAATGCATATATCAACGTCCATTTTGTTTACTCATTATTTTGCGAGATGAAAATAATATGCCTAGTATTAGCTGCAAATAGCATTACTATCACCATCTTCTATGAATTCGTAAAGGATCCTTTCTTAAAAAAAAATTACAGAGGGTGAATAATTTTAATAATACGCCTCCCAGCTAACAATGTGCCTCCTAGCTCCAACGTTCTAGTAGACCTGAGAGGAACAACAGAATAAAGTCTAGGGCAACAAACTTTCAAATGGTGATTACCATTGCCCAAGGTAGCAAGTTTTAGGGGGTCCACTTGCAATTTTGACTGACTTCAATCTCTAATCCTTGGCCTGAATTCATATTTCCATTTCTATCCTGACTCTCATCCTAACTTCTGGGATTCAAAATCATGTCTCAGTGACAATCTCATGCTGGAACTTCTTTCAGCACCTGGGAACTCTTTTAAGAGGAGCATCTAGCCGTCCTTGTGACCCTCTCATCCTGGAACATTTAAGTGATGCCTTCTTACCCTGGAATATCTTTTCATCAGACTTACCTTTTATTTCATTGGTAAGTTCTTACTAAGGCCTTTATTTTGTACAGAGGTTCAACATCATCAGCATTCACTCCCTTCTTGGCTCTGTTACTGACTTTCCAGACTTCAAAACCCTCCCCCTCTTCCTCTTGCCAATTGCCTCCATCCTCCACTCCCCACCCTTCCCCACCATTTTTAGTCCCCCTTTGTTTATTGTATTCCCCACCATTACAATGTAAGGTCTTTGAGAGCAGGCATTTAATTTTTTTTCTTGTATTTCTGTCACTCTGCTGTAGTACAATACCTGTCATATAATAAATGAATAATAAATCCTCCTTTCCTTCCTTCTTTCCCTTCATTTCTTCATTCCTTTCTTTGAGAAACAGTTTTGCAATTACTAATGAAGTATAAGACGTTATGGAAAGAAAGTTGCTTTAAGTAATTGTGGTTTATTTTTCTCATAAAAAGAAGTAAGCTTCAAGGTAGTCAGGAAACATTTGAAAGATATATTGGTAGACCATAGATTCTTTGTTAATTACGCATTTATTAAGTACCTTATCTTCGTCAGGGTCTATGCTAGGTGCTAGAGATAAAAAAGAGAAACATAAAACTTTTGAAACTCTAAATAATTTTATGTTCAGTGGGTAGAGACAACATATGCATGTATATGTAGGTGTGTATGTATGCATATTCACCTAGGTACTTAGAGATATTCAAGGCAAATTAAGGGTTTCTTGATTTCAGCTCTGATTTCTTTCTATTCTTCTTTTGAGTGTGGGTGTTCATCCTTCGTTGCTGAAGAACACCATGCCATCAGAGAAATAATGACATGACTTTTATTTGACTTTGTTTTGAGTGAGGGAGGGCTGTGCAAGGTCATCAGCCTCACTTCTCCTCAAGACCCATCTGAATCGAGTGACCAGATATTCATCAGGATGACTGGAAATGACCCAGGATGAGACAATTGGGGTTAAGTGACTTGTCCAAGGTCACACAGCTAGTGTGTCAACTGTATGAGGTAAGATTTGAACTCAGGTCCCCTGACTCCTGCCCTCGTGTTCTATCCATAGCACCAACTAGCTGCCCCTTTTCTTTTGAGTAGATAAAAAGGAGACTAGGGGATTGAGGAAAGACTAGGAGGAAAGAATATATTGAGTCAGTCTGGTACTTTTTTTTTTTCCATTTCATTTCTTTGTTTTAATACTAAGCAACTGGAAGGCACAGTGGATGGAGAAGTATCCTTAACTGAAATTAGGAAGACCATGGTTCAAGTGCCTCATCTGACACACATTTCATGGGTGCATCTAGGCAAGTCTCTTCATTTCTCAGTGCTCTAGGCATCTCTATTAGACTATAAATTACAAAGAAGAAGCCAGACTAAAATGATAGAAAGATTTTTCTTACCCAGGAATTTCCTAACACAGACACAGTACCTCTCTCTAAACCTGACATCATTCCCTAGATGAAGAACAACATGGTCTAGGGGGCAAAATTCTCAACTCAGAATCCAGAGAACTTGGGTTCAAGATTTGCCAACACACTGGCCATGAGTAAATCAGTTAACCTCCCAACGTGGCAGGCAATTCTTTGAGATGAAGTTGTAGAGCACTTGCTCATCTTTATTTAAAGGAGTTTCTTTTATCCAGTGCAGTTATAGGTAGGAGTCCCCCTTTTCCCTCCACACAAAAAAATTCAGTGCATGTAGTTCCTCTAAAAAGACCCCTCCCAGTGAAAAACTCACTGTCAACAGAGCTTTATGTGCTGATTTGGTACCCAGGCAGTGTTGAGTGAAGACAAGCTAATAGCATCAAATCTGGGACAAAGTCATCTTTAGAAGATCTAGAGCTTATTCTCCACTCAGAGAAATAGGATATAGCCCAGATAAATAAATTCAATAATTAAACATGACCCAAGGCCATCACACAAAGACACATTTGTATCACATAATGATAACCACCAACATATTTTCCATTTTCCCATTTGTAAAATATATAAGATACATGACTTCAATTTATCCTCATAACAACTCTGAGGTAAATGGGTAGCTTTTATTATCTATATTTTACCAGTGGGGGTATGGAGTCTGAGATAATTCAGGATGATGGGGATATTTGTGTGGACCAGAATTTGAATCTAGAACTTCCTGACTTCAAAAAGTGTAGAATTCTCTCTCTACTATACTACCAGGAGCCCCATTTATGTGTTTCATTGCAGTGCTCATTTTGGATTCTCTCAAACAGACTTTAGTCATTAATGTGGTCCATGAAGACAGACTAAGTTCAAAACTCCTCTTATGGGAAAAGATTCAGTTACCCCGATGAGCTCCCTCCATAGCTGTAAGGTTACTTTAATTCCAAGTCTTCTTCATTTGCCAGGGAAAAAATAACTCCTGAATTCTGTTTTTCCCATGAATAGGTTCTTTCTGTATCATCAGTATGAGTAATTATCAGAAAGTAGCATGTATAAGGGGCAATCACATCAAGATTTATAGACTTTGGAATTCGTATTTCCTTTCATTGCGAGAGGAGTGATTTCATATGCACAGTCAGAGGATTGTAAAAAAAAAATATGAGAAGATATTGTTGGAAGTACTCACTGTCTGTAAATAAAAGAACTTCTGAGCTCACCAGTCCTTCACCTTTATTCGTGCTTTAGACATAGGAAAGTGTACAACTTCAGCTTAATGAATCATGCACCATCAAAACCTCAAACTGGAGACAAGCAGTCTGTACTAGTTAACTGATGGATGAACCACAGGGGAATTGGAAGTTAGAATTAACTGGGCTAAGTATTCATCCATGAAGCTGTGCATCCAAGCCAGCTGAACTGTTCAGTCTGAACACATAGTCTAGAAATTGTGAAATTGGGTTCCCTTACAGTAGCCTGGAACTTCTATTTTCAAAAACATCTGAAATTTGGTAAGTTAGTGAGTGTGCGTGTGTGTGTATGTGTGTGTGTGTATGTTTTCTGAGTGAAAGAAAAATGAAAATGACTGGTTGTCTCTTCATAATAACAATTCTATCATTTGTCCTAAGTGCAGTGGTAGATTTCAGTGAAAAAGGATTAAACTGATTTTAAAAAAATCATTTAATTGACCTGAAGAAACCAACAATCAGTGTGATGTTTGTATTTTTAAGTTAAATTTTGTTGGGATTCTACAGTTGTAATTTCATTAAATGGAGAGTCCTAGGGTAGAAACTCCCTTCATTGACATAGTTAAGTCACTCCTCTGTAACCAAATGGTTTTAGTAGAAGACTGAGTAGATTGAGAGTTTCAGTGACTGGACCAAGATCTTTCAGGTAGTAAAAATTAAAGGCAGTATTTAAACCTCTGATCATTTCCTGAGACCATTACACCATGCTCTCTGTCAATAATTCTTAGCCCAGACACTAGAGGACCAAAATTTCATCCTCTCAAAAAATATGTTGCTCATCTAACAGGATTTAAAGAAAGGGGAAAGAAAACCAACATTTATTAAGCATCTATTATGTATCAGGCACTGTAATGAGAAAACTATAAATATAATTTCATTGGATCTATCCAACAACCTTGTGAAGTAGGTGCCATTATCCTCCTTTCATAGTTGAGGAAATTAAGGCAGACTAAGGTTTACATGACTTGCTTTGGGTACATAGCTAGTAAATTTGAGACTAGATCTGAACTTAGATCTCCCTGACCCCAGCCTCAGCACTCTGTTTACTGTGTCACCTTCCTGAATAGCTTCATTTTAATTTGATATTAAAATATTTGCAATCCTCCTTAGAGGTAGCTTCTCTCTTCCTCCCCCCCCATCCCTTACCCTCTAAATCACGTCCTTTATAGTTTGTTGGAAGTCTGACTCCCAAATGAACTTCCCTCTTAGAAATCTTTGAATGAAACAGAATGAATATGACTCATTTAGGTAAAACAGTCTCCAAGTCCCTCATCAATACTCAAGGTAGCATGACATGCCAAGTGAAGAATAGTGAAGCACACACATAAAATAATCATAACAGTCTATTAACCATTAAAACAAAGTTTTTCCCTCTCCAGTAAGTCTATTTCTGCCTGCTGCTTTGTATTGTCCTCTAGATACATAGCCCACTCTGGTTTTTCCTTCTTGGGAAAGGAAACAAATATAGATGTGCTAGAGAGGCTATCCCACACACATATTTCAATGAGTCTTAGTTTTCTCTCCACGAAGGGATATAGAACACCTACTTACAGTCCCTTTAGAAGAAAAGTAAATTTGAGATTAGTGGAAAAGCAACCATCTTTCCATTTGATGTCAACATGTGTTGACATGTTGACAGCCATGGTGCCAGGTACTGGGAGTAGATACAAGGAATGAAACACCTACTCTCAGAGCTTCCATTCTACTATGAATTGAATAACTCACAGAAACAGGCAGCTAGTCATGCAGCAGAGGCAACTGTTGGCACAGTAGATAGAGCTCTGGGCCTAGAGCCAGGAAGGCCTGAATTCACATATGGCCTCACATAGTTAGAGTTGGGTGACTAAGTAAGTCATTTACTCTCTGCTTGTCTCAGTTTTCTGAACTCAAAAATAGGACTAATAATGACCCCTGCCTCATAGGGTTATTGTGAGGATCAAATGAGGTAGTGTTTGTTTTAAAAAAAGCTTGGTGAATACTATTGTTGAGGCATTTCTATCATGTCTGACTCTTAATGACTCCATGATGAAGATACTAGAGTGATTTGCCATTTCTTTCTCTAGTTCATTTTGCAGATGAGAAAGCTGAAGTAAATAGGATTGAGTGACTTGCCTAGGATTACACTGCTAGTAAATGTCTGAGGCCAGATATAAAGTCAGGGGAATAAGTCTTCCTGACTCCAAACCCAGTGCTCTATCCACTGTGCCACCTACCTGCCTATTGGTACATGCAAACCACTGTATAAATGTATATTCCCTTCTCTTCCTAATCAGCCCCATTCTTTTATTTTTTTCCCACTCTCTATGCAGTTGCTTTCACTGCTTTTCCAGATCCTGAGTCATATATAACTTCCGTTTCTCCCTGAGAGGTTGATGTTGCCCTGAATTTTTTTCCTCCTCTCTCTTTAGATGACTGCATCTCCAAATACTAGAACTTAGAGTTACTTGAGTGTGGTATTACTTAGTCACTTCTGCCTCTAAAAGAGTGAATTCTGAATTCTCCAGGAACGTAATGCTATCTGGAAAATCTTAGCTCTTCTAACTTGAAGCCTGAATTTGGGATGTCTTGACACTGTCTTTCCACTTTTGGGACCAAGAATTCATAGTCCAGAAATTCTCTTTAGTCCCATAGGTGAATAAATAACCGTGAAGTTGTATTATGTCTTTGCCCTGAAATAGCCATTATTGATTTCTCATGAGAGAGAACCTGGCAATGCACAGGCTTTCCTCCCTCTGAACACAAATTTCTACTAGTACTGTTCAGTAGTTCTTTCTAAAACAAAAACAAAGCAGCAAAAAAAAAAAATGGACCTCATTCTGCAACCCGCTCCCTTTTAAACTAAAAACCATAATGGACTTAAGCGGTAAATTCATCTCCAATGGATTCGCAATAGCCCAGCTGATCAATTCATCAATAACATAGACTTTTAATAACAGTAATCTTTTTCTACTTGGAAAACCCATCTGTTGAACAGAGAACTCCCCGGACCAATCTCTTGTCTTCTGTATATATCAAAAAAAAAGTCAAAGTAAGTAGGTAAAAGGATAATTCTCATGAACATAAATACAGATCAGGAATGATTATAAATAGGCCTGGGTAATTTTGAAGCATTTTCAATGATCAAAGGTGTTACTTGAGACAAAATCCATTTTTAAACACTAGCATTATCCTCATAATTCTCTGTGGCTTTCAGTCGTGCAAAATCATACTCACTTTCTCTCTCTCTCTCTCTCTCTCTCTCTCTCTCTCTCTCTCTGTCTTTGTCTCTGCCTCTCTCTCTCTGTCTCTCTGCCTCTCTGTGTCTTTCTCTCTCTCTCTCTCTCTCTCTCTCTCTCTCTCTCTCTCTCTCTCTCTCTCTGCCTCTCTCTCTCTTTGTCTCTGTCTGTCTCTCTCTCTCTCTGTCTCTCTTTCTCTCCCTCCCTCCCTCCCTCCCTCCTATAGGTAGAATGCTGGACATAAAGTCAGGAAGACCATTCAAATTCCTCCTCAGACTTAGATTGTGACCTTGGATAAATCACTTATCCTCTCTAACCTCACTTTCCTTATATGTAAAATGAAAGAATACCAGATATTTTCTCCAAATTGTGTCTAGAGACATGTCTACACCTCCATTTACCCTCATCAGGTAATATTATGGTTGTGAGGCATAATTAACATCTATGAGCAGATATCAGTCCTTTTTTAACTGTGCTCATAGTTTCTACATGGCCCACTAGATCTCAAAATGAAAAAAAATTCAAATGACCTCAAGATGAGTTGACAATATACACATAGGAAGTAAAGAGACTGCAACATATCTGTCATTATTGTGTATGCATACACAGAATGCACATATGCATATATACACAAAATGCATCAAACTGTAATTGAGGATATTTATAATAACAAGATATAGTTTGGTCATAAATTGAGACAGTTAAAATGTTGAGTGACAAAGACAAAACATGTTACAAAGACCTAAAAAAAATGTGATCTCTAGCCTGTTAGATAGAACTTATGTGGAGGATTTACTGGAGGACCTGGTCAAGGATTATAGGTAATAAGGAGGTGTGTTATTGGTGTTCACTGGTCTTCAGTTGTGTCCAACTCTTCTTTACCCTATTTGAGGTTTTCTAGGCAAAGATACTGGAGTAGTTTGCCATTTTCTTTTCCATTTCATTTTACAGATGAAGATACTGAGGCAAACAGGGTTAATTTACTTGCCCAGGATCACACAGTCAGTAAATTTCTAAGCCAGATTTGAACTCAGGAACAGAAGTCTTCCTGTCTCCAGGCCACTCTCTCCACTGCACCAACTAACTGCCAAAGGAGGTATAAATGGAACACAATATGCCCCATTGTAAAGGGGTGAGGACTCAGGTCTTTCATGGTATTGAAGTCAGCAATCACTGTTCTATCTCACTTCTGGTTGAAAACACACTCTCATCCATACTCTCATCCATTGCTTTTCTGAATCCTTTTTTCCCCAATTGCTGATTAATCAGGGAAGGAAAGAAGTGCTGTTGAATCAATATTCTGAAAACCTGAATGTATTATTGATCATCTTGTCACTGAAATAACTACTTTAAGCAAATTCTTATAAGCTTTTATTCCCTATCAGCTCATAGACTTTTGCTTTCCTTATGAGACCCTTCTATTACCAACTAACTTGATCCGATTATTCAGAAAACAGTGCTAGGATCACCTTTTAAGTATCTAATCTTACACAATTATGTTCTGTAAGTAGTTAAGTAATGCTTAGCTTTTAATTTCAGGTTTATTTGTTATAACTGTCATTGGCTAGATGGAGGTTGAGTTGGGGTTTGAATTTCTTGCCCCTTTCCTGACCCCAATTTTCAGAGGTTTAGAGTTTGGCTGCAAAATTGTCTTTTGGTTCTAAAACTTGGCACTGAGGACTACAGCATAAGACTAAATCCTCATTTTCAGTTTATTTTCATGCTTATTGGCAAAGAATTGTAACATTCATTTCCTTGCCTGAGTCAACAATGCCAGGGGGATATCAGGACACAACATCCCTCAGGCAGTGATTTAGGAAGAGCCAAATGCACATGAATGTGTTCAATGAGCTGGTGATGGACTGAAGGAATACAAAATTCCAAAACCATGGAATTTAGGACTGGCCATAATGACAGTTAAGTTATTTGAGCCTCAGTTTCCTCATTTTTAAATATCAGGGTTGAACTGGATAATCCCTATGGGGTTTTTTCCACTTTTAATAGTATATGACCCTATAAATTAATGAGTGCATAAGGAATATTCCTGTTATAAGGGTGAGATATTATTTTCCTTATTCCCAATAAAGTGCTCCAAGAAAGTCTGAATTTCCTGGCCAGAGACTCACTATGTAAACAAAGTAGTTCACCACCTTACTACTTTACTTTTTAAAACAAATAAGTAAATAAATGAAGGATTATAAAGAAAAGTGGATATAAATCCCCAAATGAAAGGAACCTTGAATTTTTATTAGTTCAGCTAGTTTTTTTCCATCTACTCTTTTCCTACTTTGAAATCATTCTTCTGTCATCCCCCATTCTTCTTTAGTTTTCAATTATTACTTAATAGTTCAATTATTACTTAATTACTTAATAGTTTACCTTGTCAGGACTTTCCTTCTCTTACAACTCTTTATTTACATCTCAAAAACCAATCCTGCCAACTTGAGATAATATCACTCTGCATGGCATTACCGAAGAGTATTTGCTGAAATCCCAAAGGTATATGGTGCCATGTTGCAGAATGCAATAGTATGTTCCCTAGGAACATACATGACACAATATGCTCTATATCTGTAGTAGAGAGAAGCAGGAGAGGAAAGAAACAGTGGAGTGGGACAAGCCTGCAGAACTGTGAGGATGGTGGTGGTAAACTGACTCAATAGTGGTAGAAAGGTTCAGAAGGGATATAGAGTTTGGAGAGTAAAATACTATTTTGTTTTAGGTGTGCTAAGTTTAAGATGTTTATGGGACTTGCAGTTCAAGATACCCAATGGGCAACTGGAAGTGTGAGACTAGAGATCATCAGAGAGACTAGATCTGAATAAATAGTAATAGACATCCCCACAGAGATGATCGTTGAATACATAAGTTAAGATATTAACAAGTGAGGGAGAAGAAAAAGGCATACAGGAAAGAACCACGTGGGACTTCTATGGTAAGTAGAGTTGACCCGGAAGAAGACTGAAGATTTAGCAAGGGAGACTGAGAAACATTGGTCAGACAGGTGGGAAGGAAACTAGGAGAGTGAATGTCACAAAAAAAAAAAAAACAGTGAGGAAAAAGTATCAGTGACAAGAGGGTAAACAGCAGTTTCAAAGGCATCAAAGATGTAAAGAAGGAGGAAGACAAAGGAAAAGATCTTCTCATTTGACAATTAAAAAGTCATGAATAATTTTGGAGAGAGGAGTTGTTTCTGTTGAGTAATGAGAGGCCAGATTACAGACAGAGAAGTAGAGAGTGGGAGGAGAGGAAGTGGAAGTACCTATTGGTGAGTAGGAGTGGAAATTAATGAGTGATATGAAAGACTTACCTTGCAATAGATACTCAGTAAAGCTTATTTAATGTAGATATGTAGGGCCACTAAGATCAGTGAGTGCCCAGTTGAGGTTATGCAACATAAATATATAGTGGAGCTAGTTATCACAATTTTTCTGCCTTCTTTCAGCAATACTTTCTTCTCCTTTCTTCTCTCCTCTTATAGCCTACATAATTCAGTCCAACTGTGAGGGTGTTTATGACACTATCTGTTTCTTTAATATTTGTTGTAAGTAATGTCACATATTGCAAAGATCCAGCCCCAGAAAGAAGAGATTTAAGAGAGGCCATTGAGTCATGGGATAAGGCAATTGTTGGTTCTCTGGGGAGGAGAAGGGGGAGGAGGAGGAGAAAGGGGTGGAAGAGGATTGGAAGGTTGTCATGACCTGGGCCAGGAGACTGGAACTATATATTTTTGATCAAAAATTTTTACCTGATGACTCATCTGGACAAAGGACCTGGCTCATAGAACATATTTCAGGATATGAGTCAGAAGGAGGGATACTGCAATATTGCACTTAGCTTCCAGCTGCCAGAATTGCTACACCTTCAGATAAGGGGAAGAAAGTGTCAAGGTTAAAAAAAAATAGGAAAAGAAGTCAGCTAAGGAAGAGTCATTTCTCCAAAGAGGAGGCACAGCAGATTCACATAGATTAAGACAAGAGCTTCAGAGATAGTAAAGATGGCAGAAGGGATGTTTGAGGAAAGTCTGCATTTACCCCTCAGACTTCTGTGTGCTATGGTAATGTCCAGGGGGGGCAGTTTCAGAGTGCTATAAAAGATAGCTCTTGCCAATCAATCTAGAAAAATAGAATTATGACTGAATTAACACTGAGTCTAAAATTGGGCAAAGCAGATTTAGACAGGGCTTTTTACCAAAACAGAAGTTCTATGGAAATTTATAAATCATAAGCTATTACTCTATCCATACATTATTGTTCATGATTTTCCTACACAACCGTCCCCGTCTCTTGTGTGTTATCCTATGGTGTTTTGTTTTTGCATTTCATTCACTTATCACCCTCACTCAAAGAAAGGTCTCATAATAACCAGCTAAGCAAAAGTAACACTTCAGTGACCTTATCTGAAAGCGTATGCACCATTTCATGTCTGTAGCACTACCCAGGGTCTCTATTAAAATAATAGTAGCATTAATAAGAATAAGATATCAGATACTTATTTTCTCTTCCCTCTTCCCCAAATTGAGAAAAAAGAGAAATTAAAAACAAATTCTTCGTAGCAAATAAGCTAACAAGGAAAATTTTGTATATAGATAAAAAGAAAGATCTCATTGTATGCCCTGAATCTGTTGCTTATTACTGTAGGGATGGTTTGTTTCCTCCTCAGTCCTTGGCAATAATAGATGGTCATGATGTTGATAATAGGTCTTACAGCTTTCAAAACTGTTCATATTTACAGTGTTGTTATTGTGGAAGTTGTTTTCCTACTTGTGCTTATTTCATTTTTATCAGTTTATAAAATCTTCCAAAATTGTTGATATTTTCTAATATTGATATTACAGTATAATAATTCCTTCTATTTCTGCTTTCTTCACTCTGTCAGTTCATACAAATCTCTCTATGTCTCTTTGAAATCATCTATTTCCTAATGATAACAGATCAATAATCTTCCATCACATTTATATGCTACAACCTTATCAGTCAATTCCACAGCTAATGGGAATCCCTTCAGTTTCCAAATTAATTTTTACCACCAAAAGTGCTGTTATACTTTTTTTTTCTATTTCTTTCATCCCTTTGGGGTATAAATCTATTAATAGTATAACTGCATTACAAAAGACTTTCACTGTATAGTAATTTTTTGTGTACGTGTAACTCTAAATTGATTTCCTAGACTGTTGGACCTATTCATGTCATCAGCAGTATGTCAATGTGCCTGTTTTCCCATAGCCTCTCCAACATTTATCATTTTCCTTTTTTGCTGTTCTTGTTGTGAGGTAGATTCTCAGAATTGCTTCAGTTTGAATTTTTCTAATTAGTAGTGATTTGGAACACTTTTTACATGACTTCAGATAGCCTGAATCCTATCCTTTGAGAGCTACCTGTTTGTATTCTTATAGTATTTATCAATTGGGAAATGACTTTTATTCTTATAAATTTGAAATAATTCCCTATATATCTTAGAAATGAGACTTTTATAAGATCAACTTGATGCTAATGTTTTTCTCACTTGTTTTCTTTTAATTTTAGCTTTATTGAATTTGCTTTTGCAAAATCTTTCTTTTTTTTATACAATCAAAATTATTCACATTATCATCTGTGATCCTCTCTATAGTGTTTTTCAGCATTTTAGGCAAAATTTTAGGCAAAATACCTAAAAAGTTTGTTGGAGAATACCCTATAATTTTATCCTCCTATTGGAACTTGGGTACAAACAATTCTTATGTGCTATAAATAAGGTGAGATTAAAACCTGAAGGGGAATCCAGTGCATAAAAGAGAATTCACTCCCTTGAGGGAGTGTAGAGAGGGAGGAGATTGTGATTATGAGGTACAACAAATCTGTTATATGTTCTAAATCATATTAAAATGTTAGAGGAATGACGAAAAGCATGAATTTTCAGATTTCTATTATTTAAGTCACTTACAGAACTTCTAGAAAACAATGAAGGAAGAATAAAAACTGTGAAAGTTTAACTGGTCTCAGTTCAACTTATCATTAAATCATTGATGTTTGTTTTCAACTATTTATTTTTCACAAGGGAGTTATTTCCTATTTAGGTGATATGGAGCTTGTTTGGCTACATTTCTATAATATGTAGACTATAGAGGATAGTTGGTCCAGTGAGCTAAGTGTTTTGTATCATGTCATTATTTGGACAAAGATCTTACCAGTTTTTCTCTGCAATTTTATGTCTATATAGATGTTCCATGAGTCTGAATCTCCTGGTTGAGGGGAACACCTAGAGCTTATAATGGCAAGCAAAGTAGGATTTTTTGCTTTTTTTGTTTTAGCATAATCAAATGCCTCTGAATGAATCTTGCCTTTATCAACTAAGAGTCTTCACTAGAAGTAAATCACAGAAAGAAGAGTTTTCTTTTAACTAGACATCATACTTGTATTGCATTTATAGTGTTAATTATTTTAATGTGATTAAAGAAGATCTTCCTCACAGATTAATGGACCTGCCCATTAAGAGGAATTTGATTAGGGAAGATTTGTAGGAAGGCCAATGCCTATTGTTAAGTTTATAATGAGGCACTTGTTCTCCAGGGTTGTGATGCTCTTTGGCTCTAAAAAATGTATAAATACTCTAAGGGTGAGGTTTTACTTTGGGGCTTACTCTTTTGAAGTGTTTGTTTGGTCAGATGAGACTCTGAGAAGCTGCTTAGGATCCCCACCCCACTCCAGCTTTGAAAACACAGATGTTGGTGTGCTTCTATCTCTGCAACTATGCATGTGTGTAGTGGGCAGACAGTTCGATGTGTCTATTGATTTATGATGTATGTACTGCTTATATCAGAGAGCTGGAAGCCATGTATTTCATCTGGATTTCTCTGGATTTTCTCTGAAGTACTGCATGCTGGCTTTTTTCCCTGAAGTAAGTGAATGATATATGTGCTTGATTAAAGTGATTGTTGACTCCTCAAAAGCTGCCTTTCCTTTCAGAAAATCAAAATGCCGCGTCCTTGCTTTTACATAGCTATAATTAAATATTTAAAATATGTAGAAGATTAGTCAGAATCAAGGTAAAATGGTTCTTAAGTTGAGATTGAATAGGAAAGACAAACAATATGATAAGAAAAACCAAGAGGAGAGAACTAGAATAGTAGACAGTGATTGCTGAGATTAATAACAAGGAGGCAACCAAAAGATATAAATTATTTATGAATCCTGTAAAGGTCAATGAATTAACTCTACAGCTTTGTCAGGAACTTGAGCTTTCACATCTATAAACTTCCTCTTTCTCTGGGCCTGTTTCTCCACTGACGTTCCCATAGGACATGCCTCTGTGGTTTGGATTAGGTAAAGGTTATGCATATATCTGAGGGGAAAGTTTGAATGATGAAAGGATAAATGACAATTATTAAAACTCCTGATATGGACCAGGCACAGTGTTAGTGACTAGACAACCGTGAGATAGTTCTAGCCATTAAGAAACACACATTTTAATAGGAAGTAAAAATACATTTAAGGTAGTTGTGGCCAGATAAGGAGATACAAATAGAGTCAGAGAAAAGTTGTTTCATATGATCATTGTAACACCAATAATAGCATTGATTACTGCCCCTACAGCAAGTGGTGGTGTGCTCAGGGGTATGGTAGATGGTAAGATGAGCAGAAATGCCTGCCTTTCCTTGGGGATGACTGGGTGGGTTGTAAAGAATGGTCTGGGCCCCAGTAGATTCAAAGACACTACTAGGCTAATTCTTCCAATGAGTTTCCTTCGTTGCATACCTTGCTGAGAGATACCAAGGCATAGTGGATAAAAATCTGACATTAGAACTAGTTAGACCTGGTTTCAAGTCTCACTTCTTATACATACTGGTGGTGTGACTCTTCAAAAGTCATTGAACCTTTCACCCCTCCCGGTAATTCTATAGGATGATAAATTGAAGAGAAGGTGCCCATCTGTTTTGATGGAGAGAATGTCCTTATTTAGGAGAAGCCTATACAACCTGTAGCTCATAGGCTTATGGTTGTACAGACCTGATATAGAAGTTTTTCTGCAGCATTGAAATCACAGTTCCTATCCTTAATAAGTTACAAAAAAAGAATTCTGAGAAAGTTGAGTGGTCATCTAACCCTACAGAAAGCCTCCAAAATCTCTCTATGCAGTCCCCAATCTCTTTCCTTAACTTCATTCCTTTAATTACAAACTTCCTGTAGACAAGGCATCTCCAACTGAGCATCTCATTGACATCTCAAGCTAAATTCCAAAATATAATTCATTATTTGCCCTTCTGTGACTGCCCAGGAAACATGCACTTCTTTGAATTTCTTCTCTTGAGGATATGACCATCTTTCCAATCAACCAGGTTTGAAATGAGACACCCTTTAATTATTTTATCTTTCATTTCTAGTCTGTTGACAAATCTTTTTGACTCCCCTTCCAAAATTTCTTTCATATTTCCCATGCTTGACATTCAAATGATTCTAATGGCTAATTGTTAAGGGGAAATAGAGAGGGAATTAATTTTTTTAATATAAATTTATTTATTTAACTTTTTATATTAATTTTCACAAAATTTTGGGTTCCAAATTGTCTCCCCATTTGTCCCCTACCCCCACCACAATACACCAAGCAATCTAATTTTCCCTATCTCCAATCTGCCCTCTCTTCTATCATCCCTCCCTTCTCTTGTCCCCATCTTCTCTTTTGTCCTGTAGGGCCAGATGACTTTCTCTTCCCCATTAACTGTATTTCTTATTTCCTAGTAGCAAGAACAATACTAAACAGTTGTTCCTAAAACTTTGAGTTCCAAATTCTCCCCATCCCTCCCTCCCCACCCCTTCCCTTTGGGAAAGCAGGCAATTCAATATAGGCCATATCTGTTTAGTTTTGCAAATGACTTCAATAATAGTTGTGATCTGTAAGACTAACTGTATTTCCCTCCATCCTATCCTGCTCCCCATTTTTTCTATTCTGTCTTTTGATCCTGTCCCTCCCCTAGTGTTGACTTCAAATTGCTCCCTCCTCCCATTGCCCTCCCTACCATCATCCCCCCCACACCCTGCTTATCTCCTTCTCCCCCACTTTCCTGTATTGTAAGATAGGTTTTCATACCAAAATAAGTGTGCATTTTATTCCTTCCTTTAGTCGAATGTGATGAGGGTAAACTTCATGTTTTTCTCTCAGGTGTCCTCTTTTTCCCTCCACTAAAATGTCTCCTGCTTGCCTCTTGAATGAGAGATAATTTACCCCATTCCATGTCACCCTCTCTCCTCCCACTACATTTCTCTCTCACCATTTACCTTAATTTCTTTTAAGATATGATCCCATCCTATTCAATTCACTCTGTGCTCTCTGTCTCTGTGTGTGTGTGGATGTGTGTATGTGTGTGTGCACACACACACGTGTATGTGTGTTTATGTGTGTGTGTATGTGTGTGTGTGGTCCCACCAACTACCCAGATACTGAAAAGTTTTAAGAATTACAAATATTGTCTTTCCATGTAGGAATGTAAACAGTTCACTCATGGTAAGTCCCTTAAGACTTCTCTTTGCTGTTTACTTTTTCATGCTTCTTCTCATTCTTGTGTTTGAAAGTCAAATTTTCTTTTCAGCTCTGGTCTTTTCATCAAGAATGCTTGAAAGTCCTCTGTTTCATTGAAAGACCATAATTTCCATCTGAAGTATTATACTCAGTTTTGCTGGGTAGGTGATTCTTGGTTTGAGTCCTAGTTCCTTTGACTTCTGGAATATCCTATTCCACGCCCTTCGATCCTGTAATGTAGATGCTGCTAGATCTTGGGTTATCCTGATTGTATTTCCACAGTACTGGAATTGTTTCTTTCTAGCTGCTTGCAATATTTTTTCCTTGACCTGGGAGTTCTGGAATTTGGCCATAATGTTCCTAGGAGTTTCTCTTTTTGGATCTCTTTCAGGTGGTGATCGATGGATTCTTTCAATACTTATTTTGCCCTCTGGTTCTAGAATGTCAGGGCAGTTTTCCTTGATAATTTCATGAAAGATGATCCTTAGGGTCTGTTTTTGATCATGGCTTTCAAGAAGTCCCATAATTTTTTTAAGTTGTCTCTTTTAGATCTATTTTCCAGGTCAGTTGTTTTTCCAGTGAGGTATTTTACATTATCTTCCATACTTTCATTCTTTTGGTCTTGTTTTGTACTATCTTGGTTTCTCATAAAGTCATTAGCTTCCATCTGTTCCATTCTAATTTTTAAAGGACTATTTTCTTCAGTGAGCTTTTGAACCTCTTCTTTCATTTAACTCATTCTGCTTTTTAAAGCATTCTTCTCTTCATTGGCTTTTTGGACCTCTTTTGCCAATTGAGTGAGCCTATTTTTCAAGGTGTTATTTTCTTCAGCATTTTTTTGGGTCTCCTTTAGCAAGGTATTGACCCCTTTTTCATGCTTTTCTTGCATCTCTTTGATTTCTCTTCCCAGTCTTTCCTCCACATGTCTAACTTGATTTTCAAAATCCTTTTTGAGCTCTTCCATGGCCTGAGCCCATTGAATATCTATTTCAGATGTTTGGGATATAGAGGCCTTGGCTTCTATGTCTTTCCCTGATGGTAAGCATTGTTCTTCCTCATCATAAAGGAAAAGGGGAACCATCTGTTCACCATAAAAGTAACCTTCTATGGTCTTATTTTTTTCCCTTTTCTGGGCATTTTCCCAGGCAGTTGCTTGACTTCTGAGATTCCTCTCCTCCCTCGCCTAGATCTGCCCAGCTAGTGCTTGTGGTCTGAGATTCAAATGCTGCTCCCCAGCCTCAGGACTTTCAGCTGTGGGTAGGGCTGCTATTCAATGTGAGTTTAAGTTCTGGTGCTCAGTTGGGGGCAGGGCTGCCTCCCAGGCTCAGTTCCCTCAGGGGGTTCTTTGGGAGACCTTCAACAATGGAGTTACTGCCTGCTCCAGGGGCTCCTGGCCAGCACTGCCTCTACTGCTGCCTCCCGAGGGGGCCTGAGTTATGGAGACACCTGCCTCCCCCCTCAGCCAACCCAGAAGTCTCTCTCACTGACCTGTAGCACCTGTGGGTAGAGGGACCCTCGCGGCCACCAGAGGTTCCGTCCCTGAAGCCTCCTCTCAGGGCTGCACGGGCAGGGCTGGGCTCCGCTGTCCAGTGCATGACGGACCTTTGGGGTCGATTTTTCAGGGCTCTCTGGAACAGAAATCTCCTCCACTGCATTGCTGCATGGCTTCCACTGCTCCAGAATTTGTGGGGATTTCTTTTTACAGGAAATTTATGGGCTGTGGATTCTGAGCTAGCATACATGAGTCTTTCTGCTCCACTCACTTGGGTCCTCCCCCCCTCTCCTCCAGATAGGGAATTCATGATGAAGAATATTAGGAATTCCTACAAGGCTAGAAGCATGAGAAAGTGACAGTGATCATCTATGAACCCAACCTGCTAGTGCCAGTGCAAGTTGACAGAATAAGCACAGAGGGGTTTTTACATATAGACAAAGAAATTGAGGCTCAAGGAGTCAAAATGATTTGTCCACTGTCAAGCTCACTTTCAGAATTCAAACTTTGACTTCATAACTTAACATCTAATACTATTTCTGCTAGATCCCACTACTTGTATATTAGCTTAAAAGTGAATTTCCTCAAGTTGAAGTCAAGATGGCTGAGTTTTCAAGCAAGGACCTTCCTGGGCTCTCTGCTCAAATTTCTCAAAATGTCAGTTAAAAAAAATGACAATTTCTACAACAGCATAAGATACAACATGACATAATGAAACAGATTTCCAGTCAAAGACAATTTGGAAGGCCAACAGGAAGGGACTATTGCACCAGACTCAGAGCAGAGCAAAGCTTAGCATGGACTGCGCCTCCATGGACTGCACTGGAGTAGCCTTCAGGACACTGAATCACTCGTAACTGTAGCAGTTTCCAAACTTCTCAACTAACAAGCACCAACGACAGTTTCAAAGGGCAATGGGGAAGCTCTCTCACCTGGGTGAGAGGGCAACATAGCCTGGCCCTTGCCTCAGCCCCTGGGCATCAACAGCTACTGGCTGCAGGAGCCAGCTGCTTCTGGAGCTTTTGGCCTACGGATGGTGGGGGAATCCAGTGGCTGATCTGGGTTGTAGTCCTGGGTGGCAACTGTGGAGCAAGGAGGAGCACTGGCATAGTGGAGTTGGTAGTGGCTGTGGAGAGTGAATCCTACTTACAGAACCAGGGCAGAAAAGACTGCTTTTGATTGCTCACAGACCAGAGAGCAGGCCAGGAGAGGAGTGAACATCTCTCTTTTGATCATATTACTTTGGAGGAACTGAGAATTTACAGGTCCCTAGAGATATCTCTGAAAGCAATTGCACAAAGCCCCTGAAACTTGGGGTAGTACATCTCACATTTAATAAGATGCTCAGAGGTCAAGTAATTGGCTGGGCAAATGACCAAAGTGGGGATAAATAAAACTATAGAAAAAGTATTTTCTTTCAGTGAGGAAGATCAAAGCATACAAGTAGAGGAGGATCAAAGCATAAAATCAGAGGAAGACAGCAAGGTCAAGGCTCATAAATCCAAAGACTCCAAACAAAGTATGAAATGGTCTCAGGCCATGGAAGAGTTCAAAATATGATTTTGAAAATCAAGTAAGAGAAGTAGAGGAATAATTTGGAAGAGAAATGAGAATGATGCAAGAAAATCATGAAAAACAAGTCAACTACTTGCTGAAGCAACTGAATACTGAAAAAAGCAACACCTTTAAAAATAGACTAACCCAAATGGCAAAAGAGGTCCAAAAATCCAATGAGAAGAAGAATGCTTTAAAAAGCAAAATTGACCCAATGGAAAAGGAGGTCCAAATCTCAATGAAGAAAATAAATTCTTCAAAATGAGAATGGAGCAAATGGAAGCTAAGGACTTTATGAGAAATCAGGATATTATAAAACCAAATAAAAAATGAAAAAATAGAAGATGTAAAATATCCCATTGGAAGAACAGTGAACCTGAAAAAAAGATCCAGGAGAGAAAATTTACAAATTATTGGTCTACCTGAAAACCATGATCAAAAAAAGAACCTAGGCATCGTCTTTTAAGAAATTATCAAGGAAAACTGTCCTGCTATTCTGGAACCAGATGGTAAAATAGAAATGGAAAGAACCCATAGATCACCTCCTGAAAGAAAACCCAAAAAGAAAACTCCTAAGAATATTGAAGCCAAATTCAAATTCCCAAGTGAAGGAGAAAATATTGGAAGCAGTCAGAAAGAAACAATTCAAGTATTGTGGAAATACAATCAGAATAAAACAGGATTTAGTAGCTTCTACACTAAGGGATCAGAGAGCTTGGAATATGATATTTCAGAGGTCAAAAATTACCTGAAAACTGAGTATAATACTTCAGGGTAAAAAGTGGAATTTCAATGAAACAGAGGACTTCCAAGCATTCTTGTCAAAAAGACCAGAGCTGAATAGAATATTTGACTTTCAAATACAAAAAGCAAGAAAAAATATAAAAAGGTAAACAGGAAAGAGAAGCCATAAGGGACTCATTAAAGTTGAACTGTTTACATTCCTACATGGAAAGATGACATTTGTGACTCATGAGACCTTTCTCAGTATTAGGATAGTTTGAGGTGTGTGTGTACATGTGTGTGTGAGAGTATGTGTGTATGTGTACTTATGTATGTGTATATTATATATGTGTAGGTATAGGTATATGTACACATATTTATATATGTGTGTATATGTGTATAGATGTATGGATGTATATATATAGAGAGACAGAGGGCACAGGGTTAGCTGAATTTGAAGGGAGGATACCTAAAAAATTAAATTAAGTGTTGAAAGAAATGTAATGGTATAAAGAGAACAGGAAAGGTAGAAAACATCTCACATAAATGAGGCAAGAAAGAGTTTTTACAATGGAGGGGAAGAAGGGAGATGTGAGAGAGAATAAGTGAGCCTTACAATAATAGGATTAGGCTTAAAGAGGGAATAACACACATTCAACTGGGTATGGAAATCTATCTTACCCTGTAGGAAGGCAGGGGGGAAGGGGATAGGAGAGGGAGGATAACAGAAGGGACAGAAGATTGGGGAAAGGATAATCAGAAGCAAACACTATTGAGGGGAACCGGTCAAGGAAGAGAATGGAATAAATGGAGTGCAAGACAGGATAGAAGGAAATTTGATTAGTCTTTTGCAACATGTCTATTATAGAAGTGTTCTGCAAGGCTACACATGTATGACCTATATTGAATTTCTTGCTTTCTTGATGAGAGTGGGTAGGGAGGGAGGAAGGTAGAGAAGACTGGGAAAAGGGGGTAGTTGAGGTACATGCTGTCCTGGGGTGGGGGTGAAAGTGAGTTTTGAAAAATGAAAATAAATAAATTATATTTTTAAAAAATCTTGAATTTCCCAGTGTCCCAGGCAGTGGAAGACTCATGAAACAGTAACCTCTATCCTCTGAGCACCACAAAGAATGATACAGGGTAAGGGAAATAAGACTCATATTTTCTGGGTTCTTTTCTACTAGCAGAAAGGTTTCATAAGTCATTGAATGAAATGCACCAACCATAACCACTTCTGATCTTTACTATGTGGGTAAAAATGACAGCTGATTTGGGAATCATTCTTATTAGGCCATTTAAACAAATTGATGATTTTAAAGTATAATACAGACATTTCCCAACTTACTTTGTCCATTTTCTCAATTCTGGCCTTATAACATAGTTATGAGTAAACAAGTACACAATTCAAACCAAATAACAAAATAAGTGTCTTACAGCATATGCAATTTTGTGTACCCATAATTCTCATCTCTCTATCAAGAAGAGGGCAGGATGTTCTTTCCTCTACTCCCCAGGGAAAATACTGGTAATTGTAATTAATTGGAGTGCGGTTATATTTTATTTTGTTTCCATTTATATTATTTTACTCATGAGGACTAGAATTCATCTGGTCTCCTTTCTTTTCTGTGAATCAGTCCATGAAAGTCCTCCCATACTTCTCAGAATTCTTCCTATTTACTGTTTCATGTAGTGTAGTGCTCAATTATACTCACATACCATAATTTCTTGAGCCATTCTCAAGTAAGTAGGTATTTACCTTGTTCCATCAAAAACTACTACTATGATTATTTTTGGTAATTATTATTTTTGTGGGGGGCAAAATTGTTGCTATCACAGAGGGTCAGTAATAGATCAACTCCAAGAATTTGTGATGGTAACTATACATAAATAGTCAAATCTGAGGCAGCAGTTCACATTTTAACTCAGAAACCTACTGATTTCTACCAATGAAAGCATGGTAAATTTTAGCATGTGAAAGAATTAGTAAGGCCTTGTTGTTTTAGCAGGTGAGAAATTTCCAGTTTATTCATTAAAAAATAAAAAGTGACTGATTAGACCACGTTTGGAATGTATTAAGTGACCACTTTCTTACTGTAGAACTATTCCATTTCTCTGTAAACCTACGACTGGACAATTCATCTGGCAGTGATCCAGCTCTTGACACCATGAAATTCAATGTCTTTTTTAATAATTTCTCATACTTGATGATGATTATTTGTAGCTGAGCCATAATGACCTGCATTGATTCTCTGTATTCATCATGGACAGTTTCAAGAAACTCAAATACAAAGAGATAGTAGCTCAGGTATCCCTAGAGTGGGAAAGGATGTCTTACTTGATCTACTTTCACTGGTGAATGTGGGTCTCTGGAGAGTAATTTCTATGTCCAAATAGTTAAGTTTATACTGAATGGAATCTGCCAAACCCTGTCAGGACTGATTGATGAAGGTGACCTTATCCACCACCAACTTCCTTTCTTTAGGTTGAAAATGTGCTGTCAGATTCCATGATCTTAGCCTTAATGAAGCTGCCAGATTCAACATAACTACGTTCAAAGTTAGAGAAAATGTGCCAGTTCACATTTTCTCAGAGCTTTTACACTTTTAATGTGTTTTGCCTAGAAAAGGAATAAAAGCTTTTCCAATTAGTAGGAGATCATAAACCATTAGATAGTGTAAAATTTTGTTATTCTCAATTTATTTATCATTTAAATCCTTTGAAACTAGACTTTGTTTTGAAATTCTTGGCTATTGTCTGATGACTGCCTGAAACCTTGCCTTAGTACAGCATAAAGTATAAATTCATCCTGCTAAATAGACAAAAGAACTAGATCTATTTAGTTTTAAACCACTTGACTCCTAATCAAAGCTTTTTATTTCTCTATTATGTTGCTATCCCATTTCAAGTTATAGAATAGTGTAAGACTTCTCTATTATCTAGAATTACCTTCTGGAGAAAAAGAAAAAAATATATATATAAATCAAGGTCATTTTCTACTTATACAAGGACATGAAAGACTACAATTTGCTTTAGAAATTTGGCTTTTTTTGATGAAAAGAATATCTAAAAGCTGGCTGGAAGAAAATTAGCTCCATAAATTCTTCCAAACATTAACAGAATTAAGAGTCTGGCTGAACCTATGCATTTATCTTTAATGATCAAACTGAAAACAAAAAGTTCATTTCAGATCCTCATGTATTCACCTACCTGAATTCCTCAAAAATGTCTTTGCTTTTCAGTCAGGAATTGTTTGGACTCCTTGTTATGAAGGAGAGAATGGACCTTCCCAATACAATGAAGAAACTCTGGTCACTTGCCTCAGTTTAAGGTCTTATGTTTGTGATGTAAAAATTATTTACAGATGTGCAAAGTTCTTCCTTGTCATTTGGATTATGGAATTTTGTGAATGTCTGAAAGAATGTGGATATATACTATACCTGTGATTTCATTGGTATAAAACCCTCCCAAGGGAGTAAAATGCTTCAAACAATGAAGGTCAGCACCTGCTCTACAATTTAGAGTCTTCGAGTTTGCCAAGTGCCTTGCTCAGAATCACACAGTGTTTAAAAGAGATCCAACTTGAACCCATTTTCCTGGTTTTGAGGCCAACTCACTATCTTGTCCACTAAACAATATTGTCTCCTTAGCATGTAAGGAAATATGCAAAGCAAATATCTACTACCAAAAATAAAAGTTAACATAGAAACTATAATACCATAAGAAGAAACATCAAACATGACAAGAAGACGCAAATCCATGCTTTTGTTTAATTGTTTCCATGAAGTTCAGCCCCTTGTGTATGAGAGGAAATGGAGCACATCACAATCAGTTTGTTTTGTAAAAGTGCTTTCAACAGCATCTAAAGTGTCATCTTCATTTCATTTTCAAAAAGAATAAGAAACTCTAAAATATGAAATGTTTATTACAGGAACTTACTGAACCAGAGCTCTTAGTCTTCCAAGATTCAGACTTTGTATAGATAGAGCTCAAGAACTAAAGTCAGGAAGACCTGAGTTCATATGCAATCTCACTTACTAGCTCTGTGACCTTGGGAAAGGCATCAAACCACTGTCTAAATTAGTTTTCCTATCTGTTACATGAAAATATAATAATAGCACCTACATCACAGGGTTGTGGTGAGGATAAGATGAGATAATATTTTTAAAATATTTCACAACACTGAAAATGTTCTGTATATACTACATGTCTATTATTTTTATTAGTTATTTACTTACAACATAAAACCTACTGGCACATGGCTTATCACATATAAAGAGGTTTCTGAAGACAGAAAATGTAAAATGATATAAAATGTAAAGTTTTAAATTATTCTTAAGCTCACCCCAAATACCCAAACTTTCACAGCTTCTTATGAGTCTATGTAGTGTCATATACAAAGCACAACAAGCCTTCCTCTGTCCTACTGGGGGATGCAAACCTTAATTCCAGTGCAATAATTGCCCAAGATACATATGCCCTTTACTAAACAACCCATTTGTGTTGGATGGGTATCTAAAGAGGGAAATAAAAAGAAAAACAGCTATAGATCACTGAGGCACCCATGTTTATGAATACATCACTAAAAGTCTCTGGAAAGTTGAACCCAGTCTAAAATCACTCTGGGACTTCAGCCACATTTTGAAATAGGACAATGTAAGAGAATTTGAACATCTGGTTGACTAGGGCTAGTTAAAAGCAGACTTGGAGTTTAAGACACACATATCATATGTTTCCTTCTGGGAGCTGTATACTTACCTTACTTTTTTAAAAATTTATATTACTCTGTTTTGTTTTGTTTCCCAATATTTACCTTCCTCCTCCCAGAGAACCACCTCTTATAACAAAACATTTTTAATACAAAAAAAAAACCAAAACAACAGTTCAGCAAAAGTGCCCAACATGTCAACCAAATGTGACACTCTATGCTATATTCTTCCATGTATCCTCTACTTCCACAAGGAAAGAATAAAATTGCCTTCTCATTTCTTTTCTTTGGAGTAAAACATCATTATTATAATTTCACAATGTTTAGCTTTAAGTTCTCTGTTTCCATTAACATTGTTATAGTAACTGTGAGCTAGGTTGCAGATTAGTGTCAATAATGAATCCCAAAGCATGGTGGCATTCCTTGAATTGGCACTGCATATTTCCATTGGGCTGGAACCAATGACCACATTTTAAATAATTATAGTTTCAACTAGAGTGAATTTGAATACAACTGAAACGTGAGATTCATTATATGTATTCATCTGGGACATATCAGCATTGTTTTCCTACTTCTGCTTTATCATTCTGTGTCAGTTCAGATGAGATTTTCCAGGTTTTCCCATATGTTTCATGTACATGATTTCTTTTTCTTCCTTTGGTTTCTTCTCTCTCTCTCTCTCTCTCTCTCTCTCTCTCTCTCTTCCTCCCTGCCTCTCCATCTGCCTCCCCCCCTTCTAAATACTTTAGTAATAGTTCTTTGCAAGGTATTTAAAGCACAAGCTTGTTAAGGTAAACTTCATTGGAGAGAGAGAATACAGAATACAGGTAGCCATGAGTTAAGGAATTTTCTTGATTTTGGATGGAATCTGAGAGTTCACTGATCAACTTTGTACTGCTCTGTAATCTTTCATTTCTCTTTTTCTGTGTCAAAAAAACTCTGCTTCTTGTTCTCAATGTTTACTAAATTTCTTCTTGAAGTAGGCATCTATAAGATGATTTGGAATTTTTACACTCAAAAGGTTAACCCTAGTAGAGGTGACAATAAAATTTTCTGGAGACTCATTAGAAAAGGAACACGGTTAATAATCAGAGGTCCAGTTACCAGTAGAAAGCTACTCATCAGTGCTTCAGGAAAATCACTACCTGTGGTGGCTACTGAGCATGATCAGAAATGCGAATGCGAATGCGTCCATGGTGATGCTAGCTCAAAGTCTCCTCACATACTGGCTGAAAGATATTTTGTCATGACTTAGAGGTTTCTAGGCACAGCCTCAGTAATGTAATTCCTCAGCATTTTGCAAATCTTTACCACATGGTTTACTTCATTTTTATCATCACTGACTGGATTTGAGATAACAGTATGCACCTTCTCTTTCTTATTCATTTCAAATACAAGTTTTTATGTGGTATATTTCTACTTGTACATGACTTACTTGAAATACATTGCAGACCTTGATTATCTATGGATCCCTTCCACCAGAATTGGGTTCTGACTGGAATGCTTTTCAAGGCTTCTTCACCATCTTTTCAGCAACATCTTTCTGTTCTCTTTTTTCTTTCTTTTTCACTTTTGACCTTCTTTTCCTTTGGTTCCTTTGGAAGACTTTTGTCTGCCATCTTGAAAAAAGGGAAAGAAGATGTACACAACTTTTTAATATTTTATCTTCCTGATTTAAATCACCAATAGAAACCAAAGTAGAAATATTTACACTCTATTCCCATACATAAAAGTGTTTATTAGTTTTTAGATATGTGCATGTTATCATGCTGACCCTCAGATAAAATCATGAAACGGATAACAGTTGTCCTTGCCTTTCCCAGCCTAGACTTTGTATGTCTTATCTCAACCTTCGAGTGCCCAGTACCTTTTTCATACTCTTTTCATCTCTGATGAATGCTAACCTTTGCCCCCACCCTTCAAAAATGCTTTCTTATAAATTAATTCAAACTTTACTATAAACAAATACTATGTTCCCCTGGCACATTTACATTTTAAGAGGAGAGAGTCTTCAACCAAAAATAACTAAAACTTTTGATTGGGAAATCTCTGGCATCATCAAAGTAAATGAGATGTTTTTAGAAACATAGTACTTGATTGATAAAGATCACATAAGTTGTAGGAGACTGCCTACTTAAACATCTAGGTATTTCAGTCTATATCAGTCTTGCAGACTTTTTTGGAATGTTGAATGGTGTTGAAAATATTTATTTATGTCTTAACCCTATGCAAACATATGCATTTTCCATATCTTCTCCAAACTTCACCTTTTCCCAACCTTACTAATCCCACCTTCTACTCACCATAATAATGGTGACCTCAAATCGGTCCTACCTTGACTGTCCACAACACAGCTGGGTTGTGAACATTTAAGATGTCAGGATTTGTAATAGGCAGAGGATATGTTCTACTCATGGACATCATGACCCAGTATTTGTGTAAATGCACGTAGACTTGCCACAGGCAAATGACCTTTTCTAGATCACTAAAAAAATTCTTATGAAACATGAAAGCCTTCATGTGCTTCCTAAAAGCAGCTAATTTACTCGTTTTGATCCTTCACAATATCTATCTTGACAATTTCTATGTAAATCCCTTGAGAACAATGGATTATATGGGAGTAACAGTCAATTGTTTTAGTAGTTAGCGAGCCTATTTAAAAATAAATAAAATAAATTTCACATCAACTATAGTGAAAACCAAAAAGCATAGTCTTTTGGCATTTGGTTTCTTTTTTATCTTTGCAGAACAATTCATTAATAGGCCTGGAATGGACCTGGTTATCTCTTTCAACCCCTGGTCTTCAGTCAGGACTCCCACTAAGTCATCTCCTTATCAAGAACATGTATGTTCTAGGTCTGAAAGATGTCCAGGGATACAGTTTCTCTGCTGTTGAGTTCAACAACTTTGACGTGTCATCCTGCAAACACCTTAATACACAAGTTTCTAAACAAATCAATATGGCTTAAATTACTCATACTCAGTAACTCAAACCCTCTTCTCTATTTTGTGGAAAGCTATCCTTTGAATCCCTGTCAATGCCCGATTCAACCACTGACCAACTAAAGAACTTATGTGAAGCCTGTGTCTTTGAGGGCCTCAAGTACAGCTGGGGCAGTACTGCAGTTTTCTTAACTGGATCCTAAAAATAAAGGGCTTAATCACCTGAATTAACACCAGGTATTTCTGTAGCCCCATACCAGCACCTGCACTTTAGGGAGGATTGGGTATACATATTCAATTCAACTCCCTTCTGTTAAACCTAGCAATTATTCACAAAACCACTCAGATCTTGGAAAATTCAGTCATTTCAACCTGAAATGGCATGTGGTTTCCCATTGATGCCAATACAATACCAATGAATGATTAGTTCAAGGGTACATTAAAAAAAAAAAAAAAGATCAAGGAGCTACCTTTAGGGATAAGGAAATTAAAACCTGTTCCTGTTATTATTTCTATCCACCAACCAACCTGAAATACATAGCTTGTTTTTTCATTTTGTTTTCAAACTGGATTAGGAAGAGAAATTTCCAAGTTCTATAGCAATGAAAAAGTTATTCTAGTGAGAGGTACACATATAAGGTGTTTATTAGGATTACCATGCTAATTTCATAAACTGAACAGATTAAGTATGCATGGATTTCAGATTAGCAACTACTAAATTTTTGTATGGATTTGGTGGTAAGGTGAAGTCTAATCCCTCCTGTGTTTAGCACAGAGGATGCTTAATAAGCATTCATTGACTGATTAATAAAGGTATACCTAACTTTGATATCACAAGTACAAAGGACACAAGTCAACCCAAGTTAATCAAATGCTCAAATTTTCTACAGTCAAGTCAGTCACCCTTATTAAAGAAGGGATATCTCTATGGTGTCTCCACGCTAATCTTTGTAATGTTTATTTAACAGAATTATCATACTAAGTGTCCTATGCTACAACTGACTAAGACCTGCAAAAAAAAAAGTTCTAAGTGGTTCATTAGTTTGAACTAAGTATAAGAATTTAGATATCATTTTGAATCTTTCTTTTGAATTGACTTTCAGTAAATATTTTCTTAACCACAGCCTAGTAAAGTAAGAAAAAAAAGAAAATAGTTGACCTAGAAAAATTGCAGGCATTATAAATGATTCAGGTCTAGAAAAATAAAGGGAAAGACACAGATAAATTGGGGAAGGAAGGAGATGGTGGTGGTGGAAGAATGGAGTGATTAGAGAAAAGAAATTAGGATTTATTTTATGTATTTTATTTCTTAATAAAAACACCTACCTACTCATATATTGCGGGGTTTTGCTTGTTTGTTTTCTGGCCGGGGATAAGTCTGTATTTTCATTCGTGTAAAAAGTTCCACTGTGGGAATTCTTTCTGCTAATACAAACCGACAACTTTTCTCTTACTTTATATCATAGTGAGGTGCCTCAGCCACTAAAAAGTTAAGTGGCTTGCTAACATTCATATACCACTGTGTGTGTCAAAAATAGGATTTAAACCCTGGTGCTCCTGAGTCTGAGGTCAACCCCCTACCTACTACACAGTTCTCTCTCAGGGACAGTTCTTCATGTAAATCCCCATAAATTTATATCTCCATAGACATAACCAGTCCAACAGTAGCATTTGTGACTGATCAATCTCTTGACAAGCATTTATCATTTATATTAGACAATCAGTATCAAACACCATCAGACATTCTTCTAGATGCTGTGATGCTATCAAAAACAAATGCATACTCACACACAAACTAAACCCAGCTTACAAGAATCTTACATTCTCGAAGGTGAAGATAACATTAAATAGATAAGTATACACAGTATAAATGTAAAATAAATACCAATTAGTAGAATGCACTTAAGGAGAGGAGGAAGGTACTAGCATTTGGTGGGGGTAATTAGGGAAAGTTTCAATAGAAGGTGGTTCTTGAGTTGAACCTTGATGAAAGTGAGGGATGCTGTGATATAAACCTGCAGGAAGTTCAGATTCTAGGAAGGGCCTTTGACAGTGCAAATGTGGGGAGATTGGAGATCGAAAGTCCTATGGGAAACCCTGAAAAAGTCAGTCAGACTGATGGCAAAATGCTGGAAGGAAAGCAATTTATAATGAAGATAAATTCAGATCAGGTTGCGTAGCTTTTAAATCCAAAAGGAGTTTTATTTTATTCTGGAGTCGTTTACTCACAGGGGTGTGGTATGGTCATATTTGGATTTAAACCATCAGTTTGGTAGCTATGTCAGAGAGTTTGGATTAGAAGAGACTTAAATCAGGGAGGCCAATTAGGAGTTTATTGGGATAATGTGAGAAAGAGTTATTGAGGTCCTAGCCTATGGTGGTACCAAGAGTAACAAAGAGAAAAAGTCAGATGCAAGAGATGCTTTGGAACTAGAAATGGCAACATTTGGCAACTGATTGGATGCCTATGCTGAAAATGTTTGAAAAGTTAAGTGTATACCTGGTAGACTCAAAGGATCGTAGTAGCCTAAAAAGAAACGCGAGGGAGGGACTTGTCAAGGCAATGAGGAGATAACAAGTTCAGGTCAAACATTTTGGATTTGAGATTCCATGGATGGTCAGTGTGAAATATGCTAAAAGTCATTGGGGATGTGATTCTGGAGCTCAGTAGAGAGAAGATAGACTGAAAAAGTAAAGGAAAATCTGCCCATTTTGAACATATAGATTCTCTAAAACAGACAGGAGTTTTTGGTGAGAAGAGATAATTATTCAACAGAATTTTTGTGGTCTAAAAGAATCTGTGCTTTGCTATGGAAAATGCAGTTTATTTCTTCCTCTGGAGGCATCAGATACAATGATCTGTAAGTTCTCTATGCAATTTTTGTGCATGCTGAGGACTGGCTTAGAATTTGACTTTAATAAATCCTTTATTAAAAGAGCAAAGTTGAGTCAATGTTGTGTTTAATTCCTCTTTTCCTTTTAAAAATTAAACTACTTTAGGCTTATGTGTTAATATAGAAAGTTTATAGGTTGCTCTACAAATACACACACACACACATACATGCACATACACAAAAAAACATTCTACATCAACATTTAGCTCTCCCACTGTTGTTTTTTTTTTTTTCTTTTTGGAGCAAATGGCGCCTTAAAACAAGTGAACCATTTCCTGATATGTGCTATTTTTACAGTTTCATTTGCTCCAAACCCATTGCCAGGTTGAAAACTCCTGTGCATAAAATAGTGCCAAACTTTAAAGTATAATAAACCTTCTGTATGGTTCTTGGAAGCCAGAGATACTGTAAGCTGGGGAGAGAGGTATTTATTATATATTTGGATGGGACTCAGCCATTTTCTTCATCTCAGGAGGTACTGAATAAATAACCAGGGGCTGAATTAAAGCTGTTTCACTAACAATGAAATTTCACTCAGCTCCATAAACACAAAGTAAGAGTCTCCATGGGGCAACACAGAGTTTGAATTCAATGAAGAGTGAGAATTCCTGAGAAGGCATCCCTAGTGCTAGAGATGGAACAGTAATTCATGGATTGGGTCCAAGAAACCCTGAATGAGTCATTTTCAGTAAATGATTTGGGGAACCTATATAAAAAAAGGAAAACACACAAACATACACACATTTATGGATGTGTTTGCTTTCAGGAATATATGTATATGTATATACATACATATATATACAAATATGCATATGTATACATATATATGTACAAACACACACATATATATTATATGCATGTATGTATACGTGTGAGTTTAGATATGTGTGTATATGTATCTATGTATCTATCCAGGGACATATAAATACACATTTAGGGATATGTACATATATATTTGTATTTGTTTATGTGTGTGTTGGGGGGAGGGGGCGCATGAAGTCTTGTACACATGGAAAACATTTGATTTGGTGGACATATCTCCAGATCTTCAGAGGGAATTGTTAAATTATGACAAGTATGTTGTTTTGTTTAAAAAAATGTTCTGCTTTATATTCATATTTTCACTTTGGCTGAGTGATGGCAGTCACCAGATTCCTAATGCTAAACCTGAAAGAAAAGAGGGCTGGTTAGTCAGGAGAGTACATGAGTTTCTGGGGGACCACCTGATAACAGTATCCTTAACATGACACAGGACCATCACTAGCTTCTAAACAGATCAAGGCGAAAATCAAAGGGTTTAGATGACCTTAGACATTAAGCCATTTTGTGGCTTAAAATACTACTTTAAAAATGTTTGCGGTTGTTGTTTAGGTACAGTACAGTGAAAGCAAGATCATTTAGAAGAAATTCATGTGTGTTAGGCTGGTATCTGGCACCATAACTGCCACGTAACAGGCATTGTAGAAGCGCTTATCGATTGCTTTAGCTTTCTTTTCTTCCTCGTTCCTCTCTCTTCTTCTCCACCTTCCCCTCTTTTTACGTCTCCTTTCTGTTTCTGCCTTTATCTTCGTGTGTCTGCCTCTCAGCCTCTCTGAGTCTTTGCCTCTGCCTCTGTCTTTCTGCTTTTCTCTTCCTCCATCTGTTTCTACCTGTCTGCCTCCCTGATTCTCCCTCCCCCCCTCCTATCTCTCCCCTTCCCATTTCCCTCTCCCTCTCTCTCTCCCCTTCCCTCCGTCCCTCCCCTCCCTCCCTCTCTCTCTCTCTCTCTCTCTCTCTCTCTCTCTCTCTCTCTCTCTCTGTGTCTCTGTCTCTGTCTGTCTATCTGTCTCTCTCTCTCCCCCTTCCCATTTCCCTCTCCCTCTCCCCTTCCCTCCCTTCCTCTCTCTCTCTGTCTATCTCTCTCTAAGGCTTCTTCTCTCTCCCTCCTTCTACACATAGCTCCCACAAAGGGATGTACCCTCCACCCCAAGAGATTTCTGTGACTGTGCTTCCCCACTTTCCTGCCTATGGTCACTATGTGGTCACTATACTGGCCCTTGTCTACTCATAGGCAGTCTCTCTGCATTTCCCCCTCCTTGTTTTCTTGTCCAAATGACCACAGTTAGAGCTGATAATGAGAAAGCTGCCTGTGTACTGGAACTGTAAGATCTGCTGGCAGGTTGTTACTCCTTGCTGCCCCTACCACATCTCTTCTCCCTCCTTTCTCCTGCCTCAAATGGCACCAGGGCTGCAACCTGAGACACAGAGTTGCATGGTGTCTCCTCACTGCATGAGGCAAGGTGAGGAGGGGAATGGTGACTGCCAGGCACCAGATTGATGGTGTGTCAAAAAGCCAGAGCATGATCCCCTGGCAGCCAAGTGCTTTTCCATTGGGAATCCCCATAATCCACTTTTCAGATTTCTGGGCTGAAGTCCAGCCACACACTTTTGTGCAAGCAGTCACCCCTTCAGGAGAGAGGGACAGTGGGGGAGGGGTGCTTGCAAAAACCTCTCCAAGCACTTGCTTACTCATTTACTAAGCTAGTAAATGAGTTTAACATGTGTTCTTGCATGGAACAGCCAGAGGAGGCCAGATGACTACCACTTTGTACATCCATTTTCCTCTTTGATTTGGGGGAGAGGAACAGTGGTAATTAAAGGTGATGGGATGCCCAGCTATATTTCTTCCAGGAACTAAGTTCAATCTGTGTAAGACAACTCAGTTCTATTATCCCCTCCTCTGTTAAACTTAAAAGGCACTGTGATTGCAGTTCTACTTTTAAATTGTGACCTCTGCCCTGAAGCCTAGGTACAACTGACCTCCTGCATAACAGAGGAAAAGATCATGCGCCCAGTGTCATTCCTACAAATCCCACCTTTCTCCCAAAATGCTTAGCCTTCAAGGCCGTCTACCTATTGCAAAGACTTGAAAATAAGAGTTATAATTTTTATCATCATGAGCATAGGAACTAGCGAGTGGCATTGATGTGTTGATTAGAGATGAGCTTGGGATTTCACAGAATTTCAGAATTAGAAGGGACAAAGCTTGTACAACGGTGTCAAAAAAATAGAAACAGATCCTGACCCCATCTTGACTTAGGAATTCACAAATTGAAATTATCTCTGTGGCATTTTATTTATTGTTTTTCTTCAACATTACCTAATCACATTTTAATTTGTTTTAGGCCATTCAGGCGTTTGGGGCCCCTGCTGTTTGTATGACACTTATGACAAGCATATACGACAGCATATAAGAATTCTCTCTGTAACATTACTATTAAATGATGATATTGCTTCTGCTCAAAGAACTCCAAAAAGGGAGGAACCATTACTTTCTGTTGCAATCCATTCCACGTGTGATAGCTCTACCTAGAACTGATGCTATGTCAAAAGCTTCAGTCTGCCTCTCTGCAGTTTCTACCCAAAATAAGTCTCATTTTTGTCATTGTATCCCCAGCATTTATTTAAGGCAGTGCCCTCATACGACAGTCACTTGATAGTTATAGACTGATTGATTGTCTGTAGGCATAGTACAAAGAAAAATGTCAATTGAACCCAAGGCCAGCAAAAATTCTTGGAAGAGGTAAATAGATAAGAGTAGTAGAGGAAAAATGGGAAAAGAATCAAAAGTGATACAAGGAAATTATGAAAATTTCCCACCCACACCTCTACTGAACACCAGATCAACCAAAACTTGTAGTTCCTCCACAGAGAATACCATATAAAAACATTTTCCAGATTTCTGACTTCATGTCCTTCTTATGGATGACAACCTTTGAAGATTGACATCATAGGTCTCGCTGAAGTTTTTCCTTTTCCAAATAAACCATGATATTGCCTTTAAGCAATTTCCAAATTTCATATTCATAAGATTATAAGATGAGAGATAGCAGAGACCTCAGAAGTCATTGAATTTAACTCCTTCTTTTACAGGCCAGAAAATGAAAACCCTGACAGGTTAAATGAGACCAGGTTCAGATGAGGTTCCAGCCCAGGTCATTTGGCTTCAAAATCTAGTCCTATTTCTTTTTTCCAACTTAAAAAATATAATTTATTTATTTTAAATGAGCTTTATTTTTTTTAAATTGCAGATTCCTTTTTTTCCTCCTATACCTCTCAATACACTGAGAAGGAAAGCAAAATATCAATTACACATGTGAAATCATGCAAAACATATTTCCATATTAGTCATAGCACAAAAATGTGAAAACATTATATTTCAATTTGCACTCAGAGGTCACCACTTTCTCTCTCCGGAGGTAGATAGAACTTTTTCATAATGAGCCCTTGGAAATTATCTTGGATCTTTGTATTGGCCAGAGTAACTAAGTCTTTCACAGTCAATCATCATTCAAATACTGCTATTGTAGTGTACAACGATGTCCTGGTTCTTCTCATTTCACTTTTCATCAGTTCATATAGGTCTTCTCATGTTTTCAATCATGTCTGACTCTTCATGACTCTATCTGATGTTTTGTTTTGTTTTGTTTTTTGACAGAGATACTAGGGCAGTTTACCATTTCCTTCTCCAGATAGGTTTCCCTTATAATTTCTTAAAACATGCTGTCTATTCTCTTTCTTATACTGAATTTTTGGGTAATCCATAATTCTTAAATTATTTTAGTTCTATCAATTCCTCAAGTCAGATGTCTTTCTGATGAGAAAATTTGTTTTTTTTTTCTGTTTTCATTATTTTATTTTGTTTTATTTTTTCTTGATGTCTCCTGAAGTCATTAACTTCCACTTGCCCTATTCCAGTTTTTAAGGAATTCTTAAGCGCTTCAGTGAGCTTTTATAACTCTTTATAACTCTTTTTCTATTTGAACAATTCTTTTTAGGGAGTTCTTCAATGAATTTTTGCCCTACCTTTTCCACTTGGCCTATTATACTTTTTCAGTCATTATTTTCTTCAGTAAATTTTTCTACCTTCTTTTTTTAACCTTTTGAGCAATTTTATCTTTAAGGTGTTGTTTTCTTTAGTATTTTTGTACTTCATTTATGAAGCTGTTAATTTTCATAATTTCCTTGTATCACTTTCGATCCTTTTCCCATTTTTCCTCTACTACTCTTATCTATTTACCTCTTCCAAGAATTTTTGCTGGTGTTGGGTTCAGTTGACATTTTTCTTTGAAGCTATGCCTGTAGCTGTTTTCATGTTACTATCTTGTTAGTTTGAGTCAAGATCTTCTTTCCCTTCATAGTAGCTTTTTGTTCATTACTTTTCCAGATTATTTCTTGATTTTGAACTTTATGTTAATGTTAGGTTCTCCAAGGTAATGGGAGGCCCTGTACCAAGATTTAGGCTTTTTTAATGATACTGTTTTCAGAGTGAATTCTGGAGGTCTGTAAGTTTTCAGTGCTTCCATAGTGATGTGATCCAAGTTGAAATATGAGTATAACTCTCCTGCTCTGCACTCTGATCTTTACTCCAAAAATGGAACATTTTCCTCTGTAGCCAAAAGTTCTAGCAGATTTTTTGACTCTGGAATTGTGATCACAAATACTAGAACTACTTTTTCCCTTAAAACTGTAACCAGATCCCCTTCTGAACAACCACAAGCACTTTCCATGCTTTGGGGTTATAACCTAGAACTGCTAAAGGTCAAAAGAGCTGTCAAACAGGGCCATATCCTGCACTTAGTGCCAGCAGAGTGTCACTTGTAATCACTGCTCATGTTGCTGCCATGTGTCCTACAGGTTGTCCCACATCCAAGTGTCAGAACTCTTCCCTGTAAATTTCCTAAGTGTTCTAACGTTGGAAGAAGTTCTCACCTTGCTATTTTGTTGCTTCTGTTGTTCCAAAATGTGATTTGAGGTATCATTTTAAAGTTGTTTGGAGGAGAATGTTTGGAGAGTTTACTTGAGTTGTGTCTCTACTCTGTCCTCAGCTCTGTCACTTTTCCAGCTTCCTTTCTGATATAATGTACAATTCTTCCTCTGTTCTTCTTACCAAATTGATAATCATAGCTTATCCTTTTTAAACTAGACTTTTATTTCATTATAGTTGAGTTAAACATATGTAGAAAATAAAAATGCTGAATGTGTTCCTATTATTCACAGGGATATGGTAAGACATAACATAATAGACTCCCTGATGGGATTAACTCTCTAATTTTGTAGTTGTTAAAATGGATGAGCCGAATATTTTCTTTGAACTTTGACTGTGCTGAATTCTCTCCTGTTGTTAACAAAAATGCATTCAGAATTTATGGGAAAACTAGTTTGACAATTTTACTTCTTGATCATGATGCTTTAATTTCTGTTCACTTGTCTGTCAATTACTAATTCTTCAATTGACAAATTATTTATGGTAGTAATGTACAGTAGTTTAGTCAGATGGGGGAAAGTAATGATCAAAGTGATCTGTCTTTATATAGACAGGCAGACAGATGATTAATACAGAGATACTAAGAGATAGAGAAGTAACCATTGTGTTCTGTATCACATGCACATGAAATTTACTCCTTAATATGTGTGCATATATTCATATATGTGTATACATATTATAATGCATATATACTTCATAATATATGTTCAGGAAAATCACACACAAAAATGTCAGTGATAATGTGTATGAAATCATGAAAATTAAAGGGATCTGATAAGTTTTTTAAAAAATGTTTTTAGGAGATAGAGAACATAGTTGGAAAATGTATATGCACGTGTGTTTATACACACAGACATATATGCATGCTTATACATACACATATGTATACATACATATACATACCATATACGCATTTACACAGAGATGCATATACACACATATATACCATATATACACATGTACATATATATGTATATACACATATATGCATGGTCATACATATATATGCATACATGTGTGTATTTGTATCTGTGTGTGTGCTTCACATGAGATAATTTACCTCCCTCTCCCTTCCTTATGTACCTATTATACTCCTCTTTCTTATCCCTTGTTTTGTCATTTCCTCAAATTCCCCTTCTACTCATACCCTCTGTCTAGGTATATTCCTTCTATCTGTATTTTTAATGATACATTTTTAACAGTTACAGGTATCATCTTCTGGTGTAGGCATATAAACAGTTTAGCTCTATTGAATCTCTTATGTTGTCTTTTCCCTTCTTGCCTGTTTATGCTTCTCTGGGGTCTTGATACTGGAGGTCAAATTTTGGTTTAGTTCTGGGCTTCTCCTGATAAAAACTTGAATTCCTTCTATTTATTTTTTCCCTTGTTGTATTAGGCTTAATTTTGGTTGTAGTCCTAGATCCTCTGCCCTTCAGAACATCATGTTCTGTGACCTCTGATCCTTCAATATTATAGCTGCTCAGATCTGTGCAATTCTTTTTGTGATTCCTTGATATTTGAATTGTTTCTTTCTGACCACTTTTAGTATTTTCCTCTTGACCTGACAGTCCTGACATTTGGCTATAATGTTCCTTGGAGTTTCTATTTTGGAATCTCTTTCCTGAGGAGATTGGTGGATTCTTTCAATGCCTATTCTGCCCTTCAGGTTCCAAGACATCAGGGCAGTTTTCCTTGATAATTTCTTGTAAGATTCTGTCCAGGTTCTTCTTTTGATTATGACTTTCATTTAGTCCAGTGATTCTGATATTATCCCTCCTAGATCTATTTTCTAAGTCAGTTGATTTTCCCTGAGGTATTTTGCATTTTCATACACACACATATTTCATTCTTTTGAATTTGATTGATTCATGATGTCTCATAGAATTATTAGCTTCCACTTTCTCAATTCTAACTTTAAAGGATATTTTTTCCTCAATTAGCTTTTGTGATTTCTTTTCTGTTTGACCAGTTGTACTCTTTAAGAAGTTGTTTTCTTCAGTGGATTTTTGTATCTCCTTTTCCATTTGGCCAATTCTACTTTTTAAGCAGTTTTCCAATATGTTGACATAATTCTCTTGTGTCTCTCTCATTTCTTTTCTCAATTTTTCTTCAACTTCTTTTATATGATTTTTAAACTCCATTTTGAACTCTTTCATGAGTTCTTTCTGGACCTGAGACCATTTCATGTTTTTCTTCGGGCTTTGCTCATAGGTGTTTTGACATTGTTGTCCTTTTCTGAGTTGGTTTTTTGGTCTTCCCTGTCACCATAATAACTTCGTATGATCACATTCTTCATTGTTGTTTGCTCATAATTTTTGGCCTTTTTCCTTTACTTTAAATTTTAGTTCTGCTGCCAGGTTGAAAGGAGCAAGGTCTTTGACTTCTTGTGCTAGTGGCTATAGCCAGAGGATGTTTACCTGGTGGTGGACTTATGTTTCCCTAAGGTCCATGGGGTCCTTCATGTCTGGTGCTCTGTTGAGGGTATGAGGATTGGTTGGCTGGCACTGCTAGAAGCCATAGGGGTCTGACAGCTTACCTGGTGTTGAGCTAGAGTCTTAATAGTGGTGTCTGGCGTGTGCTGAGACTCAGTGGGATGTTTGTACATTTTACCATGGTTACATTAAGGTGTTCTGGTCTCTGGCAGCTGCCTGTTTGCCTGTTTGCTATGCTGAAATGTGGCAGGTCAGTGCTAGCTGGTGACTGCCTATTCCCTTAGGCACCTGCAGGGTTGGTGTCTAGCTGAAGCATGTGGAGCTCTGGCCTTTGGAGAATGCCTGTTTCCCCAGGGTTTCACTAAAGCATGTTATGATTCCCAGAGTCAGATTCTGCTGGTTCCCCATGTAGAGGGTTCTAGTGTTGGCATTTGCTGCCCCACCCAACTGGGGATCAAGATCTTCTGCAGGTTTGCTAAGGTGGAACTTGCTGCTGACTTGTTGGGATGCTTCCAGTCCTGGACTACTCTCCTCTTTCACCCAAGTGAGACAGACTTTTCTTGCTCTTTTTCCAAGTTTCTTGCACTAAAAGATCATTTTGCCCAATTATTTTGCTGGTTCTGCTCTTCCAGGATTTGTTTTAGGCTCAATTTTGTTGTTCTTCAGAGGTGAGTATGAAAGAATTACGGTAATTTACTACTTACACCACAAACTTGGCTCCTGGAAGTCCTGTCTCTTAATATATTCTTTCATTTCAAAAAGAAAACAAACAAAAACTAATGGTGATAATTGATACCTTTGCTTTATGCTGAACTTAGCTGTGTGTGTGTGTGTGTGTGTGTGTGTGTGTGTGTGTGTGTGTGTATGTGTGTGTGTGGAGCAGGGAGGAGTCTTCTGATTATCTCAGATATTTATAATATTGGCTGTCAGATTTAGGTAGGTAATATTTACCATATTAATGACAGTTCCATTTATTCCTATGCTTTTAATTATTATTTTTGTTGATGATGAGGATGATTTCTTTATATGTAAATGAATGTTGCATTTTGTCAAAAGTTTTTTCTATAATTATTTATGTAATCATAAGATTTTTGGACAGCTGGGTAGTGCAGTAGATAGAGTCTGGCTTGGAGTCTGGAAGATGACTTTTCCTGAGTGCAAATCTGGTCTGGCACTTATTAGCTATGGGACAGCTGAGCAAGTCACTTAACCTGGTTAGTTCATGTTCCTCATGTGTTAGCAAATCACTCAAATAACTGCCAAAAAAAATGACAAACAAAATCCCTAAAATGGAGTCAAGAAGAATTAGACATGGCTATAATGACCAAACAATAACCTGCCATTTTACTACTTGTTATTATTAAAGTAACTATTTGTTATACATTTCTTTACATTCAACCATTTCTAGTATTAAGCTGATTTCATCATATTGTAAAATTCTTGACATATTGATAGAGACTCTTTGCTACTTTTTTTAAAATTAGTATTCATGAGAGATATAGGGCACAATTATTTTTTTAGTCCTAGCATTTGTATTTCCATGGTTTAGATCTTAAGACTATATTTGGATCATAGAAGGAATTTGTGAGGATGCCCTTTTTAAAAAAAAATTGTAGTTTATGTAATATTGGTATGAATTTTTATTTGGATGTTTAGTAGAATTCACTTATAAATCCATTTAGTTATTGTTCTCCATTTTTGGCCCTTAATTTATAGATTTATCTTTTTTTTTTTTTTTTTGAAATTGGGTTAAGCTCTCAATAACTCACTATATTTATATGGGCACTTTATATTTGTTGGATGATCATCCAGTTTATTTGTGATGTCATTTTTATTGACAAATACTAGAGAAAAACATTTTCTAATATTCCATTCATTCATTTTGAAATACACTATTTAATTGTTGATACTTGTAATTTGATTCCCTGATTTCTATTTTATGCAAGTTACATAATGGTTTGTTTATTTTTTGTCAACAAATCACTTACTACTCTCATTAATTTACTGAGGTTTTTTGCTTTCAATTTTGCTAATCCTTTCATTGCTTTTTAGAATTTCTTTTTTGGTCTTTTTGCTGTTTCTGTTTTTGATTGGACACCTAGTTAATTGATCTAGTTCTTTTCTCTGCTGGTGAAGAAAGTGATAAAGAGATAGCATTTCCTCCAAGGACTGCTCTGGCTCCGCCTCACCTCAAAATTAGGATATTTTCTTATTGCCAGATTCTTGAGGAAAATTAGTCATTTTTTTCTATAATTGGTTCTTGGATTCACCAATTTTTTCTGAATAATATATTATTTTCCAATTACATGTGAAAATGATATTTAACATTCATTCTTTCAAAATGTTGAATTCTAAACTCTGTCCCACTAATCCTCCCCTAACCTCTCACTCAGACAATGAGCAATTTGATATATGTTATATATTTGCAATCATTCAAAACATATTTTCATATTATTCATGTTGTTAAAGAAAACCCAGAGCCCCTAACATTCTCTGTCTCTGTGTCTGTCTCTCTCTGTCTCTCTCTCTCTCTCACACACACACAAACACATGGAAGTGAAAATATATGCTTCCATCTGGAATCAGATTGCATTGGTTCTTTCTTTGGAGTTGGATAGCATTTTTCATCACAAATCCTTTGGAATTATTTTGGAACATTGTATTGTTGAGAATAGCTAAGTCATTCACAGTTGGTCATTGTACAATATCATAATACGGTGTACAATATTCTTCATGTTCTGCTTTCTTCACTTTGTATCAATTCATGTATTTCCAATTTTGCTTAAAAAAAATCATCCTGTTCATTATTTGTATATTGCTCTATTAGAAACAAACACCACAACTCATTCAGCCATTCCCCAATTGATAAGCATCATATAGATCTCCAATTCTTTACCAATTCAAAAGGTGCTGCTAAAAATGCTTCTGTATAAATGTCTTCTTTTTTTAAAAAAAATCTCTTTGACATACAGAGCTAGTAGTATTGCTGGATCAAAGAGAATGCACAGTTTTATAGCCTTTTGGGCATAGTTCCAAATTTTTCTTGAGAATGTTTGAGTCAGTTCTCAACTCCACCAACAGGACATTAGTGTTTCAGGTTTCCCATGTCCCCTTTAACATTTATCATTTTCTTTTTCTGTCATATTAACCGGTTTGGAAAATATAAGTTGGCACATAATTTCTCTAATCAATAATGATTTAGAGCACTTTTAGAGCACAGTTTAGATTTCTTCATGTGGAAAGTGCCTGCTCATAACCTTTGACTACTTATCAATTGGTTAGTAACTTATATGCTTGTGAATTTTACTAAGATTTCTATATCTTTTAGAAATGAGGCTTATATGAGAGAGGTTTGCTATAAAAATTTCTCCCAGCTTTCTGCTCTGTTTCTTATCTTGGTTGCTTTGGCTTTGTTTATACAAAAATTTTTAAATTTAATATAATCAAAATTATCTATTTTGCATCTTGCAATGCTCTCTGTCTCTTGTTTGTCCTTCTTCCATGCTTCATAGATCTCACAGGTCAACTATTCTTTGCCCTCCCAATTGGTTTGTGGTTTTACCATTTATGTCTAAAGTATATACCCATTTTGACCTTATTTTGGTATATGTATAAGATGTTGCTCCATGCCTAGTCTATGCCATACTGTTTTTCAGTTTTCCCAACAGTTTTTGTCAAATGGTGAGTTCTTGTGCCAAAAGCCTATGTCTTTGGGCTTCTCAAAATAAATCCAAGTAAAATATAAACAAAGAAATAAAAAGACATATATTTTGTGTATAGTGACTGGAGGAATTTATTTTGTTTGAGTATGCATACTTGGTTTAAGACTTTTTTTCTTTTCCTCTTTCAAATTAGGTGGGCTGTGGGAGGGAGAGTAAATAGATTAAAAAGAGATATAATTGTGCTTCAGATATAAATGTTTCATGCCCTTTCAGATGAAATCCCATTAGTTTTATTTTAGTTTTTTATTGTTGCAAGTGAGAGTAGTTTGTAAATAAATGTAATATAAAACCAAAATATATCAATGAAACTTAAAGTTATGACAAACAAGCACGCAAATAAGAACAGAACCTCCAGACTTGATACTGGATGTAGCTCCAGTAGTCAGTCAGTTGCTAGACTCAATTCCCTTGTCAATTATCTGGAAGACATTGAAGGCTGAATGCCAGAACAGCAGGTCTAGTTCCAGTCTGTAGCCCAGCAGTGTTGTCTTGAGGCCACATGCGGCCTTCTAGGTCCTTAGATATGGCCTTGTGACTGAGCCCAAGTTTTACAGAACAAATGGGCTGCACTTGAGGAGCTAGAGGGCCACATGTGGCCTTGAGGCTGCAGGTTCCCCACTCCTGCTTTTTATAGCTCCTGCCCCTAGCCACTTGCCTGTAGACCTCATCTGTGACTGAGCTGCAGAGTTGCTAACTTGTTCAGTCATCCCTGAGCTAAGTCCACTTGGGATGTGGTTCATATAAACCTGGTATGGGAATGGGGGAGATGGATAAAGGGAACCCATTACTATACAGAGTAACAAATTCCAATCCAGCATTCATCCTGGGCTGAATCCTTTATTTTGGGTTGTAAAAAAATGACCCACTGTTCTTTCTTCAATTTCAGACTTTTACTCAATGTGGCGTTCTACCTTGATCTTTGCTGGGGTCGTTATCAAAGATATCTAGGATAAACTGCTTCTCCTACTCCACCATCTTTGTTGCCCTGTACCGAGTCTTCCGTAGAGGCTCCCTTGGCTAGACTCTGAGAATCTTCTTCTACTTGGGTAGAAGAAGGCAGTGCAAGATCTATGCTATATATACATGTATATATACATACATACATATATATACCAGAGTTATAGTTTCCCTCTCCAGTCATTTCTTCCAAACAACAAGTAGTAGTCCAGATTCTTGAAGTCTGTTGCCCAGCTCATTGGAAATCTCTCCCAGTTCTGACAATTCTCATTTCTAACTCTGAAGTTTATCTAGTAGCCAACATTTTGGATCTGTAGATGTATGGAAAGAAAATTCCAACAATGTGCTTACCTATTCCAGGAAAAATTTTCAGAGAATATGTACCTAAAAGTAGATTTTGAATAAGAGGAATATAGTGGTTTCACTAATTTCAGGAAAAAGCTAGTACTATGGGATACAAAAAAAGAATGCTTGGAGATCAATCAAGAAAGAGATACTTTTCTGGAAAGAGACAAATGGCTTGAAGGGAATATAGGTGGAATGTAAGAACAGTACAAAAGATGAAAGTGCCAAAATATCAATGGGAATTGATTTAAACCCCAGTGTTAAGATTTTTAACTTGAAAAATTTTGCAATCAATAGCAGTAAGAAGGGTTGAGGCAGTCAAGGGGAAGTGATGTAATTAATCCTGTTATGTGTGGAAGATTACTTGCTACCAATGAAAACAATTCTATTAAAAAATGTATGGAATAGAAATATTATAAATTTATGTGTGTATGTGTGTGTGTTACTTTATACACTTAGTACATGCTCCAAAGACTAATGTATTCACAAAGTTTATTTTATATACCACATCAGGCTATGAAATGTCAGTATCTTCTTACTAAAATAATATTCTGATTTTCAGTTCACATGGATATATTTGTGATTAATGTATCATGTTACTTTCAATCATTTCCTTTTAGAAATCCTGGCCAATTATCTCCTTTTTATAGTAAATTCTAAATGTGTATAAAATATATACATTTCAACTTGCATGTATGTGTGTGTATGTGTAATAAAGATTCGTTGTATCTAGAATGTCACAATATTTTTGCATAATTTTAAATGTTAAATAAACAAAAGAAATAACCAGTTTCTTTCTTCAAGCTTTAAAGATGATAAACAAATAAGGAGTTTGTGAAAAAAGACAATATTTGGTTGAGTTTCTCCCAAAATTTAACATTAAAATTTTTTATGTATTGACATTTCGTTACTTTGACATATGAGGTGGTGCTTGCAGATGATGAAAACTTAGGCATATCAGCCATCAATGCAACGATGCACAATTTTCCTTAACTAAACTTTCCCCTTTCCAATATGGACAAATCCAAAAAGGGGAAAATAAAGAGGGGGGAGAATGGTCTATTCCCTGCTTATGAGACCTTTGTTGCTGTTATCTTCTGTCCTCTCTGCTGTTGCTGAGATACATCCCATGAACATTTTATTGCATTTTTAAGAAGATAAAAAATAATATGATGAAGAAGCTAGAGGGTGATTCTTGAATATAGGAGACCTAGGATCAAAAACAAGTTTTAAAATGTACTAACTATGTAACAATAGGCAAATCACTTACCCTTTCAGTATCCATAACAACTCTCTGAGACTAAAGGTTATGAAAAATGATCTCTTCTGTATCAGTAGAGAGAGTTTCTACACCAAAATTGCCTCAAATTTATAGAATCAGAGATTTAGATTCCTTACTATTACTACAAATTTCTGTAAAATAAAAGCTGTGTTTCTTTATCTAAGAAAATTGGATTAAGAAAAAAAGGAATGTTTGAACATTATTTTAAGAATTGAACTCCAAGTGGTTACATCTGAAGCAGGTGGTTGTTTTAATTAACCAACTCCCCTTAACCCCACAAAAAAACGGTTGTGTGTCTAGACATAATCCCATTCCATGTTTAGCTCTTATGCCCTTTCGGAAAAAAAGGAAATACTAGGGACCAGGCACTCACTAAAAATTTTAAAGTGTAATTTTTGTTATTCAAAAGCTGCCATGTTATTTCACAGCTCTCATGAACTTGATAGAACCCTGCGTTATATTTTTACTACCCACCTCCCTCAAAGATCCTGACCTTAGACTAATACTCCAAGGTAAAATAGAACAGTGCTCTGTGATTGATTTGCTAACTAGCTCAGTGGAAAATCTTATGCAAATACAAAACACTTGCTCATATTATTTTACAACAGTTGTATGCCAAACTCTTATTTAACGTTCTCTTCTCCCCTAAATTAAATACAATGAAATGTCTGTGTAATTTAAGAGAGTTTTGTTCTGTAACCTGAAGAACTTTCCATTCAACCTATACTGTAGAGTGCCTTGTTCTCAGTCCTAATCTATTAGCATTCACTTATTTTATAATTTGTAAAAATATTAGGGCACACTGTTTAAACCTTACCTTCTAAGCTTCATTAGTTTATTAGGAATGAATGCTCATTTCCAACAGCACATTGTGTGCCCTTGAACATTTATTATATCTCTGAAGAAATTCTTAATCTCGGGCTTTCATTCTTAAGCTGTAAGTTATTTTCACATGTGGATTTATAGGTAAAATAAGCTTAAGTACTAGGAAAATAAGCTTTGGATTTTTCTTCTTTTTGTTGTTGCTGTTCAATTGTTTTGCTTAGAGTTTAAAATGTGGTGTGTGTGTGTTAAGAGGCTTAAAGTAAAATTGGGGAGGGAGGGGAATTCCAAGTTTTCCAGGAAATTTAATAGCTCTTGCAAAGTCATCAAGTCAACAAGCATTTATTAAGCACGTACTTTGTGTTAAGCACTTAAACCATTTTAATGAGAATTTTGCAAGTGAATATTAAAACCCACAAATTAAATTTCCCTTAAAATCTAAATTGGTTTTAAAATTATTGAATTTATCAGGTGTGACAGTATTGTTACCATCTTGAAACGTCTACAAAATTTTAAAGAACTCATAGATCTCTCATTTAAAAATGGTCTCTGTTTCTTCATAATTGAATTTGTAACTATTTTTAGCCCTCTGCCTTGTGAAATCTTTGTATCCTCCAAACAACATGTCCTTTGAGTTTCAAGAGTCTTTTGAGCTGTTTTTCTAAGACTTACTAATCGAAACCATTTTGGGAATTAATTGTTCTAGTTTGTAGGTTTTCCCTTGTAATGGACAGCATCTTAAAATTGCATATTTTCAAAATGTTTTCCAAAACAGAGTTTCATAAAGTTAAGTGAACAATTGTAGGACAGTTTTGCAATGATCTTTGTTCATCCATGGTATGCCCACATGAATGTGGTACTTTTGTACCACATAAGATTGGCATTAACTTTAATTGCCTTTAGTATTTCAAGGATACGTAATCATGCTAAAGCATACTATCATGCCTTCGTAACCTGATCAATTTATACCCATGTCTTCTCATAAGTCTTTCATAGATGATCTGGAAATCATATTGACATCTATCCTCTGTACTTTTTTCCCTAATATATATTTCATAGATAACCACATACAAATCAGATTATCTGTAACTGTCCCACATAATTTTCCAGTTGTATATGACTTTGAAGCGGTATTTTAAGATGCTTCATGACTATACGTCATTGATGATAATATGGAAAGAATACTTTCCCTCAATCCTACCTTTCCATTGCCCTTCTAGGGCTTCTTAAACTTTTTCCACTTGCAACTGATTCAGTACTTCTTAAACATGTGGCTCAGGACCCACAGTTTAAGAAGCACTGCTGGAGTTTAGACAATCCAATTTTTTTTATTCTTCTGTTATATTCTCTTTTTGACAACCATATATCAACTTTTTGGGGAAAAATATTAGCTCTGAAAAGGTGGACCTTTGGATCACAGTGTATCTTGGGATCATTAAAACCTTTGTATGTTAATTCTCAGATATTTTATTTATTTAGCAGTTACTTAGAAAAGTATTTCTCTTTATGCTATTAATTATGGGTTTTTGTCTTACTTTAAAATGCTATTGTTATTTCAGGGTTGTTGAATTTAAAGCATGCAACTTTGCTAATACTATTGTCTCAATTGGATTCTTTGCTGATTTCCTATAATTTTCAAAGTATATTATCATATCAAATCAGCAAATGGGGATAGTTTAATCTCTTATTTGCCTGTCTTTATGCTTCTAATTAATCTGTTTTTGTTGTATTGTTCTTGCTAGCACTTCCATAATTTTATCAAATAATAGGCAAGGTAGACACCTTGTTTCACTCCCATATGTATCAGGAAGGAGTCTAGTTTATCCCCTTTGCATATAATGCTCCCCTTTGCTTTTAGATAGATTTTTTCCCCTCTGATATGAAAAGTTTCTTTATGCCTGTACTTTGTAGGGTTTTCTTCTTCTTTTCTTTTTCTCTTTTTTGTAAAAACATATATGAATATCGTGCTTTGGCAAAGGCTTTCTCTACACCTATAGAGATAATCATGTAATTTTGGCTCTTTTGCTTTTTGTTGGGATTACTTATAATGATCGTTTAGCTAATGGGGAACCACGCTTGCATCACTGGAACGAATTCCTTTCGCCATAATGGATCAATTGCTATAATATGTTTGAAAAGATTTCATTTAAAATTTTTGAGCCACTATTCATGAGTACTATTAGCTTATGGTTTTCCTGCTGTGATTTTTCCTCAAGTGATTTATGTATCAAGACTATTTGTCAGAAAATAATTTTGATCGTGTGCTCTCTCATTTTTGAGGTATAGGTATTGTTACTTAAAAGGGTGATAGAATTTTCTTATCCTTCAAGATCAAGGGGTTTCACTTTGGTTGTCCCATTACATTTAGATCTATTTATTTGTCCAAGAATGGTTTATTCAAAGTACCATCTGATCTCCTGTAAGTTTGAGTAGCTCATATTTTTAAGGTACTCTATTTCTTTTGGATTTTCAGGTTTTTTAAGCATATGACTATGGATAATATGATCAGATAATGCTTTGTATTTCTTATTGTTTAATTATGATGAGGGCAAAAGAATCTAGCTTATTCTGGAATCAATGCATAGATTCCACCTTAGTAAACTACCAACTTTCTTGCTGTCTGTCACTTGTTTTCTATATAATCATATGGAGAAACACCATGGATTCTATGGGTACATGAAATAATTTCTTTTAAATCCTTGGCTTCCAAAAAGTTTCTGAGAGCAGAGGGATGGTGTTTCTTGTATTACAGATTTGTTCTGATTTAGAGCCTCTCAGATCAATGAATATTTCATTAAAAAATTGCGCCAGCATAAGTCTTTGCTGATGCGGTTAGAAACTACATCCTGGAACTTTGGGGCATTAATTCATTTTGCACTCCCTTGCACCTTTTGGGTTGTCTGTAGTCTGATTTGTTATGTTTCAAATGGAAAAGTAACTGCTTTACTGAAATACTTTATTAAAATTTTAACTGTGTACATACTTCAACTATCACTGTTAATCATAAAAACCCTCCAACCAGTTTAACATGCGTGTCATTTTGTAAAGGAGAATGTAGCAAAGGGTGAAAAGCTGCTTTCAACAGTAACAGTTTATTTAACATCTTGAACAAAGGACTGTAAGTGCTTCCTACTAGCTGCATGGGGTTGACAACTTATTTTCATGGAGAGTCACAAAACATTCCTTGTTACACTGCTTGGACTAAAGTGTGTATGTAGCATATCAGGTAAAATTACCCATATACATACGTACATACATATATATATATATATATATATATATATATATATATATACTTATTTTCATGGAGAGTCACAAAACATTCCTTGTTACACTGCTTGGACTAAAGTGTGTATGTAGCATATCAGGTAAAATTACCCATATACATACGTACATACATATATATATATATATATATGTGTGTGTGTGTGTGTGTGTGTGTGTGTATACAGAGAGAGAGAGAGAAATGTGAAAAATATCTACAATTGTTAGTGAATGTTATTTACTATAATTGAGAAAAGCAATATTATTTCATCTTGGCACTATAGTTAATAAATGTATACAATTTGTTTGCCTTTGTCCACCTTTTGCGTGCATCTGTCACTAGTGCTAAATTTTCATGAGTATATTTTTACTGCATTGTAAATTCTTAATCAATATGACTTGTTAGGCTGTATAAGATGTTCATCTTTAACAAAACACCTGACATCAATCTTTTAATTGATTTGTCTTGTCTCTTGTGTGATTAGTAAGGGTTCTGTAAGATATAATTTAACTTAATGCAGTGCAGATAGGGATGAATTATATCCCAAATTAGAAAAAAAAGAATTCCAGATTCTGTAGCTTTTTGCATACCCTTCCTCAGCCATTGAGAAAGCAAGCATTATGATATCTGTTATCCATGTGAAATCATGTAAAAGACATGTTTTTCCATATAAGTCATGTTTCCAAAAAAGAAAAAGAAAGTGAATATATATATATATGTGTGTGTGTGTGTGTGTGTGTATGTGTGTGTGTGTGTTCATGCTACAGTTTCACTCAGAATTCATTTAGTTCTCTCTATGGCAATGGATAGAATTTTCCATAATGATTCCTTTGAAATTGTCTTGGATCCTTGCATTGACAAGAGTAGCAAAGTCTTTCGTATTTGACCATCTTTACAATTTCATTATTGTTCTATACAATGTGCTGCTGGTTCTGCTCACTTTACTCTGTATCAATTAATATAGGTCTTCCCAGGTTTTTATGAAACCATTCTGCTCATCATCTCTTATAGCCCAATAGTATTATTCCATCATAACCATATAGCACAACTTATTCAACAGTTTCTTGATTGGTGGACATCCCTTCCATTTTCGATTCTTTACTATTCTCAAAAGAGCTGCAATAATTTTGTTTGCATAATTAGGTCCTTTGCATTTTTCTTTAATCTCTTTAGGATATAAATCCAGTAGTGGTATTGCTGGGTCAAAAGATATGCTCAGTTTTATAGTCCTTTGGATGTGATTCCAAATTGTTCTCTAGAATGTTTGAAACAGTTTACAATGTCCACAACAACGCGTTAGTGTTCCTGTTTTTTCCACATCTCATCTAGGATTTGTCATGTTCCTCTTCTGTCATGTTAGCCCATATGATAGGTGTGAGCTGGTATCTCAAAGTTGTTCTAACTTCCTGTCCTTTAATGAATAGTGATTTATATAGCATTTTAATATGACTATAGATAGCGCTGATTTTTTTTTTCTTCTGAAAATTGCTTTTTCACATCCACTGACCACTTATCAGCTGGGTAATGGCTTTCTTTTTATTTGTTTATAAATTTGATTCAGTTTGTCATATATTTGAGAAGTGATGTCTTTGTCAGATGAATTTGTGAGAAAAATTTCCTGGAGTTTCATGCTTCTCTTCTAATATTAATGGCATTGCTTTTTGGAGCATTTTTTAAAATTTCATATAATCAAAATTATCAATTTAACTCCCATGATCTTCTCTGTCTCTAGTTGCACAAACTTTTCTTGTCCATGTGTCTGACTGGTAAAATTTTTCATTTCCCCCTGATTTGTTTATATTATCACCTTTTGTCTTTAAATCATATGCTTATAGTGACCTTATTTTCGTATACAGTGTGCAAATGTGTATTTACATACAGTTTTTTTCCAAATTGTTTTCCAGTTTTCCCCGCAGGAAAATGCCAATTTTTGTCAGATGGTGGATTCTTCTTCCGCAGTTTGGCTCTTTGAGTTTATTAAACATTGTATTACTATGACCATTTACTGCAGTATATTGTGAACCTAATCTATTTCACTGATCAACTACGCCAATATCCAGTACCAGAATGTTTTGATGCATTTTTTCTCAGTCTTTTCCCTGCCTCATTCTTCCAGTGTGTTCCAATTTCTTAATCCTTCATTTTCTCAGATAATCCCAGCAAAAGTAACTCACATCCTGTAGACGCCTTCTAACTCTTCGAATAATTATAAAACCCTACTAGTTACTCATATCATCTTATTAGGGAATTTAAACAAGTTAACTTTTTAAAATTTCTTGTTTTCTCTTTCATGTTTTCTTTTATATGTTTGTCTTGTCTCTTGGCTTGGATATATTTTCTATTCAGCTCTTTTTATCAGGAATGTTTGAAAGTTCTCTATTTCCTTAAATATTCATTTTCCCCTCTGAAGGAATGTGCTCGGATAGGTTGGATAAGTTTTTCTTAGTTTTATTCCTTTCTCTTTTGCACTCTGAGCTATCATATTCTAAACAAGGAAACTGCTAGGTCTGTTGCAATTCTGCTTCCATTATAATTGAGTGGATTCTTCCTAACTGCTTGCAATATTTTATCCTTGTCCTGGGAGTTCTGGAATTTGGCTACAATATTCCTGGGAGTTTTCTTTAGGAGTCTTTCAGGATATGATTAGTGGATCCTTTCAATTTCTATCTTGCCTTCCATTTCTAAAATGTCAGGGAAATTTCCCTTCACAATTAAAAAAAATATGATGCTGAGGCTCCTTTTTTTGATGATGGCTTTCAGATAGTCCTAAAATTGTAAAATTATCTCTCCTTAACCTCCTTGCCATGGCAATTGCTTTTCCAATGAGACATTTCATATTTTCTTCTATTTATTCATTATTTTCACTTTGTTTTATTGTTTATTCATACCTCATGGAATCATTAGATTTCACTTGCCTAACTATAGTTTTCAAGACATTATTATTTTGAATGAGCTTTTGTATATCTTTTTTTTTTCTATTTGGCTTTTTAAGTAGTTATTTTCATCAGTTAATTTTTGTGCAACTTTTACCATTTGACTGATTCTGTTTTTAAGGTGTAATTTTCTTCAGTGTTTTTTCTTTTGCCTCTATTCATAATTTTCTTTCATCACTCTGATTTCTCTTCCCGATTTTTTATCTGCCACTTTTATAGCTTTCTTTAGCTCTTCCAGGAGTGATTGTTGGGCTCATGTCCAATTTGTGTTTTTTTCCCTTGAGTCTTTGTTTGAAGGCTCTTGCTTTGTTCATGTTATCTTCTTCTTCAGAGTTTGTGTCTTGATCTTCCTCATCACTATCATAGCTTTTTATGAAGCTATTCTTGTTGTTTTCTCATGTTTCCACTCTATTTCTTGACTTTTAACTTTTGTTGAAATTGGGCTCTGCTCACCTGGGAGTAGGCAGATACTGTCCCAACCTTTAGACTTTTTCTATAATGTTGTCTTCCAGAGCTAGTTCTGGAAGTTAGAAAATTTTTGATCTAGGAAGAGATACAGTGAATTCTCTTATTGTCTACACTCTGGTCTTTACCCAGGAGGACCTTTGGTTCTCTTACAACTCTAAGTGCTAGCCCTTCTCCCTGCCTTTGAATTGTAACCAGGACCCCCACTTTCCTGAAACCACAAACACTAGTGCTTCTCTCTATTCTAGTACTATGACTGGGAATTGTATGTGGGCCATGGGATTTTCAAATAGTACCAAGTTCTGCATTTGGTGCCAGCACATATATTCTCTTTCTGATCGTCATCTACTCCTCTTATGATCTCTAGCTTCAGAGCTCCCAAAGCTACTTCTGCAACTGCTGTCTCATTTACCCTGACAGGTTCAAACGAGAGTTAGAGTGAAATGTGCTCCATACTGGCCCCCACCCTAATGTCACAGACCTCTCCTTTCAACCTCCTAACTTGTCTTGGGCTGGAAAAAATATCTCATTCTGACCTTTTGTTGGACTATGACTTTCCAAAATTAATTTTGAAATATTTTAAAGTTGTTTGGAGGGAGACATTGATAGAGTTTGGCTGGTTCACTGTCTTTACTCGACCACCTTCACTCTACTCCAATGTATATCTACTTAGTTCTCTCTTTTTTTATTTTTGATGTATATTTGTAGGTATGCAATTTTCCCTCTGAGCACTGCATCCTTTCTTTCTTTTCTATGATTCCTTTCAGCATAATGTAATATTCTTGTTTATCTTTTGAACATTTGTTTTTGCTTTGTCAGCATGATTATAACTTTCTGTTTTGGATTCTCTTGATTTTTAATACTTTTTTCAAATCTTTCAGTTTTATTTTATATATAGATATATACATATATATATATATATATTGCTTTCTTATCTAATATGTTATGTTTTTATTAAATGTTTTAATTTATTCGCATTTAAAGTTATGTTAAGAGTTGAGTTTATGTTTTCCTCCATTTGTCTCTAATATATATTTTTTTAAGTTATGGTTTCCCACCCCCCTTTTTTGCTATAGACACAAAACTATATCTCTTCAAATAATTTAATGTTTTTGAATATAGTCTATTTCCACTGGCTCTCTTTCCATGACCCCAAATATCCTTTTCTCATTTGTTACCCATTTCTCTTTGGAAATTTGCTGCTTTTTTTCTTGTCTTCTTTCATTTTTGAAATTTAAATCTTCCCTTCATTTGTCCTCTCAGTTGGACAAGTATATTCTCCAGTCTTCTCATTCAACTATTTCCATTCATTGTTTTTTTTTAATCTTTCATTTCTGTGCCCCTTTCCATTGAGGATTTCTCTCATTTTATTCATTTTTCCAACCTCTCTGTCTGCTCTAGACCTTCACATGCTGGTTCATGACCTCTCTACTTATATAATACCCCTCTGTCCTCTGTATATCTCATGGAATCAAGACTTCTGAGACATGCATTCTGGCTTCCCTTCTAACAGCTTCTGGCACTCTTTTATAGAGCTTGCCCTGAAATTTTCCCTTTTCCATTGTGTCTCACACCCAGAAAAATGCCAGTTTCTACAGGTGACAGACAAAGCACTGAGCAATGGTAGGGTCCCCTCTCCACATGTTTGTATGCAGCCCATCAGTGTTATGTATCCTCCCTATCATATACTTTTCTCATTTGCCTCAAAATATCCTGCTCAGGCCCATGCCCTCTCACTACCCAGGATGCCAGTTGGCCCAGGAACTCTACATTCTCCTGTCTTGAAACAAGATAAAGAGTCTTTTCATGTACCAGATCTCAAGAAAATGCCTTTCACAAGTTCTCTGTCTCTGTCCACAGAACATCTCTCTTCACTCATAGAAGCATTGATCAGTAAAGCTCTTTCCTAATACAAAAAAGTGTTCTTTACATTTCTTGCCCTCTCCTCCTCATGCACTGCCCTCCAAAATCTTTATTTTGTCCTGAGAGACCAGAAGCATCACGTTCCCTTCATTGCAAGTCCTTGTTTTGAAATGGACATATCATATACTCTCTTCTATCCCTCTTCTCCTCTATCCTCTTTAATGCAACCTCAAATTTTGTAATTCAGTCATACACACACACACACACACACATACACACGCATACACACACGTTCTCATGCACGAACACATGCACTCACTCAGCCAGTAAGTTCTATGCAGGTTGTCATATGCTCACCTGACTTCTACCATTCCCTTTGTTTCCTCGAGTATATTTAGAAAGAAATGACTAACTGGTCTCTTTGCTAGTCAAGGATAGCAGTCCTTGACTGCTGCATTTGCCTCTCTTGTATTTTGCCTGGAGTATTAAAAAAAATCTCCAGGCCTATTTTGTTTTTCCAAGAATATTTCAAAGATTTATTTATTATTGCTGTTCACCAATTTTTTTTTCATTTATAGTTAGACTCAGATTTACAGGGTAGATCCCTTTGCCCTGCATTCTGAACTCCACTACTCACTGGAATATATTATTCCATTCTCTCCTGTGATTTCTGGTAGGTGTGTACTAGTCCTGTTATTCAAATTTTCTTTTCTTTGTATCTAAAGATCTTTCTCCTGGTAATTTATAGAATTTGCTTCTGAAATGAATTGTTAGATTTAACCACTTCATGCCTTAACTTTGCACCTTTTTATTTTGTAATTCCTTCTGCATATGATGTATAAATTCTTTCCATTGGAATTTCATTTTCTGTATTGAGCAATTTGGGGCAATCTGTGTATTTTCCCTTACATTATTGTGCTCAGATATTTTAGTAATCATTTTACCGTTAGACTGATGATTCTTAAGTTGCCTCTAGTCATCTTGTCTTTGAGATGATTGTATTTGGCTCAGACATAGAGAATATTTTCTACTAATGTGTATATTTGTTTGTTTTTCTTCTAGATTGCCCTTTTCTGTGTATTTGTATACCCAATCAGTTGTTCTCTCTATTGTTTCTTTGATGAGATTTACCATGACCCTATCAAGTTTTTCTATTCTTCCCATTTTCTTCTCTGCTCTCACAATTCTCCTTTCAACCATCGAGGAACAGTGTGCTGTAGTTCCATGCACTTTTAAAATCCTCAGGGTCTTCTCTCTTATCAAACGTTGAAACACTACTACTACTTGGTTTTGTAGTATTTATTCAAAGATGCCTGAACTCATTTAGATCTGGAGGCTATATTTTTCTGCTGCAGATATTTTCTCTGTTGACTTATCTACTTATATTCATGCTCTTTGATTTCTGAGATCTTTGGTAATGTAAACTTTTTTTTATTCCTTTTAATCCCTCTTGCTAATTTCCTGAATCCCTCTCCACTGATGTTGGTTTCCCTAGGAGCTGAATTGTAAAGCATCTTAACCTCCTACTCGCCTGGTCAATCCATAGCTCACTATTCTAGATCTTTTAGGGGGAACAAAACTGGCCCTAGCTAGTTTCTGGGATCTTTCTCTCAGGTTTAGTAAAATACTTCTCACCTGGTCCTCCCCATATGGTGTTCTGGTTTGTTCTCTTGGTTCCTGAGCCCGACCTAGCAATTCCTAATGCTAACATACTAGTGTTGTTGAAACTGAGAGTGATTTCTGTCATTTAGAATTTCATACCTTGTAGGAGCAGGTTAGGATGTGGAAGTGAACTTCACTTAAAGCTCATACATGTGTTCTACCTCTTTCCCTCTGTTTCTTCACTCTTCTGTAGAAATGTTTGTGGCATGGGTCTTTTGCTATTTTGTGGCATGGAATGTTGCCATTCAGTGGTCACAGAAACTTCAGGAAACTTTCACATCGTCAATCCTGGATTTCCATAGCAGTAGGAAGAGGAAGGTGGGACCAAGGTATGGGATCATATTAATCTCATGTCTCAGATCCTTGCATTAGTTGGGTAGGATAATAGAGGGTGTGGGAGAGAGTGTTGAGTATGCTTAAGGTAGACATCAGTTCATGTTTTCTTCTTTTGGATCTGGATGTCCTAAATCATGGAATAAGCTAAATTGCTTCTCTTCAGTGCATAATCTCTGTTCAGAGAGGTTTAAAAGGTGATGAGGATCAGAGAAAATGTCCCATCTACCATCTTTTGGTCACATGACCTAAAAATCCACAAAGATCATTTTAAAAGGTTTTGGCAAAATGAAAAAGCATACATTAACAAATTAATATTTTTAGAAGGCACATAGGAATTTCTGGGCCAAAGACAGTTTGTTTTACTTTTTGTATCCCAACTCATTGAAGCACACATCCAAGTCCCACCCCCAGTCAGTTAATTTCCAATGTTTGGACAGAGTATCATAGAAATTAGGCCAAATGCATGTGAAGGATACTACAAATTACAAGATGGAATCTTTAATATAGGAGAGGGGTAGGTCCATGAGAAATTATAAAATGTATATGTATTATTAAGTTTTTTGTGACCACATAGGGGTATTTGCATGAATGACATGATATTCCTAATTGAAATCTGAGTCTAAATAGAGGAATCAAATATCTGAATCTATGTATCAGGTAACTTTGTGCCAAATCCAGAAACAGCAGAAGCTCCCCACTGACTAAGTAAATGGTACTCTGTGCTATTCACTGGACCACATTTGATAATGTGTGAATTCATGCTCTTACTCAGGATCCTCATCAACTTCTTATACTCTCCTTAGGTCTAATTTTTTAAAGTTATTTTCATTTTGCACCTCCCCCTTCTCCTCTCTCCTTCCCTCCATCTCTCTCTCTCTCTCTCTCTCTCTCTCTCTCTCTCTCTCTCTCTCTCTCTCTCTCTCCATATATATATATATATATATATGTATATATATATATATATATACACACACACACAGATATGTATGTGTGTATATATACATATATGTGTGTGTATGTATTATAACATTGTTAAAAGAAGTAGATAGCCACATAAATCCTTCATGGTTATTGGGAAAAAGAAGCTCCTTCAAATTCTAGATCTCATGTCAAGATGCGTATTAATGGAATTGGACAAATGAGTATCAACTTGATGACATAATTGTATAAACAGCATTGGGGTTGCTTCTTATCCTGTGCTAAAAAATACCTATCAACTCCTGTTAGAGGGGAATAGCTCTGACTAGCATTTGGAGTGCTGGGTAGTGGATACAATAAAAATGTTATGAATAAATCAATACATCAAAGGAAAATACTCTGGTGCTCTGTTGTGACAGCAAGCAAAGTAGGATCTTTCCTTTTTTTGGTTTTAATGTACAGTGCCTCTGATTGAAAAATGTGATTAGGGAAGATCTTCCCCACACATCCATGGGCCTGGGATGATTTATAGGAAGGCCCGCACCTTTTGTTGATTTTCTGATGAGGCACTGGTTCTCAAGAGTTGTGATGCCGTCTGGCTCCAAAAAGTGTATAAAGACTCTGAGATGAGGTTTTACTTTGGAGCTTAGTTTTTGGAAGAAGGTTTGTGTGCCAGATGATACTCTGAGCAGCCTCTAAGTGGCCCCAACTTCGAACCAGATGTTGATGCTTCCCTCTCTGGTAACTATGTGTATATGTAATGGTCAGAGAGTTTGGAAGCCAATCTTTTGGTCTGTATTTCTCTTCTTGTATTTTTCTCTATTGCTGAATGGTATATACACTTGATTAAAGTGATTGTAGACCCCTCAAAAGTTGCTTAGAAAAGCACATCAAAGAACTTCTGAGAGCAGACCTCCCTGTATATGTCAGGGTGCTTACTGTTATATCCATTTTCCATTTTGGTCATGATACACCAGTGAATACACTGATCAGTAATGGAAGTGCGAAGGGATAATAAGGTTGAAGCCTAGCATATCTTACAGCTGGATGTTCAAGTTACATTTACTTGTTCTTTCTTGATTACTTATAATGCTATTTTTAAAACATTTGGACCACTCTTTTTTTGTTTGTTTTAATAGTATTGTCTGGATATATTCTCAGTAATCTGATTATTGGTTTAGCAACATTTATTTCCAAAATTCCTCAGAGACCTATTAAGGAAAAAAATAAGACTAGATATTGGGGTAGGGTGCCCAGATTTCCTACAAGGGGTGGGAAACCTGCCACCTTGAAGCTATATATAGCTTTCTATGTCCTTGGGTGTGGCCTTCTAGGTCCTTGGGTGCAGCCTTTTGACTGAGTTCAAGTTTTACAGAACAAATCCTTTTATTAAGGGGATTTGTTCTGTGAAGTTTGACTTCAGTTAAAGGGCTGCACTTGAGGGCCACATGTGGGCTTAAGGTCACAGGTTTCCCACCCCTGTGACCTAGATTTATGCCTTCAGTCTAAATTCTATATTATCACGCACATACACACATACACACACACACACACACACACCCTCTGTGATGTAGATGAGGCTACTTTTAATGTAGTGAGCTCATTTTGGAACATGCTAGGATATACCCCCTTCTCTAAAGTGGTCTCTGAAGGGCTGCTTATTTTTAGATGATATACCCTATTCTTGAAAACTGATCACATAATTTTTGAAACATTATGTACTTTTGATCATGTGCAGCCATTGTTCCTGATTTCATTATCCTTAGTGTTATTTCCTTTTCTACAAATAGCATATTTGGTACTGAATGAGCCCAATTTCCGACATCAAAGAATAGTAGCATCCCAAATTAAATCTTGTGGTGTGGTTTATTGATAGCTTATCTAGAACTACTGAAGCACAAACAAGAAAAAAAAAGAGACATTTCGTCTCAAACCTACCCTCATTCTCATTAGCTCAAGATTGGGAAATGGATCTTTACCTATAATCGCAACTGAGACAATTGCTTTCATCTATACCTGGAGTAGAAGAAAAAGTCTTGGTTTTGTGATTACCAGATCCAGGTTGAAATCCCCATTTCTTTTACTTATGATATGGTCAGAAATAAGAGCAATTAATATAAAATGAATATGAATTCTTTATGGTCTTGGAAAGTATACCATCAAGAATGACCTGAAGATGGAAAGGAAGTTATAGACAACGCAATGGCCCTTTTTTACCTATATTGGAAGAAAATGAAAAGAATATTTCATCTGGTATTGATCTGATTTTTCAGTTAGTAACATCTTCATAGAATTGAATCCTTGCTTAGGAATAGTGGGTTGGATTTAGGACAATTATAGCTAAACAGTAAATACAAATGGGGTGGGTGCTAGTTTTCATATTTTTTTGGAAATTCAATAGATTTTCCATTTTGGAACTTCATGAAATAAAGCATGTTGACATTTCTATAATTTGGAGAGAAATGAAATACATTCCCACTTTACTTTTGTATTTCATCTCTGTGAGAGAAATGTGTGAAAGTGATCTTTCCATAGGGTTCCATAAACTTAGTTTTCTTAGGGGCAAGAAGGCATTTCAAGTACAGAAACACCACCAGTAAAAAGAACTTTATCATCTTCATTTATAATGTGAAACATGGAACTTTATTGTAGCTATTGTCACTTCGAGTTAGAGAAGATACAATCACCAAGTCACTGGAAAATTACTCATTTTAAAAACAAAATTAGTTATTTTTTTTTTTCTGTCTAGTGTGCCTGGGTATCCATATTATGGAGTTTCTATAACAAGTTGCAAATGATGTGTGAAATGAAATATCTCTGCCCAGGACTGAGAGAAAGACTATAAAGTAGCAGGTCTGGCTGTGTTAATTGCTCAAATATTCAGATCAGATATGTCCATAAAGAAACAGTAACACTAAAGTGTCCTGGATCAAGATCGCTTCTTTTCCCCTTTATAACTACCTGCAAAATCCCCCATCTGCTTTAGCTGATCTTGTCCCTTTTCAGAAGTCATAATGGGTTATATTTTATAGTATTTTATCATTTATGGAGCATTTTTCCCATGATATATCTATCCCATCCAAAATGTAATATGGTACTGTGGAAAAAGCGCTAAATTTAGAATCAGATAAACTTAGCTTTACCATTTTTTACTTTCACTTAATCTCACTGGATCTCAGTTTTACCATGAACAAAATTAATAAACTTCATTATATCAATAATTTTTAACCTGAGAACTATGAATATTAAAAATAGTAATCATTTCAACATAACTGGTTTCTTTAATAGTACCATTTATTTTACCATATATATTAAAAAAAAAAAACATTGCTCTGAGAAAGGATCCACAGATTTTATCAGACTGCCAATGGGTTCCATGATGCCAAAGAAATTAACAATCCCCAAGTTTACTGATCTTGAGGGATCCTTTGATCTTTACATTTTCAATGAAGTTTAGATAGCATAGGTATTATTTTCCAAATCTATAGAGCATGGTTTACTCATGATAAACAACAACTGCCAGAATCATAAAAGCTTGAATAATATTCTTATCTTATTTCTTTCTCTCCCTTTCATACCTCAAATTCAATGGTATTAATCAGATTTTTATTTTAAATAAGTCGTTAGTAGGCGGGGACAGGGAGACACAAAACCAAAAAGCATAGAGTCATTAAATACTTTGGCTAAAATGTCAACATTTTATTCTTTTTTCCTCCCTTCCCTATCATTTCACCTGTATCTAGAGTAATGAAACATTAAAATAGAAGGCAGATCTCGTCAATTTGGTATGGGGAGGGGAACAAATTCAATCTGCTATCTGTAAAGATTTTTAAAAAACCCTACAGTATCAAGTTCTTCTCATGAACCATTGAAATTAAAAAATAAAACACAACAAAACACAAAAGGGTTGATAATGGTTCAATTTCTATTATGAATTTGGATTGAAATAGCAAAAAATAAAATTCCTCCAATGGTCAAAGAGAAAATAACCTAATTTATGTAAAAACAATGCCAAAAATCCAGCATGATGAAAGGAATGGATAGCTATGTAACTTAGAAAATACCGCCTTGGATTGTGGTAATGATAACTGACCTTTGGGAGGGGTTCCCTTAGTTAAAGGGTTGTATAACAAGGTGCTGCTCTTTGAAACATCCCTGTTCAGTTGTTGCCTCCCCTGTGTCGGCTCAAAAGTCCAAGAGACTCACAATGGACAAAATTCTCCTCTGACCCAGGGCCAAGATTTTTTGAAAACATCATTAGGTTGTACCTCTGAGCAAAAATCATGACTTACAATTGTTCTCACATGAAAGAGGGGGAAAAGCTTCCAAGGTTTTTGATAGTTCAAAAATGTGATAGCTCTTACAAAATAGCCCCTTGAGTCATTTCAATCCAGATAAACTTGATTGAAGCTAGTTTGTGTTGATGAACTACTCTTCCTGGGTATCTTGGCACTTTAAAACAAAATTCAGTCTAATATCCTATAATTCCGCCTTATAGTCAGGAAACGACAACAAAAATTCAGCACAGCTAAATACTATTATTTATGTGCCAGAAATGAAACGTTGGCATTGTTCTACACGGACTGTAACCTAAATACCCCTTTCAAAGTGACTGGAAACTGCCAAAAGCCCCTCAATAAAAGTTTTTGGGAAAGTTTGCAGAGCCTGTCCTCAAAATCTATTGACCAGAGTATAATTTGCCTTCTCTTTTCTATTCGTCTTTCTCTTTTTTCCTGTTTAATAGCATTGCTGGCTCAAAATGTGATTCAGTGGAAAGTCCACTCTGACTTGTTGATAATAATAGGCATGAATTTTCTATGAAGTCGATCTGTTTTCCAAAAATAATAGTGTATTTTCCAACAGTAGAGTGGCAGGACAAGGAGATTCTTTATATTTCTGTAGGTTTGTTCAGTCCATGTTCCTTTTAGGTCCCATTGAGGTTAATACTGGCTGACAGCTTTAAGGTCTGTGTGCTGATTCAGGTGGACAAGTTGGGGGAGCAACAATGGTTTATACCTAATGGGTGATGGGAACTCTGGTGACCTTTTCTTTTGGCATTTGGCACAGTCCTTTGGACCAGAATTGTCTGGGGGTAGTACCTTTGGAAAAGATAAGCAAATCTGAGCTTGAGACAGGGAGACATTGCAAAGGAGGTCCATTCAAAGAGCATACATCCTCCCTGGAGATTTCCCTCCTCAGATCAGATATTAAACTGACCATAGTAGAATGCCTAGCTTTTAGCATTGCTTCTGAGATTCAGGGGAAGGAAAACAGACACAAGGAGGCATCTTGCCACTATCTGTAAGAGTACCTTACGAGAAAGGGAAAAGGGAGGGGGGGAGTACATGTTCCTAAACCTTGTCTGTATCCAGGTCCTCCAGTGAAACATGATTAATGATCATTTATACTGAAGAACTCTTAGAGGAGGCAATTGCACAATTCAGTAATGCAGTCCGCATGCTTATTTCACATACTCTGCTAGGTTTCCACTGGCAGTGCCACCTATTCTACTTTGTTTTGGGAGAGGCCATGAAAAAATTGGAAACTGGTTTACATTCCCCTCTCCTGGATTTGCTTGTCATGGTGAAAATGTTAATGAAGTTTTTTTTTAACACAAAAGACTAAACTTTATCAAAACGAAATTAGGATACTTAAAAAAAACCCTAAATTCATAAAAATTTTAACTACAATTCACAGACTAATTTCTATAATGCCAAATAATTCTGAGTTGAGGAAAGGGAATTAGTTTTGGAGAAATCAAGCCCACTGAAAGATTCAAACTTGTGATCAGAACCATTAATGGTCAGAATAAATGAAGGGATCATGGAAGGCTTGGAGGGTTGAATTTCTTCTTTACATTGGCTCACTTTTGGGGAGTCACTTATTGTAAGGGGGATAATGGGAAATGGGAACAAAATACAAAACTTGATAAACTATGTAGATACATTTGTTTTTCTTAATTTCTTTTAAAAATAAATAAGATTTTTATATGATCATAGTTTTTTTCCAAATTTGTTTAGCCAGTCTCCAATCATCAGACTTCTATTGTGTTTCCAATTCTTTACTATGACATAAAGTGCTGCTGTAAATATTTTGATGTGTATAAGAACTTTGTTCTTATAAAGCCCTCTTTGGGGTCTAAATTCTTTGATGAAATCTCTTGGTTAAATGGCATAAAAATTTCCATTATTTGAAATTGCTTTCTGAAATTGCCGTTCCAATTCGTAAATCCACTAAAAATGCATAGTCTTTCTATCTTCCCATGCTCCTTAAAATTGACTTCTGTCATCTTTTGCCATATTTACCAATTGGCATGGTATAATATAAAACTTCAGAATTGTTTTGATTTACATTTGTCCTGTAATTAGTGATTTGGTATGCTGCCAAGGTGATTGTCAATGCTTTGGAAATCTTTTGAGAACTATTTATTCTTATTTTTTGATAACTTACCATTTGGGGAATTGTTACTCATTATACACACATGCTCATGCCCATACGTGAATATGTGTGTATGAATTTATTGTATGTCAAATTTGATACAATAATTTGATTTTTATTCTCATTCTACTGCTTCCTTTCTTAGATGAATTTATTTATTTATTTTATTTTGGTGCAGAAACTCTTGTTCCATGCAAGCAAATTTATGTATGTTTTTTGTATTCCCTCTATTTTGTTTTATTCTTCCAAATTTATTAATTTCTTTATTTTCAGTTTTCAACATTCACTTGCATAAGTTTTAAATTTTCTCCCATTCCCTCCCTCCCCAAGATAGCATGCAATATTATATGGATTCTATACATACATTCCTATTAAATACATTTACATACCAGACATGTTGCATAGAAGAATTATGACGAATGGGAGAAACCATGAGAAAAACAAAACAAAACAAACCTTACATAACAAAAAAAGAAAATAGTTTGCTTCATTCTGTGTTTCAGTTCCATAGTCCTTTCTCTGGATGTGGATGGCATTTTGCATCATGGGTCCTTTGTAAATGTTTTAGGTCCTTGCGTTGCTGAGAAGGGCTAAGTCTATTTAAAACAGTCTTCACACACTGTGGCTGTTACTGTGTATAATATTCTTCTGGTTCTACTCACTTCACACAACATCAGTTCATATAAGCCTTTCCAGGTTTTCCAAAACTACCTGTTCCTCATTTCTTATAGCACAATAGTATTCCATTATATATTCATATACCACGACTTGTTCAGCATTTCCCCAATTGATTGGCATCCCCTTGATTTCCAGTTCTTGACTTCTACCAAAAAAGCTGCTATAAATATATTTATTTGTGCATGTGGGTCCATTTCTCATCTTTATGATCTTTTTGGGATACAACCCTAGAAGTGGCATTGCTGAGTCAAAGGGTATGTACACTTTTATAACCCTTTGGGAATAGTTCCAAATTACTCTCCAGAAGGGTCTATCAGCTCACAGATCCACCAACAATGAATTAGTGTACTAACTCTCCCACATCTTCCCCAATATTTATCATTTTCCTCTTTTATCATGTTAGCCAGTCTGATACGTGGGATGTGGTACCTCAGGGTGCTTTTGATTTGCATGTCTCTAATCAGGGGCAATTTAGAGTATTTTTTATATGACTATAGATAACTTTAATTTCTTCCTCTGAAAACTTCCTGTTCATATCCTTTGACCGTTTATCAGTTGAGGAATGCCTTGTATTCTTTAAATTTGACTCAGTTCTCTATGCATTTTAGAAATGAGGCCTTCATCAAAGATACTAGTTGTAAAAATTGTTTCCCAGTTTTGTTTCCATCCTAATCTTGGTTGCATTGGCTTTGTTTGTGCAAAAAAAACTTTTCAAATTAAAGTAATCACAATTATACATTTTGCATTTCATATTGTTCTCTATCTATTGTTTCGTCACAAATTCCTCCATTCTCTATAAATCTGACAGATAAGCTATTACTGGCTCCCCTATTTTGTTTATAATATCAGCCTTTATACCTGGGTCATATATCCATTTGGACTTTACTCTCGTATATGTTGTTCTATACCCAGATTCTGCCACACTATTTTCCGGCTTATCCAGTAGCTTTTTCCAAACAACGAGTTCTTATCCCAGAAGCTGGGGTCCTTGAGTTTATCAAATAATAGACTGCTATAGTCATTGATTACTGTGTCTTGTGTGCCTAACCTATTCTACTGACCTGCCCCTCTATTTCTTAGGCAGTAAAAAGTGGTTTTGATGATAGCTACCTTGTAATACCATGTAAGATCTGGTATGACTAGACCATTTTCCCCAACTTTTCTTTTGTTTAATTTTCTTGATATTCTGGACTTTTTGTTCTTCCAGATGAATTTTGATGTTATTTTTTCTAATATTATAAAATAAATTTTTGGTAGTTTGATTGGTATGGCACCTCTGTCTTGTCCATAATACATAATCAACCTATGATTCTGAGAGGCATGTGATCTGATTGTCTTCTAGTATTTCCATACTCTGATTTTTTTAATAGTAAGGCCATGACTCCTTTTAGAATGTATAATAGCAATATGATGTGAGGCCTTGGTTTAAGTTCACTTTCTTCTAAACTGCTTTCCAGTAATTTATGATTTCTGCCTCAGTGGATACTAGGTGATTGAGTAGCATTGTTTCTGATTGTCTGTTTTCTCTTCTATTTCACTGAAATAGCCATATTTTTTTTTATCCAGTACCAGGTAATTTTGATGATTGCTGTTTTAAAAATATAGTTTGAGGTCTGGAATTACTATTTCCACTTTATCCCTTCCTCTTTTCATAACTTCCTTAATAATCTAGATCATTTGTTTTTCCATATGAATTTTATTATTATTTTATTAAGTTCTATAAAGTATGCCTTTGGTACTTTAATTGGCATAGCATTAAATAGTGTAAACTACATTTGGAAGTATTGATATTTTTTCTATTTAGGCATGGCCCTAACCATGAGCAATAAATTTTCCGTCAGTTATTTAACGTGTTCTTTACTTCTTTCAGGAAAATTTTGTACTTGAATCTATACAAATCTTTTTTTAGTGACTTGTTATGTTGATGCCCAGATATTTGATGCATGGGATTTTCCTTTCTATTATTGCCTGTAGAATTTTGTTATTATGTAGAAATATACTTGGTTTTCGAGGTTTATATTGTAGCCTGTAACTTTGCTGAAATAATCAATCATCTTTATTAGTATCTTTACAGATTGCTCAGGATTTTTCAAGAATATTATCATATCATCAGCAAATGAAGATGCATTTGTTGTTTATTTTACCATTATTACGTATTTTTTATAGCATGATTGTAATTTCTTTTTCATTTACTTGATATATAGTAAATATTTTATAGTCCCTCTTTGATATTCTGTGTTTTTTATTTGTTTCTTTTAAACAATAGCTTTTACTTTCTTATCTAGTTTTTCACTCATTTCTATTTTATTAGATGGTTTAATCCACTCACATTTAAAGTTGTGAGAATTAAATTTGTATTTCCCTCCATTTATTTTTAATATTGTTCTATTTTAAAATTAGGATTTCTACTCCTCCCATTGTATAAATAGTACTTCAACTATTTTTAGCATAGTCCATTTTAAGTCAGTACTAATTCTACCAGCTTTTTGTACCCCTATAACCTCTTACTCTTTCTGTTTCTTTCCCTTTTGTCTAATTTTTGAGTTTTGTTTTTGAGTTCCTTTGTCTAGACTGATTTTTCCCCCCTCACTCCCTTCAATATTTCGCATTTTTCTTTCTTTCTATTCTAGACTTGTATTCTTTGATTTATGGTCGTTACAAGTATTTATTACATTATTCTCTGTATTCTTTATGGAATCAAATTTTTGAGGTACCCTTTTGGGGTTATCTCTTCGAAATAGTTTCTTATTATGGTCTTGTAATTCTTGCATCCTTCTATAAATGCCAATTCATGCCATTGATAGAGAGGATATTGACTCACGTAGGACTATTCTTATGTCACTGATTGTGCAGTTCATTGTCGACCTTCGCCTTGCCCTTGGTCATTTTTTTTTCTCATGTGCCTCAAAATTGCTTCCTCTGATCCATACCCTCCTGATCTTCTTGGTGTTAGTTTTTATTTCTCAGTCATGTCAGACATTTCATGACCCCATTTGAGATTTTCTTGTCAAAGATACTGGAGTAGTTTGCTTTTTTTTTTTTTCTAGCTCATTTTATAGATTAGGTAAATAGGGTTAAGTGACTTGCCCAGAGTCACTCAGTTCATAAGTGTCTAAGGTCAGATTTATAGTTAAGAAAAAGTCTTCTTGACTAGAGACCCAGCACTGTATCCAAGATGCCAACCACCTAACTGTTTTTGGGAATTCTGATTTTTCTCCTCCTGAAACAGGATGAGTGGTCTCTGTAAGCCCTAAATACAGACAGATAATACCCAGTAGAAGTTCTTCATCTCTTTTTATAAAAAATATCTCTTCATTTATCAGTGATGTACCTGCCAACTTGAAAACAATATTTCACACTTTCTTAACCCTTTTCCTTTTATTTCATCTTTTTTGTCTTCTTACCCATTCTCTTATAAATTCTTTCTATTCTGAGAGCCTATAGGAGCTATTTTCTCTGTATTAGGATATCTCATGTATTTCCCTCTATCTTCTTTCACTTCCCATATATATATATATATATATATATATATATATATATATATATATATATATATATATATATATATATATCTTTCCATTCTATAATTTAGCTCCTCAAAAAATATAGATTCACTTGTACACAGGGTGTTGTGAGATTTTAATCCATTTTGTTTCAAGGCTATTTCTCCATCATTGCTTCTATTTAAATTGTGCTTTGACTTTTCTTTTCCTGTCTACATTTAAAAACAAATCTCTTGATTGTCTCTATTTTTTTTGTTTGTTTGTTTTTGTTATTATTATAACAGTTTGACCTTTTTTATTTCTGTCGAATGGGCTGTTTGAGAAGAAAAATAATCTTCAAGTCTCCTGTGCTTTCAATGAATGTTGAGAGCATGTGTTTACTTTCTAACCACCCTTCCCTTATTTTCATTTATCGTTAGACTCAAATTTTCACAGTTAGTCACCTTGGTCTACATTTTCAATCCCATTGATCTCTGGAACATACTATTACAATCACTACTACATTTTCTGGTAGGTTCAGAAGAGTCTTCTAATGTTTGAATTTACTTTATATTTGATGGTCTTTTTTACTTATCACTTGAAGAAAATTATTTGTTTCTCAATGGATTTTAAAATTTAACCACAATATTTCTTGGAATTCTCAACCCAGGTTCTTCTTCCCCTATGTTCAGAAGTACTGGATATTTTTCTTGTATTATTGATTGAATCATGGTATCCAGGGCTCTTTGTTTTGTTTTGTTTTTTTGACTTGTCACTATCTTCTGTGAGACTCTTAATTCGTAAATTGCCTCTGCACACATGTATTGGACAGCAATATGTTTTACATGTATGGGAATATATTTATTATTGTCATTGTCATTGACACTATCATTTTATCTTCCACATTGACCTTCACTTCCTATTTGCATATCCAATCAGTATTTATTTTGTTTTGTGAGATTTGTCATCATTGATATTGATTCACTTTTTTTTTCAATTCTGCCAGTTATTTCTGATGTGCTGGCCATATTTTCTGTTATCATTATTCTTATTTATCTTTGACACCATTCAGGAATAACCTTATATGATTCCATGTTATCTTCAGAATTCACAGCATGTTCTCCTTTATAAAACCTTGAAAGATTTTCCTTTGCTTGCAATATTTATTCATAGATGCCCGAACACTTGTACTTGAACCAGAGACTATAATTCCTTCTATTTTATTGATGAATAAATTGAATTTTCAATTGAATTTTCTTCATTGAATTTCCTCATTGAATTTTCTTCCTCCTGAGATAGTTGATAATTTTAGTCATTTTTTTTCTTACTTTCCCCTGTTACTCACTTTTGGACTCTCTCCTTTGCTAGTGAATTTTATAGGGGCAGGATCTCTAAGAGTTTCAGCCTTCTCTCAAATTGGGTAATTCACAATAAATCAACCTCAGTCTCTGATTCATGTGAGAGAACAGTCATGGCCCCTTCTTGATCCTGGATTCTTTCCCTAAGGCTTAATTGGTGCATACAACTGCCCCAACACCCTTCATTTTCCCCAATTCCCTCTTCTCTTCAGTTCTGTAGTCTAGTGACACATCATCCTTTCATGTTGTTATCTCTCCCTGAACACATTTCTTCAGTTTGACTCTCCATAGCACTTCAGGAAATCAAGATTTAGAATTTAATCCTATTATAAACCCAAATATGTCCTGTTCACCCTCCTTCCCTCTGTTTCTCCACTCTCCCATAAAGCTCTCTTGAGGCACAGAATGCTTTTTCTTGTTCCTATGGAATTGGTGGTTGGGGTTCTGGGCAAGCTTGAATTAGAGGTTTGAGATTATTGGCCTTTTCTACCAAAGGTAAAATTTTTCCTTATTTGGGTTCTTGGTATCCTACAGCAGAAGTATAGTTGAAATTGCTTTAACTCTGGCATATAAGTAATATTTTGGAGATATGAAGCTTAATAAAAATGTTTAGTCTTCCATTTTATTAGTCACATGACCTAGAAGTCCTACATTTATTTTTCAAGTTTTTTTTTTCTAATTGTGGGAGAAAATAATAAAATCGTAGAGAGAATGGGTTTTTTTGTTTGTTTGTTTGTTTGTTTTTAAAGTGTGGACTACTTCCTCTGCCAACATGGATTTCAAGCCATGTATGACTTAGCAAATAAAGGTTGGGGGAGTCAGTATAGTGAATTAGAAAAAGGACCAGACTTTGAGTCAGAAGTTGTGGCTTCAAATACTGGCTTTGCTAGCTATTGTTTGTGTGATCATGACCAATTTCCTTAACTTCTTTAAATATTAAAATCCTAATCCACATCCAGAAAAAGAACCATGGAATCAGAACACAGAATGAAGCAGGCTATTTTCTCGTGTTATGTTTTGACTTGATTTTTCTCATGGTTTCTCCCATTCATTTTAATTCTTCTGTACAACATGACTAATGTGAAAATGTGTTTAATAAGAATGCATGTGCAGAACCTATATAAGATTGCAAGCTGTCTCGGGAGGAAGTGGGGAGGGAGGGGGAGGAAATTTAAGACTTACAGAAGTCATTGTTGGAAACCAAAAACAAATAAATTAATTTTAAAAATAAAAATTAAAAAATCTTAAAATCCTAATCTATAAAATGAGGTAACTGGACTAGATGGCCTCCAGCTTTCCAACTAGTTCTAAATCAATGATTCTATATCATGTTGTGGGTTGCAATATTAATATCAGAGACTTTTCAACTCCAAAGCCTGCATTTCATTCATTATTTCTGGAAAATTGACATGGAGTCTTTTTGACAGATAACCTTCTAGGGATTTTAACTGATTGACCTGGGATCCTCAATTGAAAATACTAGTTTCAAATTAATGTTTCAAATGCTAGTTTCAAATTCCTTTGGAATACTATTTAGGTGGGTAGTGACATTGTATGGGAGAATGGTAAGAACTGACTTTTTTCTAAGTATGGTAGAAATACAATAAAAATACAAGCTATAATATACCTAAATCATGGGAGATAGGAAATAGATCTACCATGGGCCTTTGTAATCTCCAAAATACCTAGCAGAATGCTCTGCATTTGTATGTTAGACATTTAATTCCTTGTTGGCAGTTGGAGTTTGTGCGTTGTAGCTGGCAGAATAATTTATATGCTTAAGCAAATGGAAGAATGTATTCCACAATAAAATATTCACTCAAATTGAGATGTATAATTTATTCTCATAACAATCTTTCAAGGTAGATGCTATTGTCATACCTATTTTATAGAAGAAACTGAGGCTTAAAATTTTAAGTTAATTACCCAGGGTCATACATCTAATAAGTGTATGGGGAAGGATTCAAACTCAGGTCTTCCTGGTTCCAAGTCTGCACTCTAATTACTATGCCACCTGTCAAAGGCATTTCATAAATGAGACACTGACACCGAGTTTCAGAATCACTGAAGGGAAAAAAAAACAAACCCAAAATCTGTGATTTTTAAAATTTTTTCCAAGTACAATTTCAAACTTACATCCTTGCAATTTCACATTACATATTTTCCAATTAGTGTTATGGTTCTCATGAATTAAAATGATGATTTTTGGTTCCGGGAGTCAATAGTCTGAATAATACAAGAACAGATGATTCATGAGTAATATCCATTTCTAAGTTTCCTGTCTGTTAATATGTAATCACTTTTATGCTCTGTGATATTATTTGGTGCCCACCATGTCCAACACTTGCCATTTCTTTTTTTCAGAAGAGACATTCACAATATAGCAGCATAAAGTTTCTATGTCATCTATAAAGTCTTTGGTTTCTTACATTTTATTCCTCAAGCCACAATTTCCTATATATTTTTGACTAACCTCATTTTTCCTCCATTTTGCTTTAAAGTCCCCAAGTATCAGAGTCTTTGATTTGGAGACTGTTTCCAAGTTCTTCATAGAATTTCTCCAATACTTCATCCTCAGCAACTAAGGCTGTTAACTAAAATTATTTTCCTTTTAAAATTATTTTTTCCATTAACATGCATATCTTTTTTGTTCACCCCACTACAATCCTCCTATATTGAGAAAGAAAAAAAAATCTTGTTTAAACAAATATGTGTACATTCAAGCAAAATAAATCCCCACATTGGCCAAATCGTAAAACACATGATTCATTCCATTTAATTACTTGCCTCCCCTTAAGTAGTTGGATAACATTCTTCATCACTGGTCTTCTAATGTCAAGTTTTATCAATGCATTAATTAGAGTTCTTAAATATTCTAAAATTGTTCATTTTCAAAATGTTGTCCTACTCTCAAATGTTCTCCTGGTTCTTTGTACTTCACTTTACATCTGGTAATGCATGCTTTCTGGAGTTTCTCTAATTTAATTTTCATGATTTCTTAATTGAAAATGTTATTGTTACATTCACATCCTGTAACTTGTTCAGCCTTACCCCAATGTATAGGCCTCTGCATTTGCCTTAGTTTCCAGTTCTTTGCCACCATGTAATGCCACAATAAATAGTTTTGTACATCTTCATCCTTTTCCTCTTTATTTTATCTCCCTGTAATGTATACCCAACAGTGGCGCCTCTGGGTATGCAATAACTTTTAGGACATAGTTCCGAATAGCTCTCTCCCTCAGCTTTCACCAATCTACTCATAGTGTATAAATGTGGTAAGTAAACTCCTAGAAAAGACTGTCTCCACATTTTTCTTCTCACTTTCTTCTTGATTCCTTATAATCTGGCTTCTGACCTTATCATTCCACCAAAACTTTTCCCTTAAAAATTAGCAGTTATCTCTTAGTTGCCAAATCCAATGGCTTTTTCTCAGTCTTCATTCTCCTTGATACCTCTGTAGCCTTTGGCACTGATGATGACACCCTCCTCCACAGTACTCTTCTCTCTAGATCTTCAGGAAACCATTCTCACTTAATCTCCTGCTGACCTCTCCTCAGTCTCCTCTTCCCAATCATGCCCTCTAACCATAGGTGTCTCTCAGGGTTCTGTCCTTGTTCCCTTTCTCTTCTGTTCTCTTCTCTTTTCTTTATAAAATCTCTCTCAGTGACCTCATTAGCTCTCATGGATTTAAGCATCATCTGTACACTCATTATTCACAAATCTATCTCTCTTGTCCCAGCCTCTCTCAACACTGAATCTTGCATCTTTAACTGCTTTTTAGACATCTCAAAATGAAAATGTAGTAACTTACAATGTTCAAAACAGAAGTCATTATCATTCCCCTTATATACCCTACTTCCTTTTTCTCCTGTTACTGTTGAGGGCCACACCATCTTCCTAGTGCCTCAGCAAACTAGGAGTCATCATGGACCCCTTGCTATCTCTCCTTTCCAATATGCAATCTCTGGCCAAAACCTGTTGATTTCACATTTGCAATATCTCTTGAACATGCCACCTTTTTTTCTCTGACATTGTCACCACTCTAGTACAGGTCTTCATAGCTTCAAGTCTGGAATATTACAGTAGCCTGCTGTGGGTCTTCCTGTCTCAAATCCCTTCCCACTCCAATACATCCTCCATTCAGCCACAAAGTGATTTTTCAAATTCTGACCTTATAAGCTTCCGACTCAATAAATTCCAGTGCCTCTCTATTTTCTTCAGGATCAAATACAAAATTCTCCATTTGGCTTTCAAAGTCCTGCATGACCTAGCCCCCTTCTCCCTGTCTACCTTCTTTCCTTTACTTTCCACCACTTTGATCCAATGACACTCACATCCATGAAGAAGATACTCTACCCCTCGTCTCAGAGCATTTTCTTTTGTTGTCCCCCATACCTGGAGTACTCTGTCTTCTCAATTTCAACTAGAAGTTTCCTTAAGATTTCAATTAAAATACCATCTTTCATAAAAAGCCATTTCTAATTCTCTTAATCCTAGTGTTTTCTCTCTGCTAATTATTTCCTAAGGATCCTGTATCTAGCTTGTTTACACAAAGTTTGCATACTATCTCCCCCACTAGATTGGGAATTCCTTGAGGTCAGGGTCTGTCTTTTGCCTCCTTTTCTTATTCCAAGTGTTTAGCATGTGCCTGGAATAAAGTAGGGCTAGATACATTTTTATACATTGTCTGTTTTGTTTTTTCTTTTCTGAAACCGGTTCCACCAATACTTGTCAACTTTACCAATAGGGTGGATGTGAAAATTGCCTTCATTTGTGTTTCCCTAATTATTAGTGATTAAATGTATTTATTTTCATGGCAGGTTTTTTTGAAAATTCTTGTCATTAGTATCATATTTATATGATGGCAACCATTTCACACACACACACACACACACACACACTTCTTGTTGCTTTTGGATGAATATTTAAATCTACCCTTCACTTTTTTGTGTCTCTACAAGGAGTATCTCTGAGACATCCTTCCATTTAGTAGGAAATTGCTTCTTTCTGTACTTTCATTTAGAACAAAAGTCAAACTTGATCTGCTGTAGTTCCTCCCTCAATATTTCTATTTATTGGTCATTGGAGTACTATCACACAGTGAAAGTACCATCAGTTAAATTAGAGTTTATTGACAGTAAATAAAACAAAAAAAACCCACTAATATAATTACTGGGACTTAACCACCAGTCAGCCACCATGGCTGATCTTTGGAAATGGCCTGTCAATAAAAATTTTTCTTTGCTTCAAAGGTTTCCATGACCACAAATTTCATCAGCAGGAGGCTAGCTCTCCTAATCATATCCCTTTCCACAATTTGGTAGACTGAGCCTTGGAACCCAGATTTATTTTCTTCCCTAGGCTATATTTGAAATTTTTCTAGGTTGGTAGAACCTTCCAAGGTATACACTTGATTGGCATAGTCTAAGAGAATCTAGGGTCATGTCTTGCTATCATGAAGCGTTGGAGTAGGACTTGTGTGGCTAAATAGCTAAAAATATGAATAGTTTGCTCTAGACTTCTTGACATATACTGTCATTATTTTTTGGATGTATACTCTCCAATTTATGTTTTAGAAACTTTAATTGCAATGTGCTATATTGGATTTCAGTGAGAAGAACTTGGCTCAAATTTGACTGTCTTCTATTAACTGTGTGATCTTTGGCAAGTCACTTAATCCCTGTCCTTATGGGTCTCAGTTTCCCAATATATAAAATATGAGGGTTGGATTGAAAGATCTTTACTCTTTAAAATTCTGTATACTTTATATCTACCTGAACAAATGGACTGAGGGATATTGTCTCAGGTTTTTATCTGTGATCTTGGCAACAAAATGAGAATATAAAGGCAGCTGTAAGTGAAAATTAGTTGGCAAGAAAGAGTGGCTGAAATATTTGGTTTAGTTTCTCAAGAACAACCAGGTACAGTTCAAGTTTAGGGCAAAAGTTTGCCTCACCGAAGAAAAATGTTGTATTTACTGAAGTCAGTTTCATCATTCTTACTATTAATAAAGCCTGAAAAATATTTTAAGTAGAAGGATGTTAGGAAGCGAAGGTGTCTAGATTACATCCCTGGAAATGAAAGAATAAAAATAATAATGATTTTAAAAATACCCTTAAGATACTGAGAATGTGGAATTTTGAAGGAATAGGCTTTAAATAAAAGAGTGGGAAGAAAGGTTAAAGGATCATTTAGTTCAACCCTAGCCTCTGGCCAAGGGAATATTCACAGTAGAAGTTAACAAAAGAGCCAAAAGACAGTATTTGTCCAGGAGAAGCTTTACAACCCTCTGCACTATGTCCAGGTTTGGATGAGAGCAAAAGTCAACCTAGGTTAAGTTTGTTTGCAGTTTTCTTTTCCTAATATCTTTATTCTCCCCACCCAACCCTAATACTCACATACCACTACCAGATTCCTACTACATTCCTGTACTGTTTGCTAGTGACAACTCTCCTGAATCAAGAGGTGGAATGTGCCTCAGTGGCTCTAAAGTCTATTCTATTCCTTTTGGTGAATCCATAATACAACATTTGTAAAAATTAGGCCTAGCTTGAAGAACTATAAAGAGGTGAATCAGTGTGAGCTGCTAATGACTTCCAAAGTTATTGTCCCAAGAATATTCAAAGTCTTTAATAAGAATGAACTCCACAAAATCAAAAGGAAAATTTTCAAGTGGTGAAATTGTAGTCATCCTGACTATTGGGAAAGAAACGTTTGAACTGGGCACCATTGCCAGTCACACCTAAAATACACTATAAATGCTATTACCCATGGTGATTGCTATTTGAGTTCAGGAGTCTTAAAGCTATGCCTGAGAAATCCCTTTTTTACCTTCCATTATTGTGGGCTTCAGAAATGAGGACAGGTGTGTGTATGTGTGTGTGTGTGTGTGTGTGTGTGTGTGTTTCCACCTCTTGTATAAGGATGGAGAAGACATTTGATTCTGTGAAAATACTTTTGGAAGCAATTGAATGCAAGCCAGACATCTTGTTTCTCATTTTTTTTTAATTCTGCAGAAATGATGATTTCACAATCTTCTGTATAAGACTGAGTCAAAACAGAAACACTTTGGCTCAAGGACATTGCTATATTTCTCCTGAGAGCCCTTATGTTCTCTGTTATCAATTCCTAAAGAAATAGGGGATGTCTTCTTGAATTGTACTGAGTGGTTTTCAGCTGGCATTCTGATAAAACACTTTTCTTTGGATAGAGGTAAAGATGGTGCTGGTAGTTGCAATATAAGAGCTGTTTTATTTTGAAAGACATCTGTATGAGAAAGACACACTTGCCAAAACATTCACAAATAACTTCTCAGCAAACTTGAACACTACAAAGCCCAGGAGTTATCTACTCAGAAAGAGAAATTTAGCAAGTATGGTGAAGATGCCTTCAGGGAATGGTGGAAACTGACTCTCTGTTCAGTCACATTTTAATAATTTCTTCCCATCAGATCTCTCAACTGAAGAACAGTTCCCAGGATGGGTGAATATCACTGATCTGCTTTACTGGCTCAAGAATTTAAAGGAATGTACCTCTCAGGAGCAGGTAAGCAATACATGGGGCAACAAACTGAAAGAATGTTTGTTTCATTAGTATCTGTTTAGTCTCAGGCAGTGCAAGGTGAGTTCACAGCCCAAGCCTCCTCAAATCCCCAAGAATCTTGTTTACCTACAAATGTTTTATTTTAATGGTACCTTACTAAGGAGCTCAGTAGCTTAGGTTACCATGAAGTAACAAAACAATACATAACAAAACAAACACACAAAAACCAGAAAGAAGAATTGTTTCAGGTTACTGGAGCTGGCAGGGAGAAGAAAACAAATGGTTGAATATTGAGGAAAACACAGTTAAATAGTAGGTTTGTGGAATTCCACAGTGAGGCATTTCCTTCAACTAGTATAGATTAGCACCTTTTCTATAAATTATAGTCCTAAAGAGTTGCCTAGAGAACTGAAGATTTAAATGACCTGTCTAGGTTTCACACCTAAGAGGTGTGAGGGAATCCTTAAATTCAGGGCTTCCTAGTTTCAAAAGGACCTTTCTATTAGGCCATGCTACTTCCTATAAGTTGTCTTAGACCCACATCAAATTTATCACTTAATTTTAGCCTCATAAATGCCAGGTGTTCTTAATTATTTTTTGTCATAAACTCCTTTTTCAGGATCATGATTTTAAATGCATAAGATGCAACACAAAGGAAACCATTTAGATCATTTACATTAATATATCTTCATCCAACTATATTTTTTAAAAAAGCTCAGACTCAAAGTTAAAAGTCCCCACTATAAGTCAATCTAAGCACTAAGTTTTACTCAGAGTATTTCAACTCAAAAAGCATTTATTATATGGCTACTGTATTCCAGGGTTTGTTACCTATTGAGGATCTATATGTGCTTAAACAATTTGTGACCCCATAAGGTAATAGCCCTCAAAGGCTATATTTCATTTGATATTATTATCCCTATTGTATGTATAAATACCACTTAATATTAATGAGCAATGAGGGCAGGGGGAATTTGAGACCTGACTGATCACGTCCAGGGAACCTGCTCACCATTCTCTGTATTTCCCTAGCAGCACGCTTCGTTCTTGGGTGTGGCTTCCCTTCCTACAGAGCTCACTCCTTTTTCCTTCTAAGAGGCCTTACTTTGTGTTCCAACACACAACAGGCTGAGCTACCACTTTCAAGGGAAATGATTACCATCTCCCCAATTGAGTAACTGTAGTTTCTGATTTGTTTGTGCCAGGTGAACTGAAGCAGAGGAATTGTTCCTTCTCATATGCAACCTGAACTTTGAGGAGATTATATAGTTTTCAAGCCCTCAACCCTGGCAAATGTACACTGGATGTATAAATCCTTAAGAATTTAAACCTTGAGCTGGATAAAATAATATCAAAATTCATCTGAAAGAACAAAAGTTCCAGAATATCAAAGGGATGAGTGAAAAGAAATGCTAGGAAAGGTGGCCTAGTGCTACCAGATCTCAAATTGTATTACAAAGTAGCAATTATCAAAACCACTTGGTACTGGCTAAGAAACAGAAGGGTAGACAAGTGGAATAGACTAGATACTCAAGACACAGTAGGCAATGAATATAGCAATCTCCTGTTTGATAAAGCCAAGGACCTCAGCTTCTGGGATAAGAACTCACTGTTTGACAAAAATTGCTGGGAAAATTGGATAACAGTGTGGTGGAAACTAGGTATAGGCCCATGCCTGACACCCTATACAAGTAAAATCCAAATGGGTACATGATCTAGGTATAAAGATTGATGTCATGGACAAACTGGAGGAGCAAGGGATAGTGTATTTATCAGATTTATGGAGAAGGGAAAAATTTTTGACTAAAGAAGAGATAGAAAGCATTATAAAGTGCAAGATGGATAATTTTGATTACATTAAACTGAAAAGTTTTTGCATAACCAAAACCAATGCAACCAAAATTCGGAGGGATGTAGTATATTGGGAAAAAATTTGTATAGTTAATCTCGGGGATAAAGGCCTCATTTCTAGAATATATAGAGAACTGAGTCAAATGAACAACAATACAAGTCATTCCCCAGTTGATAAATAGTCAAAGGATATGAACAGGCAATTTTCAGAGGAAGAAATTAAAGATATCTATAATCATATGAAAAAAATGCTCTAAATCATATTTGATTAGAGAGATGCAAATCAAAACAACTCTGTGGTACCACATCACACATATAAGATTAAATGACAGAACAGGAAAATGATAAATGTTGGAGAGGATGTGGGAGAGTTGGAACACTAATTCATTGTTGGTGGAACTGTGAGCTCATTGAACCATTCTGGAGAGCGGTTTGGAACTCTACCCAAAGGGCTACAAAATTGTACATACCCTTTGACCCAGAAATATCACTTCCAGGACTGTATCCCCAAGAGATCATAAAAATGGGAAAGGGTCCCACATGTACAAAAGTATTTATAGCAGCACTCTTTGTGGTGGCCAAAAACTGGAAGTCAAGGGGATGCCCATCAATTGGGGAATGGCTGAATAAATTATGGTATATGAATGTAATGGAATATTATTGTGCCTTAAGAAATGATTAAAAAGAAGACTTCAGGGAGGCCTGGAAAGACTTATATGATCTGATGCTGAGCGAAAGGAGCAGAACCAGGAGAACTTTGTGCACAACAACGACCACAGTGTGCGAGAGTTTTTTCTGGTAGACTTGGATCTTCATAGCAATGCAAGGACAAAGGACATTAAAAAAAAAAAAATTCCCAATGTTCTTCTAAGGCAAAATGACTTTCACATTCAGAGAAAGATCTATGGAATTCAACTGCAGAATGTAGCAGATCATTTGTGTGTGTGTGTGTGTGTGTGTGTGTGTGTATTATGTTTTGGTTTCTTATATGATTTCTCCCATTTATTTTAGTTTTTCTACACAGCATGACTATAATGAAAGTGTATTCAATAGGAACATATGTGTAGATCCTATATAGAATCGTATGCTGTCTTGGGGAGGGAGGGGGGTGGGTAGGAGGAAAAAAACCGCAAGTTTTATGGTAGTGATTGCAGAGAATTAAAAATAAATAATATGAATATAATATAAAAAAAAGAATTTAAATCTCTTCTTTGGATTTCCTCCCTTCCTTCCCAGGTTCACACCAGGCATTCAAGAGGAAGGGCTGAGGAAAGAGAAGACATTAAGTCTTTATATACGAAGCATTTTTGGTGCTGTTAATGCCATCTTACAATTGAGGAAACGGAAAACCTGTTATATTATGTCCCAGAATCATATAGATAATGAGTATTCAGGGCCACATTTGAGCTCAGGAGTGAGGAACCTGTGGACTCCAGGCCACCTGTGGCTCTCTAGGTCCTCAAGTGTGACCCTTCGACTGAATCTAAATTTCACAGAAACAGAGCCCCTAAACAAAAGGATTTGTTCTATAAAATTTGGTACTCAGTCAAAAGGCCACACCCAAGGACCTTTTCCACAAGTTCCCCACTTTTGTTTCAGCTGCTAAATAAGCAGAATTGGCACAGATTCAAACTTATATCTTAAAAACAACACCCATATAAATACCTAAAAATACCAAATAAAGAAATAATTCTAAATAAGTAGCTATTCATTAACAAAAGGAAGGGAGAGATGGTAGAGCTTGTTCCCCCTTTACACTGCTCTCTGGATTAAAAGAAGATGCATATCTGCTTCTCCTCAAACTTGCCTCACTAGTTTGAGTAAAGGGATGGTGGCTGTTGGCCCTCATATCCTTATTATCCTTGTGGCAAAAGTACTTTTTTTACACCTCCTCCAATGGGAGGTGGTTAGGGGAAGAATTTCAAGACTTGCCTGATGCCTTGGAGAAACCAGAAGACCCCTACAAATGAAACAGCCCAGTTCTCTGCAGCCCACATATCTCTGATTCAATCCGACCTGTGGCTGAGATGGCACCCAGACCTGAGGAAACTAAACTTCATGGAAGCTAGGGCATTAGGCCAGGGTTACACACAGGCAATAAGAATTGAAGGCAGTATTTGAATCAGATTTCTCTGATTCTAAATTGAGCACTCTCTTCCCTCCAAAATGACATTTGTCTAAAAGTAAGTATGAAACAAGATAGAATGTGTGAGGAGGAGGAAGTAATAGTTCATAGTTTGTCAAGAAGATTTTAGTAGGAGGTTCAGCATCATCAGTATGTTAAGTTTTCAAGTGTTAATTCCCATATTTTGGAAGCTGGAAAGGACTGGTACAGTTAGGGCATGGTCATCTACCATGAGACCAATGGAAACACCAGGTAAAGTCTAAAGGAGGACAAGGCAAATGGTGAGAGAACTGGGAAATCTGTTTCCTACAAAATACAATTTTATTCTTGGGTTAGCTGGAAGATGACTAGGGAAAGATAGAAAATTTAGTTTTCCAAGAAGCAACAACCATCGTAGTAGAGTTGCAGCAACTTGAAGAGCCCTAGGAAGCTGCTTTTACAGCCTGTCCCTGTGGCTCCCACTGCAATGGCTCAGATTTGTTTAGCACGGGGACTGCTCGTTTTGGTTAGCCTACATATATATGCTGGGCAACATGTCAGAGAATTTATTAAACAGCATTGAAAATAGATAAATAGATGCTGCATGAAAACAGATACAGTACACCATTTCACTGAAAAACTTTGTATAAAATGTTAGTCTAAAACAAGAAAACGTCATCCAGGAAATCTACACACACACACACACACACACACACACATGCACATGCACAAGCACAGATGTGTATGTGTACATAACTGTGTGTACATATGCATATCTCTGTGTATATATTTATGTATACCTATAGGTATGTATATAATGTGTGTATATATACACACATAGACATACATATACATGTCTATATATATTCATACGCATGTGCATATATATATCCATCCATGAAAATAACTATAATTCTACATTTACCAAGTGTGTGTGTGTTTGTGTGTGTGTGTGTGTAAGGTATTGTGCTAAGTTTAGGGAACATGAAAGTGAAAAATGAATCAATTTTTGCATTCAAAAATCTAAGAAAGTAGTATGGAGCATATGGCAGGCACACAGATAAGTATGATGCAAATTAGGATGTGATGGGACATAAGATTAAAAAAATGCTCTTGGGAAATTTGTGTAGTTATGATTTTGTTGGACATATCAAGGAAGGTTTCATTGAAGAAGTGGAAGCTGAGTTGATTCTTGAGGGAAGAACAGAATTTTGACAGCAAGGGGTATGGAAAAAGTTCTATTATAGAGGAAAGGAAGATCCACAGAGGTGGGAAAGGTAGTGGAAGATACAGATCTAGTTCCATTTGGTTGGAAGGTAGAATTTGTGTAGATGAATGATGTGAAATGTTTCTCTCAAGGTAGGTTCACTCAAATCATTCAGGGTCTTAAGTGTCAGGTTATGGAGCTCATATTTTATCCTATAACGATAGAAATCCTTCCCTTCCTCTTTTCCTCCTTCTTTTCTTCCTGTGCTTTTGCATGGTAGGTTGAGATTTAGTCTTTCTCTTTTGTGAATCCAGTTGAATAAAAAAATAATTTGTATTTCTTAATGCTCTAGCAAGGGAATCTTGTCAATTTGTCTGAGTTCTCAAGGTTTTAAATTATTTACTAGTACCAGGCTAATGCTGATTTATGAGTTTCATAGTGAAGCCCATGGAGAGAGATTTTTGTAGCGCTAGACAGGGTGGGCAGGAAAGAGAGAAATTTTCCTTGCAGGGTCAATCTATATTGAGATTGGGAAACCCAGTGGTTTGGCAAGTCTCTTCTATCTCTTCTGGGAAGGAGAAGGATTTAGTATCATGGTTAAATAGTATCATATGTTCTTCTCATCCCTAAAATGACTCTTGGCTGTTTGGCAATTTTATTCAATAAAATGACTGTTAACTCCGAAAAAGCATATAAGACTTAAAAAGGAAGGCCAATAAAAAGAAACACTTCAGTTGTATTATTCAGGCCTTAAGGGACCAGTGAAACCCTATTTTTATAACACTATAATTTAAAAAGGCTATTTCAAGTTATTAAATTATGGCTTAACAGTAGTGTCTGTATGAAATTTGTGTCTTCCATATGATAAAGCATTTCTTAAGCATAAGTGATGACAGTTAATTTGATACATCAATTTCCTTCCTAATCTTTAGAAGTTAACATTTACAGAGATTTATCAGAGTGAGTGATGAGAAATCAATGATGTCATAAATGGACACTGATAAATGCCTTTATATTAAAGAATTAGAACAGGAAATGAAAATGTTCATTTTACATAGTAAGCAATGAGCCTCCATGTTGCCTAAAATGGAAGTCTGCATGGTACAAAAAGGAACTCAGGATAAATGCAGATCTATACCTAAAGATAGATATAATATGTCTGTGGTTTAAGAATTAATATAACTGTCTATTTTGAGAGCTCTCAGAAGGATAGCTATTTACTGAATTAAATACTAATAAATTAATGGAGTGAACCTAAGAGTAAGGCCAGTTCTTTACCCCAGTCATACTCAATAGCTTCACTTAAATGATTATCTTCCTCCAAATAGACTAGCTGGTTAAACACTTTGTGATAGAGCTTGACGGAAAAAGAATAACACTTGATTTTTACGGTTAAAAATGGCAAGTCAGGACATAGGAAATCTGACAGAATATTGGCCTCAATTAGAAACAAATGCAAACCAGAATGTAGAAATAAATAATAATATCTAGAATCTTTCTAATGCCATATGTTTTACAAAACTTTTTACAAATATTACCTCATGTCTTTACAACTCCCGAAGTAGGTGCTATTATTAAAATACCATTTTACAGATGAAGAAACTGAAGCAGAAGGTGGTTAAATGACTTGCCCTAAGTCATACAAATAATAAATATCTGAACTTCAATTTGAACTGAATTCTTGCTGATTCCAGGTCCAATTGTTGATCCACTTTTTTTATCCACTGTTCACTTGAGGAGAAGGCAAAAACTGACTCTTGTGTCGATAGTTGAGGGTCTGTGTGCTGCTAGTGTGCTCTTTCTTTTCCTTTTTTTTCATTCCTAAACCTTATTCATAGTACATACTTCTTCCAAATGCATTGGGATATCCATTATTGCTTCCTGACAACTTTTAGTTGCCTTTTAGACTAGTGTTCTCTTTTAAATAAATGATAAGATTTTCATGTCTCCACTGAGGTATCAGTATTCATATTTCAATGGAACTTCTTTTGCAAAGCATTTTAATTACTTTAATGCTTCAATGGATTCACTATCAAGGATGTCCAAGACTAAAGTACAATCACACTCCTATTAGAATATAAGATTAGAATTGTTAAAAAATATTCTGCCATCTAACTCCCATGATTGTAGTGAGAAAAATTCTTTGTAAATATTAACGTAATAAAAATGCAAATTACCATTATTAATAGGATATACACATATATACATATGAACACACATTATATCTATATCTATATATGTATGCACTCACTCACATGTACATATGAGAGAGGTTGAATTTAATTCAATCCCAGTTACTTGTTGTCTGGTTTTAAACATTTGCAAAGCTATTTCAATCAAAATCATATGGAGCTTAAGATCTGAAAGTGATCATAGACCTAACTCATCCACTTCATTTTCATCATATGCTTCAAAACCAGTCAACAAACATTCATTGTGTTGTTGCCATGTGTCAGGCACTAGGCTAAGCCCTGGGAATACAAAGTAAGACAAAAAAAGCCTTATCTCAAAAAACTCACATTCTAATAAAGAAAACATACTATGCATAAGCAAGATATGTACTGGGTAAAATGAAGACAAACACATTAGCAGTAAGGGGGACCAGGAAAAGCTTCATGAAGAAGGTAGAATTTGATACATAAAGGAAGCCAAGAGAGGACTAGGGAGTGAATTTCAGGCTTTGGGGAGAGCCAATGAAAAAGCATGGAGCTGGAATGTCTTATATGAGCAGCAGCAAAAAGGCTGGTTTTCCTGGATGGAGATCAATCAATGGGGACTGAAAAGTGTTCAGACAGGTAGAAGAACCATGATAGAAATGTGTTGTGAATACCTAGAAAGAAGAGAGCATTAAGGAGAAGAGAGTAATACGCATTGTCAATGGTCGTAGAGGTTGTGAAGTACAAATATTAAGAAAAGGTCCATTAGATTTGGCTATTCTGAAACCATGAATGATTTTGGAGAAAACCATTTCAACTGAATGAGAAGCTTGGAAACTAGACAATAGACAGTGATGAAGAGGAGGGGAAAAAAGAAGAAGAGATTGCAGATGACTTTCTCAAAGATCTTTGTCATGAAAAGGAGCAAAGGTAAAGCCCCATAGCTAGCAGAATTGAACGAATCAAGCAAGAAATTCCCCCCACCCCTCTTTGGAGTCAATTAGGTTAGGTGGCTTGGCCAGGGTCAGACAGCTAATGTCTCTGAGGCTGTATTTGAGCTCAGGTCCTCTTCATTCCAGGGGCAGTGCTCCATCCGCTGTGCCACCCAGCTTTCCCAAGTGAAGATTTTTTTGAAGATAGGAAGACAGGCTTTTGTTTATTTGTTTGTTTTTGTAGTCAGCAAAAGAAACAGGCACTAGAGAGGGAATGGAAATTGACTGGAGAGTGGGTATGAGAGAGCAGAAAGTCTTCTTGAGAGGGGCGAGAATGTGAATACTTGTGTCCTACTTGGCAAGAGACTCCTGTCTTATTACGTGACAGGTGGTGTCTGAAGGCATCTAGGTGATGTGGGAAAAGAAAGGGAGAAGGAGCTCCCAGTGAATGGCCTATTTTATTTCCAGTGTTAAATGAAGTAGGGTTATCAGTACATGAGAAGAGAGGGAGCAATGGAGTATTTGAGGTGGGATGAACAGGTATGACAAAGCTACTATGGGACTGTATTTTGATTAGTGAAATGTGAAAGTAGTCTTTTACTGTGGTGAAGACCTGGGAAAGAACTGAGAGGTGGAGGAATTATAGGTCACAGTGAGGATGAAGATCTGGGTTAGGGATCATAAGGCAGAAGGAAAATGGGATGATAAAATATGATCAGAGAAAGGCATTTCAGAATTCATAAATATGAAAGTGGAGCATGTGGATGATGGCAACAAATGTATGATTATCTCTTTGAGTATCTAAGGTGGGTCATTCATGTAGCATAAACTGAAGTAACCTTAAAGAAGGAAAGTTTTCTGAGTGGTGGTAAAGAGAGACTATTATGCCCATTGTGTGTGATGGAGGAGATAGTGAAATTCCATGGAAATATTGGCCCAAGAGTATTGTGTAAAGGCACAAGGAGGTGGTATTGTTCAGTTATGTCTGACTCTTTGTAATCCTATTTGGAATTTTCTTGACAGAGATACTAAAGTGATTTGCCATTTCCTTCTGCAGCTCATTTTGCCGATAAGGAAACTGAGACAAACAGGGTTCAGTGACTTGACCACAGTCATATACCTAGTAAATGTCTGAGGCTAGATTTGAACTCAGGAAGATAAGTCTTCCTGATTCCGATGCAGAAATCTATCCCCTGAACCATCTTGCTATCCTTATGAGGAAGTGGGGCTGGTTTTTATCCTCAAAGGTTCTTGGAACAGGTGATATTAAGAATGAAATCTTATAGTTATCATTGTCATCCCATTTCTACTATGACTTGTGCTGTGGAAGCATTAGCCTATGGTCTGGCCAATGCAAATCAGGATTGTTTTTTCCTTAAAAGGTATGGAGGATTTCAGCAAGCTTTAATTGGCTCAGGCTATTCAAATGGTTTCCTGGTTACCTTGGTACAAAAAAAAAATCAGGATATAAGGGGCTCTAGCTCCTACCTCAGATTAACGTCATGGTCATCACAAGCACAGAAAAAAAATTATTCATGGATATTTAAGGTGCTCTCTTCAAAGGCTATATCCTTTTCCTTCTCACAATATCCCTCCCTTTTGCTATATAGCAAAATAAATGTCCTTCTGATAACTCTTAGATGGTCTTGGAGTATTTCATTTTCTTCAAATTTTGAAGCTAAGGTATCAGCACATTCTAAGTCATGTTTGCACTCAATACCTTTGGAATCTGCCCAGTACACCAGAGAATACAGTTGACTAGTAGCCCTTTACTTGCTCCCAAGTGAGCAACCCTCCAAGAAAATGAAAGGCACCTTTTCCTCAATAAAATAGTAGGAAATTTTGCCTAAGCTCTGTGGACAATAAGGGGAGAATTTGAAAAAAAAATCAACCAAAAAATATTTCTAGCTGGGAAATATAAGCTAACTAACATACCAGAGGATGATGAATCCTCTCTCCTTCAGCAGAAGAATATGAACTGGAGGTTCTTGTAGCCATCCTTATTTATCCAAAGTGCAAAGGGAGGATTTGTTGTTATTCAGTGATTTTCAGTCTCATTCAACCCTGTGAGACCCCATTTTGGGGTTTTCTTGGCTGAAGTTTGTCATTTCCTTCTCTGGCTCATTTTACAAATAAGGAAACTGAGGTAAACAGGGTTAAGTGACTTGCCTCAAGGTCACACAGCTAGTAAGTGTCTGAGGTTAGATTTAAGATCTGGCTAACAGATTTGTAGGTCTTTCCCATTATATGTTGATATGATTTTTTTTCAGTTGATGAAACAATGAGTAACCAAGCAAGACTGGGGGTATAAGCCTGATTGCATTAATGAAATTAGGGGGTTCTTGCTTTTTTAATAGTTCAACCAGGTTTTCAACTTATATCACCATGTTAAGAAAGACTAGCTCCACCAGTTTTCAATAATTCTTCTATCTTTACCCCTAGGGACTCACTTGGCAGGCCTAATGAATTAGACTGCTTTTACAAATCAACAACTAGTTCTGCCAACTTTCTCCATCTGCCCAGGGCTGCCAGGTTCCTAATAAGCACCAGAAGATGGAACAAAACAGATGGTAGAAAATGCGTCTGGACTTTGAACATGTGACAGGATTGGGAGATGGCGGCTCAGTGTAACTCTGTTTCCTTCATTACATTATGTGGAAAATACCCAGAGTAACCCTGAAATGTTCTACACTGAAAAAAAAAAGCTACCTACTTGGAGAAACAATGTTTCTCCAGTTTCACCAGTCATTTTGCTTGTTTTCAAAGCACATTTCTCTTAGGAAACTCAACATTTGAAGAGGAGTTGGAGAGGTTCGAATAAGTCTTTCCCACTATGGTGAGTTAGAGGATATTAGAAAAATTTGGCATTAACCTGACCTGGATAATCTTCTCGGAGCTGAAAGACTCATTTAAGCTGATTTGTTTGTTTGGGTTTTTTTTCTTTGTTTTTGAAGATTATGATCTTGATTTACTGACTGTTTGCTCTCTCTTTCAATCCATTTACCTTGTGTAAATTCCTAGCAGTCAAGTCCAAACTCCCTGATGATAGCAAAGCCATGTTCTGTGTATTTCTTCAACAAAACAGTTCTAAATCAAAAATGCTGTGGTGGGGGTGGGCAGTGGGACTGCTTCAGCATGGTGCCATCGAAAGAATGCTGGATTTGGAGTCAGAAGCCCTGGGCTTGAATCCTGTTTATGTCACTACCTGTTGGACATTGGATAAGTCATTTAAGTCTCTAGGTCTCATTTCCCTCATATGTAATATATGAAGTTTAGATAGAGGCCCTCTAGTTTTCCTACCAGTGCTAAATCTATGACATGACACGATGACTATGATATTGAATTGCCTTCGTACTTATGCTTACTGATTTTGAAAAGATAGTGAAAAAGATATAAAAACTGTATATCATTATTAAAGAACTCACCAGAATATAAAATTGCTTAAAATCTTGAAGAAGTGTTTGTCGAAGTGTCACCAGCTAGTCCAATGGAAGTGGTTAAAGGATATCAACCATAAAAGTTGTATTGTGTTTTTTTCATAGAAATTCTGATTTTCCCTCTGTTGGAAGAAGGCCAATGACATCATGAGATGATGCTTTGGCTTGTACATGAATTAGATATAGGGGCAAAACTGCACAAAGTCCTCAACCTCACTCTCTCTTTCAGAATCAATGAAGTCTCATGGAAGGTAAAAGTCAAAATGTCTGCTGATGACCAAGGAAGCAGTGGAAGACCTTGGCATCTTTGATGGCTGAGAAAGCTCTAAGAAATTCACAGTGCCCTCTTCAATTTCCTTAATAACACATTTGTTCTTATCTACCCACTCTTCAGGGGAAGCCTTACCATGCCAGGAGAAGACATTCTCCTAATTCTCACATGAGTCTGAGATCTATTGCTTTCCCGTTATCTCGTTTTAGCCTATCTGTTGAGATTCTTTGACTAGGGTGTGGCCACTCTGCATGATATAGCTTCTTGGAATCATGGGTAAGAATTGGGTGAAGGTGGACATCAAGAGTGAAAGAGCAGCTCTGAAAAAACCCTGGCAAACCCTCACACTGGAGGTGCTCATCCTCCCTGAACACCCTATACACCTCTTGGAGAAGCAAGTCCTGTAGAGAAGGGCAATGCCAATTACAGAAGAGAAGACTCAAGGTAAACATTCCTCATCACCTCATGCCTGGACTACAACAATAGCTGCTGGTTGGTCTTCCTGCCACAGCTCTCTGCCCAGTGCAGTCAGATCTCTGCTTTTCTGGCAAAGTGGAAAAAGAGGCCTGACCATGTTATCGCCTACTCAAGATAGTCCAATGTCTCTCAATAATCCTCTGTTTGGCAATCAAAGCCTTTTATGAGCCAACTCAGTTCTAGTGTCTTCCTTTTCTTGCTTGTTTTCAATTCATGCTATATATATACATGTGTGTGTGTTCATCCTTTGTTGCTGAAGAAGACCATGCCATCAGAGAATTAATGATATGACTTGCACTTGACTTTGTTTTGAGTGAGTGAGGGCTATTCAGGTCACCAGCTTCACTTCTCCTCCAGACCTATCTGAATCCAGTGACCAGATATTCATCAGGATGACTGGAGATGACCCAGGATGAGGCAATTGGGTTAAGTGACTTGCCCAAGGTCACACAGCTAGTGAGTATCAAGTGTCTGAGGTGAGATTTGAACTCAGGTCCTCCTGACTCATGCACTGGTGCTCTATCCATATGCACCACCTAGCTGCCCCATCTATATAGATCTCTATCTCTATATAGATATAGATAGATAGATAGATATAGATATACAGATATGTATGTGTGTATATACACACATATGTATATAGATATGTGTTTGTAGAAGCCTCTGTGTTTATTTCTATATCGAGAGAGAGAGAGAGAGAGAGAGAGAGAGAGAGAGAGAGAGAGAGAGAGAGAATGAGGAGAGGGAAGGGGAGAGGAAGAGGGAGAGAATGTGTTTGTACTTAGCCCTTTCTATATTAGTCTGTATTAGAGTATGAGGTCCTTGAGAAAAAAGATTGTCTTGCTTTCCCTCAGGGTCTAAAACTTAATAGACACTTAACAAATGTTTATTGACTGAATAACTGAGACACAATTGTTTTCTTCCTCCTCAGACGGCTTGAATTTTAGCCTCCTTACCACCCTGTCCATCTTATTTGGATACTCTCCAGTTTGCTAATGCCTTTCTTATTGCACATCCCTTCTCTTAATTGATTCCCTCTCTTCATACTAGTACCAGCAGGTATAGGTGCTATTACACCCAAGGTATTAGCACTAGTTGAGGAGCCTGCTTTTTTTGTTTCCCCTTAACAATTAGCTAGTGGATTTAATTTTGTAGCAAGGACATTTAAATATCATAGCAAGAACCTCCTGTTATAAAGAATTTACCCCAAAGCCATAGATAATGCGGTTGAGGCACTGAATCCTTATACCCTTTCTAAATGTGGAATGTTTCTTCTAGACCTGAAAGGCCTCTTGTGCATTTCAGAGTTTCAGTTTTTGCCACTTTATATTTTTCAGCATAGACTGGTTGAAGTCTAAACTGGGCACACTATTACACAAAAAAGGAAGTGTAATCTTCCAGACTTGCAACTCTGATATAATTCAGGATTATGAATGGGGGGAAGGGGTCTTCTTCTATGTTGTTTACAAACCTAATTCCCTCAAATTTCAATCTTTGCTTAGCTTCAGTTGTGAGTCTTGGGTTTTTCTTAAAAAAAATTATCATGGCAGTGTTTTAAATTGGACTGACATAACAAAACCTGGAAGCAGAAAATCATTTGAGTAGCATTTAAGTTGAAAAGGGCAGTGTTGCAAATTGTCTGGGTTCAAATCTTACCTCAGATACTTAATAGCTGTGAGATCCTGAGCAAGTATTTTAAACTTTCTATGCCTCAGTTTCCTTATCTGTCAAATGAGGAGGTTAGAGTTGGTGGCTTCTTTTCATTGACAAATCTATGATTCCGTGGATGGGAGAATGAAAATGAGAGAAATGAAAGAAAATCACTAGAAGTCTCTGGGGTTTCTTAGTGGAAACCATGATTTCTATTAATCACCACCAAAAAAAACCAAAACAAAACCACAAACCAAAAAATTGAATTCAACAACTAAACACCTATCACATTTTTTTCCCCTAAAACCTGCAGAGGGAATTTTTTCTACATCTTCCATCTCTTCTAGGTTTACATAATGACTAAGTAAAGTATTTGTTAAGCACTTTCTGCAAAAAAACAAAAAAACAAAAAAAAAAACATTGACGATACAAATAGAAAAGAGAATTCCTGTTCTCAAAATGTCCATATTCTAATGGAGGACATAACACACATATTAGAAGGTTTGGGTTTATAGTTTAAGGCAACTTTAAATTATGTGATTTATTTAAAATTTTACTTCTGAAAAGAGCCAAGAAAGTTATGGAAACCCTTCAGGAAATCCTTGAAAGCCTCATGTACAAACTTCATTTTGTCTTAAAGATGTTGACACTTTTGATAATGTGTTTCAATATACCCTACATGCCACACCTCCATCTGCTCTGCATGTATCTATTTATATGGTTTTCTCATTTGAGTGTAAATTTCTTGGGATTGAATCTGATTTTACTTTCCTTGGCATCCCCTTCTCTCATGGACCTCATCTAATAAGGAGACAACAATAGCAAATGCAGCATAATAGCTAATATTTATGGGGCACTTTCCATGTGTTACCTCATTTGAACCTCACAATAATCTTGGAAGGTAGGTGTTATTATCCATGTTTTACAAATGAGAAAACTCAGCTGTGGAACAGTAAATGTCCATGTGCTTTATAGCCTGAAAAAGCTCCCACTTGATCCTTCCATCCCTGCTCGCTATGTTTCTATTTCTCGTTTGTACTTTGTAGCTAAACTTCTTGAAAAAGTCCTCCACTTTCTCTTTTCTCCATCTCTTACATTACTTCTTACATTCTGGCTTTTGGCTTTGTCACTCCACTGAAATGTCTCTCTCCAAAGTTATTGATGATTTCTTAGTTGTCAAATCCAATGACCCTTTCTCAGTCTTCGTTCTCTTGGACCGATCAGCAGCCTTTCATACTGTTGATCAGTTTCTCTTTCTCAAGGCCTTTTCACTCTAGGTTTTTAGGATGCCTTTCTCTCCTGGTTTGGTTCCTACTTATATATCTGCTTCTTCTCTTTCTCCTTTGATGGATCCTGTACCAGATCATACCCTCTAACCCCAAGTGTCTTTGAGGGTTTTGTCCTGGGTCCTCTTCTCTTCTCCCTCTGTACTAGTTCACCTGGTGATCTCATAAACTTCCATGGATTTAATTACCATCTTTTTGCTGATGATTCTCAAGCTGACCAATCTTGCCCCAATCTCTCCACTGACCTCCAATCTTACATCTCCAGCTGTCTTTCAGACATCTCAAAGTAGACGTCCAGTAGACATCTTAAACTCAACATGTCCAAAAATAGTACTCATTATCTTTACCCCCTAAACCCTTATCTCTTCTTACCTTCCCTATTACTATACAGGGCAACACTCTCCTCCCACTTCCTCAGGCTAGCAACCTAGGAGTTATCATCACTATTTTCCCCCCACCCCCATATCATTGTCATATTTTACCTTTGCAACATCTCTTAAATGCAAATTGCAAAATCTCTTATATCTCTTAAATATATAACCTTTTCTCCTTTGACAATTATACCACTGGTAGATCCTATCAGTGTAGGCCCTATTCATCTCATCACTAGACTATTTCAATAGCTTACTGGTGTATCTGCCTGTCTCCCTCTTCCAATCAAGTCTCCATTAAGCCACTAAAGTGATATTCCTGAAATGCAGATCTGATCATGTCATCTTCCACCCCCCCACTCCTCACACTCAAACTCTGATGGCTCCAGGATCAAATACAAAATATTCTGTCTGACCTTGGAAATGCTACAAAACATAGCTCCCTCATACCTTACCAGTCTTCTTGCATCTTACTTCCAAGAACATACTCTTTGATCCAGTGGCACTGACTTCCTGTCTGATCTCCCCCTCTCCCCCCCAAAAAAGTCACTCCATTTCTGGTCTCTGGGCATTCTCTCTGGCTATGTCAGGAATGTTCTGCACTCAGACTACTGGCCTCCCTGACTGTCTTTAATTCCAGACTAAAGTATCACCTCATACAGGAAGTCTTTCTCAACTCCTCTTAATTCCAATACCTTCTTTCTCCTGGAACTTAGTAGGCACTTAGTAAACATTCACTGAATTGAACTAACTTACTGAGGTTCACTCAGCTACTAATTGTTTGAGATAAGATTTGAACTCAGGGCTTTCTGACTTTAAGCCTAGCAGTCTATTGTGATATCCAAGTAACCAAAAGTAAATAACTAAGAACATCTTCAAAGTCAGTAGCTTCACTGTCAAATGGGAATCAGCGTGAATAAGGGTTGTACTCTTTTGACTCATCATGAGGTGACCCTGTGTGTGTATATATGTATGTATGCATATGTGTATATATCAGTATATATAATATAATATATACATATACATATATGCATATACACAAATATATGTGTGTGTGTAAGCCTATGTAGTATGACCTTTGATTTTCTCTATGAGCCTATAAAAGATTCAGATACAAACCTAAAAATGTATCTTAGGATCATAGATGTAGTGCAGGACAGGACTCTGGGTGGGGTACAGCTAGGGGCACGGTGGACAGAATGCTGAGACTGAAGTCAGGAAGATTCATCTTTGTGAGTTCAAATCTAGCCTCAGATACCTATTAGCTATGTGACCCTGGACAAGTCACTTAACCCTGTTTACTTCAGTTTCCTCATCTGTAAAATGAGCAGAAGAAAATGGCAAACCATTACAGTATCTTTGCCAATAAAACCCTAATGAGGACACAACGAGTTGACTACAATTGAAACAAATAGATAACAAAAATCACAAAAGAATCTTCTAATCCAATGTCCTCAATTTTACATGCAAGAAAACTTAAAACCATAGAGTTTAAATGACTTTCCCAACATCCCTCAGGTAGAAAGCATGAGAGTCAGGATTTGAATTTGGGCACTCTTTTCTCCACATCTAGCACTTTTAAACTGCACTTCCCTGTTTTACTGATTATATGGTGGACTGCACAAAAACCAGTCTAATTTAGTTTGGAAAGATCCAACAATAGATTGGCCACAAGGAAGCATATTTTCTGGTCATTGCAATCCACAAAGACCCTCTTCCAAAGCCTGGTGTAGTTAGCTGCCTTTTAAATCAGTAATGAAAAGACTCAGATCAATGGAATCATGAACTGTTGAAGTACTAAGCAGGAAAAGCAAGTGTGCTGTGCCTTATCGTGGGAGGCTATGATAAGTCAAAGGAATGCAGTCAGAAAATGTAAGTTTCTGAGCCCACATGAAAGGTCTGTGGGTCAAGCCAAGTCAAAGATGGTGGAGCAGGCTATTGGGGTTCCAGACAAAAATGGGAATGTCAGAACTCATAGGCATTTAATCCAAAGTCTGAGTCATCATCAAACCTACAAAGAATTAGGCCTGAGAGGTTGAAGTCAAGGGACTTAGAGAAGAAAATGTCTACAGCACCTGAGGGAGAATTCTATGTGAATATTGAGGCCTCTGCCTAGGGGCTTCTGTTGTCTTTAGTAATGAGATATTACAGGCCCCTGGAACACTCTTCTGAACTTATATCTATGGGATTTTAGGAAAATGGTTTATTTCATTTGGAAATTCTTCCATTCCTAGCCTTATTGACTAGACATCTATTAAATTTGGCACTACAGTGGTGCTTTTCTTAAAAATATCCTCCCACCATTATACAAGCCCTTCTCCAGAGTAACTTGGAAGTACTGGCAATATGTTAAAAGACATCACTTAACCAGAAGGAAAATTAATTTTCTACTATAAATCCAGCTTCACTAGAGATGTTAATAAAGGCTCCAGGGAGAAGAAATTTATTTAAGCTCAAAATAAAGATAGTGAAACAAAGTAGTAAAGACAGTTACGAAAAGTGCTGGAATGGAGACAGATTGAAGCTAACAAGGATGATGTATGGGAATATTTTTGCTTCACTGAGTAGATTTCATTTTTTAACAGTGCTGAAGTTTGGCACGACTTCCAGCCCAGCATCTCTTTTTGGTTCGTCTCCCATCACCTTGGCAGTCATTCAGTTCCCCTGATAGCTAAGCTTGAACTATAGGACAAAGTACTTCTCTCATTTTAAGCTTATCTTAGTCTCCAAAGTCTACAGGTGAACTTGGGGTATAGGCTGTTTGCCCAGAAAAAAAAAATCTTTCACTTCTGAGGAAGAATTCTCTTCAGAATATACATTTTTTAAAAAAAATTCTCCCTGACCATCTGTGTATTTTCCATTTTCTAAGCAGCTAAAAATGAGAATCAGACTCCTTCTGTAGTGGGGTCAAATTCCCATCACAAGGCAACACATCTGCTTGCTCTTTAAAAAAAAAAGAAAAGGAAAAAAAGAAAAAAAGAGAAGAAAAACAAACCCTAGAGAGTCAGACAATTACTTATTTTAGCTCCAAACAATTCTGAGATTTCTCTATAAGTTTTGAGACTTATCAATCAAGTTTTCCCATAAAAAGTTTCAAAAGCTGCTTTTACCTGTTTAACCACTGACTGGTCTATTGGATAATGACAGAATGGTAACAATAGTAATAAATGTCCAAAACTCTCACTGTTCTTGCTTCCTCTATTTCTCCTTAAGTCTTTCTCAGATAATTCATTCTTGCCTGAAGACAACCTTGAGGTTGTTGAATTTATGATGATTGACTATGTATTCAGATAGGATAGAGCCCTGTCTTTTTGAGAATGAGAACCTGGTTTGGATTCATATCACCCTTGTGACTTTGGACAATTCAATTCCCTTCAGCTGTTTTATATGTAAAATTAGGAGGCTAGAGTAAGAGACCTGCAAGGTTTCTTCTACCTCTATATCTTCAATCTTAAGATCTGCTGCTGTGAATCTTCCAAAACTTCCAAAACACGCTTACAAATTGAGTTCTCATCTATCACATGAGTTTGAAAATGTATAGAGAAGGAGAGAACAGGAGGAGGTTCAGAGAGATAAAAGAAAAATTGGATTGTTAAGAAATCAGAATTTCAAATCACCTAAAATCCAAGCTGAGCATAATGGAGAATCTCATTTATGATGATATTTGTCAAGTACAGAATAATAAAAAAAAAAAACAGAAAGTTGCTTCATTGGAGGATTGGACACTCCATGATGAATAATTTCAGTCAAAGAGACTCATGCGGTATTTTCTCAATTGCTCAAAACTTTCCACTCATTCTCTTATCTCTCCAAAGTCTGGCTTCCAATCAAAACTGCTCTCTCCAAATTTACTAATGACTTCCTGACTGAGAAATCAAATGTTCTTTGCTTAAACTTCACTTTTTCCTAATCTCTCCACAGCCTTTGGCAGCATTGACCAACTTTTCCTCTTTATGCTATCCTCTCATTAATCTCTGTGATACTACTCTCTCCTGGATCTCCTCCTATACATCTAACGCAGGTCATGCCCACTTACTATTGGAGTCTCACGTGGCTAGATCTGGTCTCTCCTCTTCTTCCATAATTTAGTTTAGTTATATTTAGATTTAGTTATGATCCCTACATTGATCGTCCTTAAATCTGCCTTTTTTGTTGTCTGGTTGTACCTGACTCTTTGTGAAAACTTGCGGTTTTCTTGGCAGAGATACTGGCGTTGTTTGTCATTTCCTTCCCTAGCTCATTTTACAGATGAGGAAACTGAGGCAAACAGGGTTAAGTGACTTGTCTAGGGTAACATCTAGGACATCTAGTAAGTGTCTGAAAGGAAGATTTGAACTCAGGAAGATGAGTCTTCTTGACTTCAGGCTCAGTGCTCCAACCACTGTACCACCTACCTTCCCTGAGATCTACTTTTCTAGACCTCCCATCTCATTTTGACAATTGAATGTTACCTATATTAATCTCAAACTCAATATATCAAAAACTAAATTCATCATCTTGTTTCAGTTACTCTCAATGCTATCACTATCTTCACTATCATCTTTTTTTTTTAATTTCATGTCATTTTATTTGCTTAAAGCTCTCATAAAACTCCCTTTTTTTTCTGATATTGCCACATCTCTGGTACAAACCATCATCATCTCATGCCTGTACTATTGCAATAGCTTGATGGTTTATCTCCCTGTCATAATTTCCTCTCCCTTACAATCCATTCTCCTCATTTCATTTTCCTAAAAGCACATATCAGTCCATTTTACTTAAGAAGTTTCACTGTTCCCTATCACTTCAGAGATCAAATATAAAATCCTGTTTGACTTTTAAATCTCATTATAGCTTCCCTACCTGTACACCCCCTACCCCCAGTCTTCTTACACCTTAAACATGCCTGCTGTGATACAGTAACACTGGCCTCTTCTATTCATTGAACAAATCACTCCATCTCCCAGTTCTGAATATTTTCCCTGGCTGTCCCTTATACCTGGAATATTCTTCTTTCTCATCTTTACCTCTTGAAGGTCAAATTTCTACTAAAACCCCCACCTTCTCCAAAACCTTTCCCAAGTCTTCGGAATTCTAGTGTCTTCCCTCTGTAGATTATTTCCAGTTTATCCTACACATAGTTTGTTTGTACATACTTTTCTCTGTGTTGTCTAGTCCCTTACACTGGGAGCTCCTTGAGAAGAGGGACTGTTTTTGCCTTTCTTTATGTCATGCCCATATATGGGTTCATGTACAAGGTAGGCAGTTAAAAATGTTTGATGACGCCTTAAGCTCTTCTCCACACATTTTCTCCATGGCCATCTTTGTACTGTCCCAAATTTCTGCATTTTAATTCTAGTTCCAGTCTGCATGCCAGTCAATTGCCCTTTGCTTCTCACTCACCCTATTGTCCTCTATTAAAATGTAAGTTTTTGAGGACAGAGACTATCTTGACTTGGGTTTCATATCTTCAGTGTTTAGCCCAATCCCTGGTTCATAGTATGCATTTAATAAACACTTTTCCATTTATTCATTCATTAAACATCTCTTCTAAAAGTAATTTGAATGTCATATAAATTTCTACATCAACTCACTATGAATCAAATGTTTTGTGAATTTCTGTTTCCTGTCCTTGCTGTTTCCATTTCCTCTCCCCAGAAAATAATTCTGTTATTTTTCAAGGCACAAATTAAGTCCTATGTACTACCTGATCACCTTGGACATAGTAATAACTTCTTCCCTCTGAACTTTGGTACCTGGAAATTTCTTTATCGTTAATGTCATATTCTTATGCTATCCTATAATAAAGTTAAAGTAAAGAATTTGCTTAATCTTTTACATGCCCAATAAACTGCAAGGTCTACAAAGATTGGAACTGCTTCATTCATATATGTCTTAAAATTGTTAAAATGCTTCTCTTAGTGCGTTATCCATAAAATCCAATCAATAAATATTTAATTTAGTTTTATGGGAACATCATTGGGAACAATCTTAAAATGTTATTTCCTAATTATTTTTAAGGGAATTAAAAGGAAATCTAGCAGAAGGGAGAAAATAAATGAATTTTACTTCCTGGAAGAAGAGAAGGAAAAGAAAGTAAGTATTTTTATAGTAACTACCTGTAATTTTCTTGAGAGGATCATTTGAGTAAATAAATCTAAAATTACTCTTTAAAAGACTATGTAATGTACTGTTACATATTAAATGTAAGTTATCTGCATATACATATCTATAGGTTAATATAGATGTACAAACATGAGTCAGCTTATGCTTACCAAGAACCTACTATGTACCAGGCATTGTGCTAAAAACCCTGATGATACAAAGAAAAGCCAGAAATAGATCTTGCTCTTAATTTGCTCATGGGGGAGACAACATGCACACAACTAAGTACCAGCAAGTGAAATTGAAAAAGTGTCAGAGCAAAGGAGTTAAAAGGAAGGCATGGGAAAGATACAAAACATCAAGTCTCCTCTGTCTTCTCCACCACACTTATTTCAATGTTTCTCTGTCTATAGCAAGGGTAGGGAAACTGCAGCCTTCAGGACACACTGGCCTTCTAGGTTATTGGGTGGGAGACTGTTGCCTGAGTACAAGTTTTACTGAACAGATGCTTTTATTAAGGAGTTTGGATTCAATCAAAAGGATATACTTAAGGGCCTAGAGGGCCACATATGGCCTTGAGGCTGCAGGTTTCCCACCCCTGGTCTATTGGCTCCTACTCTACTACTTACAAACATGCTCATGTATCTCCAAACCTGACCAAAAAAAAAAACCTCTCCCTATCAACCTTGTTGTCCTATATTTGCAACTCCTTGCAAATGTAATCTATAATGCTTCTACTTTCCATTTTCTGACTGTCTTCTTAAAATTCCGGGGCTGGGGAACCTGTGTCCTTGAGGGCACATGTGGCCCTCTACATCCTTAAGCGCAGCCCTTTGACCGAATCCAAACTTCACAGAACAAATCCTCTTAATAAAAAGATTTGTTCTATAAAACTTGAACTCAGTCAAAAGTCTGCACCCAGTACTTAAACCTTAAAATCTTGCTTCTGACTTCATCATTTCACCAAAACTCTTCTCTCCAAATTTAACAGTGATCGCTTAGTTGCCAAATCCAATTGTCTTTTTTCAATACTCGTTCTCCTTGGCCTCTCTGAAGTCTCTGACACTACTGATAACCTTTTCCTTCATACTCTCTCTTCTTTCTCAAGGTTTTTGGGAAATCACTCCCAACTGGTTCTCCTCCTACATCTCTGACTGCTTTTTCTTAGTCTTCTTTGCTACATCCTCATCGAGGTCATGTCTTATAACTATAGGTGTCCAAACGGTTTCTACATGAGTCCTCTTTTCTCCCTCAATACTGTTTCCCTTGGTGATCTCATCAGTTTCCATGGATACCACCACTATGCTAATGATTCTTAAATCAACCTAGCCTTACCTAATCTCTTTGTTGTCTTCCTAGCATCTTTGACTCCCTTTCATGCATTTCAAATGGGATGTCCAATTGACATCTTAAACTCAACATGCTCAAAGTAGAACACATTATCTTGGTCCTTAAACCCTATTCTCCTTCCTAATTTCTCTATTACTGTAGAAGCTGATACCATCTTCCCTAAGATACCATCTTAGCTCAAGAACTAAGTGTAAACCTTAACTCCTCGCTGTCATTCACTCCCCTCCCCTCCCCAGTCTAATCTGTTGCTAAAACCTATTGATTTCATCTTTTCAAAATCTCTGGAAATGTTGTTTTCCCTCCTCTGACATTGCCATCACTCTACAATAGCTGCTGGTAAGTCTACCTGGATCAGGTCACTTTTTACTCCAAACCACGACTCCAAGCCACCACAGTGATTTTCCTCGAGTTTATGTTCCCCATACTCAGGCATTTGCCCTGACTGTTCCATATGCTTAGAAGACTCTCCCTTCTGATCTTCACATACTGATCTCTCTGGCTTCATTTAAGTCCCAACTAAAATGCCATCCTTTACATGATGCCTTTCTCAACTCCTCGTAATTCTAACACTTATTTTATTTTTTTCCTATTTATCCTGTATAAAGTGTCATTTGTACTTACTTGCTTCTTGTCTCCCTGATTAGATTGTGAGCTCCTTCTGCACTCATCTTTCTTCTCTTCTTCCTTCTTTCCTGCTTTCTTAAAGGGATCTTTAGTCTCTTTTTGTGTCCCCAGAAGTTGATTCATAGCCTGGAACATAGAAGGTGCTTCCTAAATGTGTATTGACTAACTCTAAATGTGGATGTCTAATAAATCTGATAAATTATGGAAAATAGAATTTTTCAAGGATTATAGAAATTCACAAATGGAAATGAAATCCCAAAATTTGACCTTGGGACATGTAAAATCAGGCTTATGTAAAAATATTTATCTGAGACTTGGAGATAAACATGATTCTATGGTCTGAAAACTAAGGAGCCCCATTTGAAAACCTAGGACTATAATTGAACCTAGACTTGGAAAATGAACTGTATGTCAAATATTATTCACACATCGTGTGATTCATAATTAAAAGCTAAATATATATGTGTATATATGTATATATGTACACCCATGTATATATAAATGTGTGCATTGTGTATATATAATGTGTGTATGTATATACATATATATGTGTGCATATATGTATATTTGTGTGTGTATGTATACACACACAGAGGGAGAGTGAATGCTCTGTGCCAAATTATATAAAGCAAATGAGCATAAGCACAGTAAAAAGAAGGACACACTATATGCTAAATGATTATTCTTTCTCTAGATGGAAGAAAGTCTAGATACCCAAAGGGGTATCACAGTAAGTTTAAAAGTAAAGTATTCTCTGGAGTAGAATGATTTGGGTAGCCTTGATTTTATAATGAGCCACAAATACCCTTTGGAATGATATATTTCCCATAAGGGGGAGACCAAAGCAAAGCATTACATCCATAGATGTGCTATGATATCCTTATCTGTGCTTCCTACATCCAAACATCTATCTATCCCAAAATTCAAATAATACAATGTGACTATGTAATAGTTCATGTGACATGCTTGAAAGAGAAATCATGGATGAACATATGCTTGTTATGATATTTAGTAGGTAAGACTGACAGCCATCATACTTTGATTTCTGAATTGTGTCTGCTCACATAGCATAGTCTAATACAGCTGTTTTACCTGAATGGCAACTAGATCTAGAGACTCCTATGGGTAGAGAAGACAATGAGACATACTGTGTTGCACTCCTTGAAGGAAGAAGTATTGAATCTCATTCTTTGTCATCTCACTACAATTGGAATAATGCTTGAAATATATAGATTTGTTTTGCTTTTGATTAAATTTGATGAATATTTATTGAGTGTCCATTACATGACAGACACTATATTAGGCACTAGGGATACAAGGACCAAAATAAAATAGTCACTGTCCTCAAGTAACTTATATTTTACTAGTGTTGGTTAGGATGGGATAACAGGTACACATATATAATGTGTGTATGTACATGTATGTACACATGCATACACATGTATATACACATGCATATACACATATGTATATAGAGTAATAGAATATATACATGTATGTATTCTATTTAAAATGTATTAGGCACTAAATATTTGTAGAGCTATTGAAGGAATGCTGTGCCATATAAGGGAGCCCAGAAAAATAGGATAAATCTACCCTGGTAGGAGAGAAAATTGATTCTCCTCACTAGCCAGCCATGATGACCAAAAAATATCTAGTTCTTCTTTTGATTAGTTTTCTTTTCCTTAAAGTTTATTTTAGCCCCCCATTCTAGCTGCAATCTCATTGTCTCTTGAATAGCTTTCTTCTTCATCTCTTCCTTAGTATGGTTGACACACAGAAAGTGAATTATAGACCTCAGACTAGCTCAAGGTCATATGATCCAGAAAGTTGAAATGATCCTTTAACATTCAGCTCCTTCTCCTTCTCCTCCTCCCCCACCCCCGCCAACCCCAACCATGATGGAGAATTACATTCAGTTCAACATTAGCTGAAAAGGATGGGAGAGGCTCAATAATCCTTGGCAAGAATTTTATTTTGCTCCCAGATAAATTTCATAAATGTGGAATTTGGTATCTCATATGTTCAGAAAATAATTTTAGTAAAGGCAAAACCTACCTGAATGTTCATGCAGTATGTACTCTGACCAGACATTTGCTTCCAGGTATTAGGCACCATGATCCTTTGTCTTCTTGACTAGTGGCTTGTCACTGTCCTATTTGCTGACTGCCTTGTGAGCTGTAAGGAGATGGAATCTGACTTTTGAGAAACAGAAACATACATGTGTAAGAAAATCATAAAGTTGAAATATAATTATATTAGCAATTCACTATAAAATGACAAAAATCCAGTTGAATTCAAATCATTCTTGGACTGAAAATAGAGGCATTGATTATTAGAAAGGCCTCATTATAACACAGTGCCTTTATTAACAATGGACTACCCAGAGGATGACTTATAAAAATAATAGTCCAGTAGATTGTAAACCTACACTGTAAGATATGCCTTAACTAGATGCCAACTGAAATACTACTCAGTAAAACATTCAGTGATACCCAGATGTGCAAGTTGTATTAAAAAATGTACATTAATGTTTTACAAAGATAGCTAATGAAGATGAAGCCTCATTTTCTGGTTGTACTCCATGCTACCAGCTATGGAGACTAGGATTATAAATTAGCATAAGCCCAAGGGCACCCTGGCCAAAACAAATTAGTTTAGACAGCAAAAGATGTTTTGAGGCAAAGAAATGAAAAATTTGCAAATGGTATAGAATTCATATTGATGTTAACTGTAATCAGCTTTGTCATTTCTATGACTGTGAGTCTGACAGGCTAGTGAAAATGTCAAGGTCTGGCAAATGCTAGTAGAATCATATTCCTTAGCAAAGAACTTGGGAGAAATAACTTTATAGGTTACCACTTTGGATTGACCTTTGGTATATATAAACTTGAGATTCTGCCTCACAATTTTCCAAATTAATAGCTTTCCAGTTCTTCTAGCTACTTTTTTAGTCCTCATACCTATTTTCATAAAATTTATCTTATCTTATTTAAGCAAATCCTAGTCAGGCGTAGAGATAAAATAACAAATGTTTATGAAGTGCCCATTATATATTAGCACACTACTTTGCTAGTATAGAAGTATGTGGGACATAGTACCAGGTCACAGAGCCCTCAAGAAGGATGACCTAGGAGTGATTAGGTTGGGTCATAGTAGCTAGAGGAACCTGATAAAAAAACATATGCTATAAAACAATGTGCAATTGTTACAAACACAGCCAGCTGGGTCAAGTTTCCAATCTACTAATTCCATTCAAAGGTTGCAGAGAAGGACTGAAGTCTAGGTAGTTATGCTGAGGTAACAATGTGTGTAACAAGGTAAGCCAAGCAGGGAGTAAAGTCCAAATAGGAAGAGGACAGTGTGCAGAAATTCAAACTTTCAGGAGACAGAAGGGAGGAGTTTGCCCGAGCCGGATTTGAAGAAAGGCTTGAACTAGATGGTTTCTAAAGTTCTTTGCAAGCATCCAATGTGACAAGGAAGGACTGTGAACTAAGGACATAGCTATCCTTTCAATCTGAACACAATACTTTATAAATAAGAACTTAATAGATGTGGAATTGCAACCCAGAGTCCTTTTTAAAGAAGAGAAGATGAAATTAATGGGTATTCAGCAAGAGTCCAAGAAAATATTAAATTTAAATTATTATTTAAATTTATTTATTTAATTTATATATTTATAAAGTTAAATATAAAATACAATTATAATATATGTTATATATGTTATATGTAACATATAATTACATAATAAAATTTTAATTTATATAATAAATATAAATTTATTAAATTTCAATGTTAAATTAAAATTTAAATATTAAATCATTCTAGGAACTTCTGATAGAAAGACTGAATCATCTAAAATAGACATGACAGTCCAGTCTGACACCATTACATATGCAATTCAAGACAGAATGTAAATTGTAGAGTAGCTATAATGGACGCTATTCAGGAGTTGGTATAGTGGAAAGAAGATGAATTTTGGAGTCTGAGGACCTGCATTTCCTAACTTTAAGACTATGGCTAAGTTCTTTAAATGTTACAGTAGAAAGAATGCTGCATTTGGAGTAAAAAGACCAAAAGAATTTGGTTCTAAAACCAGCTCTTCCAGGTACTTTCTATGTGAACTTTGCAAAATCATTTCACCATTCTGGTTCTATTTTTTTTCTCCTATGAAAAATGAAGGGGCTAAATTTTTAAGATTTCTAAGATTTCTTTCAGCTTTAAAATCTTGAAATATAACTACGATATAAATTTGGGGACTTAAGTGCACTTCATCATAAGATACTAGATTTAGAGATGTAATTAATCTTAAATATCATCTAATTGTCTCCCTCATCATTTCATAGAAAGGAAACCAAGGCATAGATGTGACTTGCTCAAGTCTTACTTAATAAGTAATAAGTAGCAGAGTCAAAATCTGAACAAAGATCTTATCATTCCAGGTGTGTTTTTCCTTTGTTGCCAAAGAAGACCATGCCATCAGAGAAATATTGACGTGACTTGCACTTGACTTTGTTTTGAGTGAGGGAGGGCTGTGCAAATCACAAGCCTTACTTCTCTTCCAGACCCATCTGAATCCAGTGGCCAGATATTCATCAGGATGACTGGATATGTCCCAAAATGAGGCAATTGGGGTTAAGTGACTTGCCCAAGGTCACACAGCTAGTGAGCGTCAAGTGTCTAAGGGGAGATATGAACTCAGGTCCTCCTGACTCCTATACTGGTGCTCTATCCACTGCACCACCTAGCTGACCCCTCTTGTAATTCCAAATCTTACTCCAACTTTTCTCCATGTCTGGAATCTTACCAACTATTTTGCCTGCCTATGTGAGAGAAACTGCTGGGGACTTAATTCTTTTTAGTTCTAGTGCATTGATTCTAGGGTCCTCCTGTCTTGCCAGGTGAATGGCTAATAAAACCCACAATATCTAGGAAGACTTCACTCATATTTATTTCACTCTATTCCTTGGCTACGTTCACACAAGACATCTTGTTGCTATCACCATTCTTTTCAATTATAGAAACATAATCAAATGTTCACATTGTAATTTGGAAAAAAGGGTTTGTCCCTCTGGCTTCTCTTACCACATCTGTAGCTTTCCAAACTAAAGTACGCTTTTCTGAGTACACAGATACTGCATGTATCCATCTATCCTCTTTACTCTCTTTTCTCCCATTAGCTAGCAGACTTTGTAAGGAAAAAGATCAATGCTTCTTATTGTTTCAAATACAGTTCTATGTAAAATAGACAGCCAGTGAGTCTGTGTCAAGTGAACTGGCTTGTCATTTGTTAATATCCAAAGGCCAAAAATACAATTAGAACAACAAACAAAACCCAAAATAATCATATATGGAAAAAGTAATAATGGGAAACCTGGCCTGGTAACCAATAAGATTTTCTCAAAGGGCAAATAAAATAAAATCAACATCTTTTTTTGAGCGCTTAATAAGCACCACACAGAAAGTTAGACACTTTTACACTTCAGGATCAGGGAGTTTTCCTGAATGGACCTGAACTTTAGCCAAGGAATGGGAAATTATTCTCAAACTGTTAAAAAATTGTTAATGTTGTATATTGTCTGTGGGATTTGTTTTGGGAGATTGGGGATCGCAACATCTTTTTAAAAAGGAAATGCATGGTCATTATTAACTTATATAGGAAATGTCTACTTTAAAGAGGCTGGAATACAGTGGGCAAATGGGACACTTAACCAAGCATTTATGGGAACAAAAATGTTATAAATACCATGTATTTTGCAAACATTCAGCTCAGTGTATCATAAAATAATTTTTTTCCTATATGTGAAAGACATATGGTTCTGGAAAAGTGTATGTTGTAAATTATGTCCTAAAACTGTGATTGTCTTCATTTTTAAGAAATGTTATTGGACAAGGTAGTTTTCGTAAAATGGCTTCCAAGACCATTTCCTCATGTATAAAATGAGTAAGTTGGAGTATATGGCCTCTTGAGTCCCTTCTGGGTCTAGATCTAGGATCTTACTCTATTAATATAAAATAATAATAATAAAAGAGGTTCAAAGTTTTGGAGTATAATTTTTCCAGGCACAGGGTTAAAGGATTTTGAGAGTAACTCCCATCAATGAAATGGAAGGCTTCATGATCAAATCTTCCTCTCTTTGAAAATTTACCTTTTAGCACTCGAATATATGCTTTTCCAAAGAGGATTCTTGTTCCAAGGGGAATCTTTTCAAGAATTTTCCTTTTCAGACAACCATTCTCTTGAAGCATGGAGTTCTCTTTAGGAGCAACACAAAAACACCCAGTATGATCACAGGGACAGGGCTGGATGGCTGGGTCTGCTGCAGCCAGGAAGGAAGCCAACTTGGCATTCGTCTAGCCTTGTTTTGTAGTCGGCTTTCGTTGACCTCTGCCACAGTGGCCATTATTGATTTGGAGTCTATTTAGTCCCTACATGTGTTCCTCGTTTGCTTTGGTTTCTTAGCCCAGTGTAAGACATTAGCAGTGAAGGGGAAGGAGGACTGACCAAATTTTCAAAAACAGTGGAAAGAAAGAACTTAATTTTTTTTTCCTATTTACTTTTGGCAGATAAATTTGAAACAGCGTTAGGAAAATGTGAGGGTTTCCATTGCATTTTCTTCACCACCCTGAGTCTTTGCCCACCTGCTTAGGCAAACCGTGGGCCCTTCCTGTACAGATCCTTTCCTGAGCCAGCAGTTCTTCTTAGAAACAGAGTAACATAATACTAGGAATCTGCACAGAGCCAGACTTTCCATCCACAGTATCACCATGGGCCAAATCAAACGTCAAACTAAAAATGTGGCATTTATTTAATGGGGACACACTGAACAATGGAAGATACTGTGTCCAATATTGAAGGGGTCAATATTTTTGATTGCATCAAGACCTTCTCATTTTTATACATTTAAATCCTATTTTTAAAAGGACCTGTCTTCGTGCAATGGCGTCCTGAGTAAGGCTAACTGTAGCTATCAGTCCACTTAACCTCAGTATTATATGTATACATATACATATATAATCTATATATATTTATATATCTATGTGTATGTACATATACATATATGTATATATACACATACATACACTCATATGATGTTATATATACATGCCATATATATTTATATATATTTATATTTATATGCATGTCTCTCTCCATATAATATATATATATATATACGTATACATATACATACACATATCTATGTATCTAAATTACCCAAGTGTTTGCTAGTTTGTTTGTTTGCTGTTGTTTTTGTATTACCATGTTTAAGCTAAAATCAGTTCATAAGAAGGTCACCATTTTAAAATTTCAAATGGTGTTACAATGGCCAAGCTCACTCTACAGGAGTGAATGTTTAACAGCATGACACTGTCTCTGGTTTAAGAACTGATGTTTATACATTTTAAAAATATATTCATGCTTTCTTATGTTATATTACCATCAATCATAGCATAAACCTGCCTCTCCCTTCTTTCTCAGTTATCTATGCTTCTTGAACACAATTCAATTCAGTTCAACTATTCCTTAAAGCTACCCTATTCTCTGTAAATCTCCCAGTTATATATTTACATATATATGTAAATATATGCATGTGTGTATATATATATGTATACACACACACACACACACACATATATATATATATATATATATATATATATATATATATATATATAATTTTTGTCTCACCAATTAGGTGGCACTTTGGATGGAGCCCTGAGTTTGGAATCAGGAAGAGATCATGAGTTCAAATCTGGATCTGGCTTCAGACACTTACTAACTGTGTGACCCTGGGCAAGTGACTTAGTCATCTTTGCCCCAGTTTCCTCATCTGTAAAAGGACCCAGAGGAGGAAATGGTGAACCACTCCAATATCTTTACCAAGAAAACCCCAAATGGGGTCCAAAGAAGGGGACACAACTCAAATGACTGAACCATAACATACACACAGATATACATATACATGTATGTACGTATAGGTATGTGTATATCTAAATATCTAACTACATATATGTATATGTGTGTATAGATGTATACAGAGAGAGAGAGGGAGGGAGAGAGATAGAGAGGAAGAGAGTATTGTTGTATTGTGTGAGAGCCTGGGCAACTCATTTAACTTCTTTGTGCCTCAGTTTCCTCGTTGCTCTTAACCCAAGATCCTATAAGTTGAGTAATCATAATTTGGGCACTTCTGGCACCCAGAAATTCTAATAGCTCTGGATTTGAGGGGATATATTTGAGTTACTAATCTTACACTAGTGATTACTATGTTGTTATATATTTATATTATCTATTTTAATATGGGAGACAAATTTTGGAGATTAGAAGAATTTTGTATGCAGAGCTTCTCCCCAAATAAGAACAATTAGGAGGTTCTATTAAACTTTCCCAGGGAACTAGTACTTCATCTAATATAGTTTTTGTAAATGAAACATCATCAAATTTAGGTTTACACCAAACAGGAGTCTCTAGCCAAGGGTCCACTAACTTGGAAGGAAGATTAAGATTTATGCAGAAACAAACAAATAAAAATTTTAATTAAATGTGTTTCATTTGTATTTCTATATATTTTATTTAGTTTATGCATTTTAAGACATTGTGAGCCTTATCAGACTTTCAAAGATATCCTTAATATGGAAGGGAAAAAATAAAAGCTAAGAACTCCAGCCCAAGAAGGTTTTGCAAATTTCCTCATATGAAAGGTAAACTCTCATCTTTGCCCCAGGTTCAATGTAAGGCTTGAGAAATGTTAAGAATAGAAAGTCCATATATAACCAGAAATATAAAGCTGTGTCAAAAAGTAGGAATGAGCATGGCAAATAGTCACAACCAACTCCCTGCAAAGGGAAAAAAAGATTTTCTTATATACTTAGTGAATTAGGTTAACTCTTAATATCTCTCTCTCTCTCTCTCTCTCTCTCTCTCTCTCTCTCTCTCTCTCTCTCTCTCTCTCTCTCTCTCTCTCTCTATCTCTCTCTCTCTCTCTCTCTCTCCCTCTCTCCACACACACACACACGTATGCACATGCATACGTGTGCATGGGTGTATGCATATATGAAAGAGAGAGAAACTGAATTCCTTTCATTAAAATGTGCCTGTTTGATTTATTCACCTAATTTGTGTTACATTTTTAAGTTTCAGGTTACTAGAATCCAGTTCAGCCCAACTGCCAGCTACCATGATAATCTAGATTTACTTTATCAATATCCTCAGCATCATTGATACAATCTCCCAAGTTCACACAGCAGTTCTTATTCATGGACTCTATAGATCACTTATGAAAATTATGCTTCATGTGTGATAAATTTTTGCAATTTAAATTTTAATCTTCCCACCCTGAATCTTCTTCCCTTCCAAAGTTAGAAGTAAACTTATAGACATGCACACTCTCTCTCTTTCTGTGTGTGTGTGTGTGTGTGTGTGTGTGTGTGTGTGTGTGTGTACCAAGGCTCACATCATCAGATACACCCAAAATAACACAGGAAATAGGGACTTAACCTCTAATTTCATTGGTATAGGCAATTCCTGGGTGGGCAAATTCTTCTACTAATTTAGGTCGGTCTGTTCTCTACAATTTGTATTCTCAAAAACAATCCTATCTAGAGCACCAAGAAGTCAAGTGATTTCACAGGGTGACACAGGCAATGGAATACCCAGCAGTGTCTCCTTATCACCTCCAGAGTCAAATATAATACAATCCTCAGTTTGGCATACAAAGCCCTTCATAACTAATCCCCCTTCCCCTTACACACATATACATAAATATATCTTTCCAGTCATCTTACACTTTCCAGACCCCTCCTGCCCCCCTGGCCCCCACCATGTACTCTATGATTCAGTGATACTTGCCCCTTGCTGGTCCTCAGACGAGTCCCTCTATTTCTTAACTCTGGATATTTGTACTGACAACCATGCCTCTCCTTTTCCCTGCCTCCTGGCTCCCTGGCATCCTTCAAGTTCTAGCTAAAAGCCCAGTTTTCACAGGAAGCCTTTCTTGATTCACCTTAATCCGAGTGTCTCCCCTCTGTTGATTATTTCCAATTTATCCACTTAATAGCTTATTTGTATATAATTGTTTGAATGTTGTCTTTCCCATTGGACTGAGAGATTCTTACAAGTAGAGGCAGCCATTTTTTGCCTTTCTTTATATCCCCAGAATTTAGCACAGTACCTGGAACAGAGTTGCTTAATATTTATATTTCTTAAAATACTTTCTTGACTGATGTATTAATTGATTGTTCTAGATAGTGTGTGTTCAGGGCCAAGATTTGGACCCAGGTTTACCTGGCTCAAAGACTAGATCTCTATCCACTAAGCCATGCTGCTTCCTTTCACCATCTATAAGATTGAGATCAGTTAATATTATTAGGTGTCTGCTATGTTCCAGGCACTGTGCTAAAGCCTGCTATATAAAAGTAGGCAATACAGTCCCTCCCGTCAAGGAGCTCACAGTCAAAGTGATAACACTATCTATTCTTTCTTTCTTGTAGAGTTATCAAGATACACAAAAATAAAAAATAGGACATGCTTATCAACAACAAACATTTATAAATCTTTTCACATGTTCATATGCCCTTAATAATGAAGTTACACTGCGCAATGTCTCATATCTCTGGCCCTTTGCTCCCATCTATAAATTGCTGAAACTTTACTGAGTTATACTGTGTTGTCACTTACCTCCTTTGTAATTATACAGTTCACAATGCTTAAAGAAAAGGGGGAAACATTTACAAGGAGGAAAAAACAAATAGTGCTCTGATAAAAAAACATCATCTATTAATAAACACTTCTTCAGGAACTTAGAATAGGAGTTCTTAAACTATTTGTGCCACAATTCCTCTTGGAAGTCTAGTGAAGTCTGTGGATGGACTCCTTCTCAGAATAATGGTTTTAAATATAAACAATAACATATATAGGATTACAAAAATAAATCATTTGGACTGAAATATTTCTATCCATCGATATCTATCTGTATGTCTATCTAGGTATCTATCTAATGTATCCAATTTTAAAGTCCAAAGAGCTCCTATCTTAGAAATTTACAAAGGTGTCCCTCTTTTGGCTTCTCAAAGTCTGGCTCATCCCATCATTTTCCACAAGTTCCAAAAGTTGGAGTCCATCTGTTATTCTCTACAAGTAGTTATCTTCAACCATCATTGTTTATTGGCAATCTTCCTGAAATTCTCTTAGAAGAAGGTGTCTCTTGACTCTTTTCCAAAGGTTACTCTTTTTTTCTATCAAGGCCTTTCTCACTATGCAAAGAGAATGCTTCAGAGTTCCCTATAGAGATAACATTACAGCTCAAATCCCAGGCTAGACCAGGATCACTCCATACTTCTCCCTTGTCCTTTGGTTCCTATTGACTTAAAATCTGACACTAAAGTTCCCCACTGGTTAGAAACATACTTCCATCCCTTCTTTTAATTAGCCCCCATCATTTATATCTGACATGGTAAAGGTGAGATTCATAATAAAATATTTTCTTTCTCCCAGTTCTCAAGTAGTGTGCTTCACATCCACTAGAACTTTTTAAGAAGTTAGAAAGTAAAACAAAATAAAACAAAACAAGAAAAAAGTGCCTAGGGAAACTAAAAGGAAAATGTAGAAGTCTGGCGAAGAAACATTCTACTTCATGTATTTTATTTGAGTTAGTTCTAAACTTAGGTAGAATCTCACTATTCCCTATGAAAATACTCAAAGATATTACTTATGTGGGTAACAGAAAAATTATTTTACTGGCATTTCTAATCCATAGATTGAGCAAGCAAAATTTCTCTATTGATGGAAAAAAAGGTCTCCCAATAGGTGAAGAATTTGTAGGACTTTACTCTGAAGATTTCTGTAGAACCAGGCTCTGACCTATAATTTAAGCATCAGATGTGAGAACAGATGAAAAGAATACATGACTCCAAAAAAACATATCTTACACTGAATGCTTATCAAATGGGACCAAAGTACCGATAACCTTGGGAGTTGTATTTCTTCCCACTTTGGGAAGAGGGAAAACTAAAGATATGTCATGGCCAGAGGATGTTTTACTGTACATTGGGAGTTTTAAGGATCTTTGGAGAGGGTGGAGAGAACGCATGAAGGCAGAAGCTAACAGGGCTTCCTCCAGACATGAAACAGCAGGGCCAGTACTGGAGCAGTGACAATTCAATTTAACAACCTGGCTACTCAGAAACAGATGAAAGCTAGATATTGGATGAGAATGTTTGCTTAAATGACTGAACCGGAGGGCCTTATACATATATCTACCTAGTTTTAGATGAGTGAGACTGGTCCACCCTTCTAAGCATACTGTTTTATTCTGTTAAAGATTGTATCTGATTGATCTCATTTTATTTCTTATAAACACTTCTGGATTTCCCCTTTTTCTAGTTGATTGAATTTTATTTCTTGCAAACATCTATAACTGATAAGGCATTTCTCATTTCCTTATGTCCTTTTTCTGTTTTTTACAAAAACACAGGGCAGCTCTGGGAGAAACATAGAGGACAGTGATCTTTCCTAGCACAGGACTGAAATCCCAATTCCTCACCATTATTAGAGAGTTTTAAACTCTCTAACTGGCCTGGAGAGGGGGAAGAATCTTGATCCATTCATAGGTTTCATAACTCCATTTTTAGGAGGGGAATTACTATGAATTCAGGTACTTTTAAAGTTGATCTCATCAGACAAGTCTAACACAGTGACTTTAAAGTAGTTGCATAAGGATTCCACTCACTGAACTAGCTTCAATGAGTATAAAACACTTTTTTTATGGGCATTGAACTTTAAATCTCTTTGAGGGATCCTTCAGTGAGAGAACAGTGTCACCTATGAGCCATAAGCCACCCACAATTGGTGGAAACAGTCATTGTTGTCTCTTCTACCTTTTCTTTTCTTCATGGAGCTACTGCTGGGTGACAGAAATTGCTATTTTCTGATGGATGGCACTATTTGCAAAGTTGTAGTTCAGTTGTTACTACAAATGAGTTATCTTAATGCTTTAAGTTTTACAGAGTGGTCTAATCATAACCATCCCTTATAATTAACATTAATATTATTTTATAGATGAGAACACTGAAGTTCAGACAGTGGGAAAGATTTGCCCAAGGTCTAGAGGTCATCTAGAAAGTAGCAGAGGAAGGGATTTGAATTCACACCTGTTTTGACCACCTACTGCATTACTTCCTCTACTTGTCAATTAAATTCAACAATTTTAATAAATACCAGTGATTTGAAAGGAAAATCAAGATTCTGATGGCTGATATCTTTCAACCCTCAGAATGGTCTGCTTCTTGTGTGCCTGGTTCAGGATCTCTCTCTCACTCCTTCCCAACTCTTGCCCTCATACTTGCATACTTTGACATATGTATTGATACTTTCTTAAAGATCTGAACTTACCAATTCCTCCACTTAGTCATTTCCTATTATTTACTCCCTTGCTTCTCCTCAGTTATACACAGGGAAGATCAGACTCTTGATGTTGTCATTGCAAACAGGATATCATTTTCATGTTCAAGTACAGAACTCTGTACTTCCCAAGGTTATCATGTACCTTCCCCTCTTTTCCATTTCTTGGCTCTTTTATGAAACAGCTTTACTCTACTATTCCTATCCTGATATTGACCATATACTTCCAAAACCCAAACTTACTTTCACCATCTACTGCCTTTATTCCAGTTCTTGTGATGTAGAGTAAGGCTGGAAAAAATCATGGAGCCATGGTGACTGGGTGCAGTGCAAATGTATGTACCGCGACAAGACTGAGTCACACTCACTCTGTCGGGGTTATTCCCTACTCACTCTGTACCTTAGAACTGAGGCTATCTTGAGGAGCTGGTGCATGTGGATCTGCCCTGCTGTTGGCTCAGTTCCCACAAGTATATGTTTCCACAATTTCTTAGGGACCTAGTGACTAGCTTCCCCAGTTCTATTTGGCATCAGGTAGCTTTTACAAAGGAATATTTACCTCAAAGTTATAGCAAGAACTCACATACCAATATTCCTCCAATATCTCAAGAGAACATTCCCCTCTCTGCCACCTTGGTGTATATGGAAGAAAGAGATAAGGGATTCGAATTAAGATCATAACTAAACTCATTTCCTAAATAACACTGATGCCATCAAAATCATGTTTCAAACACAGCATCTTTATTGAATTCTGGTAGAGTAGAGTTCCAGACCCTTACTTCTCTGGACAACAATTCTGAGTTGACTGCAAGCCTTAGTCTACATTCCTGGATTCCTAGATCCCCCAAAATTGTTCCCAGCCCAGAACAGAGACTCTATTCCTTGCACTGAACAGAAAAAAAAAGACATACAAAAAATGTCAAGGACCCAGACCTGTTTCTTGGAAGCCATATGGCATCTTAGAGAGGGCAAAGAAGTGACCCAATGGATGTCTCTCTCCTGAACCACATGGTATCACTGGCTGAGAGGGAGGGAATCACCACATACCCTCAAGTACAAATTCAACAAGGCTACATCAGTTCTGATTCAGGGTGTTTTGAAGATTCTGATAATTTCAGTTTTTCACATACTGGAAAGAGCCTCCTCCCAGGCTTGTAGCAAGTCAACCAGAGATAGTTGCATCATATTTTTTGTAAGCTCCAGTCTTCATATAAACAGTTCCCCAGTGTCCCCTATATGGATTCAGTGATCTCAGGAAACCGACGGGGTATGCACAAACTCTAGATACCCACTGTATAATATCATCTCGATGAAACCAGATAATCTTTCTATATTTCCCTATTTGATTTTATATTTCCCTATTTGATTCACTAGCCTACTTAGTACAGCATATTTTCTTAAGCCTTTCATCCCTCTTCAAACCTCCCAGAGAAGGGCTTCCCTTCTCCTGACCCTTTCAACTGAGAATCTTGGTTCATATTTCAACAAAAAAAATTGAAGCTATTAACCAAGCTCCCTTTTCAGTCCTCCTCCTCATCTCATATCATTATTTTATCCCTATCTCACGTGAAGAAGTACCCTTGATCCTTGCCAACCAAACTTCCCTACATGGACATATGATACCTTTTTATCCATTCTTTGAGAGAAGATTACCAGCACTCTCATTCTGACCCTCTCACTAATCTTCAGTCTCTCCCTGTCTCTTTCCCTACTGCCTACAAACATGATTATGTCTCTTTCATCCCTAGAACCCAGATTTAGTCAAGAATCTGTGCCAGCTTCCATTCTATCTCTCTCCTTACTTTCTCAGCTAAACTGCTTGAGAAAAAAAATATCTATAATCAGTGCCTCCCTTTCCTTTCCTCTCTCTTAACTCTACAATCTGACTTAAGAAATCATATTTTGACTGAAACTTCTCTCTCCAAAATTACCAGTCATCTCTTAGTTGCCAAGTCTATTGGCCTTGTCTCAATCCATATCCTTCTTAATGCCTCTAGAGCTTTGGCCACTGGCAATCACTCTTTAACTCTTAGGTTTTAATGTCACTGTTTACTCCTGGTTCTCTTTCTACTGAAGAAACCTCTCCCAGTCCTCTTTTATACTACTCTTTCCTTCTGGGCTTATTTTACGGTCACCCTGTGTGTATATATGTACATTTAAATATATATACACTTCTTGTTCATGCATAGTTTGTCTGTTGTCTTTCCCATCAGTAAGTGTTCTTCTGAAGGCAGGATCGGTTTTGCCTTTCTTTACATGTCTAAGATGTAACACATAGTAGGTGCTTAATAAATGTCTGTGGTCTGCCTATCTCTGCTAGGTGATGAAGAAGCATGTAACATTAAAGACTCTTCTGGAAGGAGACAAGATGGTGGAGTAGAAAGACTCACATATGCTAGCTCCAAACCCACAGCCCATAAATTTGCTGTAAAAAGAACTCCCCACAAATTCTGGAGCAGTGCAAGCCATGCAGAAACACAGTGAAAGAGATTTCCATTCCAGAGAGCCCTGGAAAGCTGTCCCCAGGGTCCGTTGTGCACCAGATAGCACAGCCCACCCCTGTGCTGCCCTGACCGCCGGCCCCAGAGGAGCAGATCTGTGCAGGCTTCAGGGACGGAATCTCCAGCAGCCACGAAGGTCCCTCCACCCACAGGCGCTACACGTCAGTGAGAGAGACTTCTGGGCTGGCTGAGAGGGGAGCGGGGTGTCTCTGTGACTCAGGCCCCCTTGGAAGGAAGCAGCAGAGGCAGTGGCAGAGGCAGCGGCGGCGGCCCGGAACTCCCAAAGCAGAAAGGAGCTCAGGGCCATTACTGAAGGTCTCTGCATAAACCTCCTGAGGGAACTGAGCCTGGGAGGTGGCCCTGCCCCCACCTGAGCACCAGAACTTAAGCTCACATTGAATAGCCTCCCTGCCCGCTGAGGAAATCTCTGAGGCTGGGGAGCACCATTTGAATCTCAGACCCCAAGCACTAGCCGGGCAGATCTAGGCAGGGGTGGAGAGGAATCTCAGAAGTCAAGTAACTGGCTGGGAAAATGCCCAGAAAAGGGAAGAAAAATAAGACTATAGAAAGCTACTTTCTTGGGGGACAGATGTTCCTGCCTTTCATTTCTGATGACCAGGAACAATTGTTACCATCAGGGAAAGACGTGGAGGCCGGGGCCTCTGTATCCCAGACATTCCAGGTGGATGTCCAGTGAGCTCAGGCCATGGAAGAGCTCAAAAAGGATTTTGAAAATCAAGTTAGACAGGTGGAGGAAAAACTGGAAAGAGAAATGAGAGAGATGCAAGAAAAGCATGAAAAATGGGTCAATACCTTGCTAAAGGAGACCCCAAAAAATGCTGAAGAAAAAAATAACACTTTGAAAAATAGGCTCACTCAATTGGCAAAAGAGGTTCAAAAAGCCAATGAGGAGAAGAATGCTATGAAAAGCAAAATTAGCCAAATGGAAAAAGAGGTTCAAAAGCTCACTGAAGAAAACAGTTCTCTCAAGATTAGAATGGAACAGATGAAGGCTAATGACTTTCTGAGAAACCAAGAAATCACCAAAAAAACCCAAAAGAGTGAAAAAATGGAAGAGAATGTGAAATATCTCATTGGAAAAACAACTGACCTGGAAAATAGATGCAGGAGAGACAATTTAAAAATGATGGGACTACCTGAAAGCCATGACCAAAAAAAGAGCCTAGACATCATCTTTCATGAAATTATCAAGGAAAACTACCCTGAGATTCTAGAACCATAGGGCAAAATAAATATTGAAGGAATCCATTGATCACTGCCTGAAAGAGATCCAAAAAGAAAAACTCCTAGGAACATTGTGGCCAAATTCCAGAATTCCCAGGTCAAGGAGAAAATCTTGCAAGCAACTAGAAAGAAACAATTCCAGTATTGTGGAAATACAATCAGGATAACACAAGATCTAGCAGCTTCTACATTAAGGGATAGAAGGGTGTGGAATAAGATATTCCAGAAGTCAAAGAAACTAGGACTAAAACCAAGAATCACCTACCCAGCAAAACTGAGTGTAATACTTCAGGGGAAAATATGGTCTTTCAATGGAACAGAGGACTTTCAAGCATTCTTGATGAAAAGACCAGAGATGAAAAGAAAATTTGACTTCCAAACACAAGAAAGAGAAGAAGCATGAAAAAGTAAACAGCAAAGAGAAGTCATAAGGGACTTATCAAAGGTGAACTGTTTACATTCCTACATGGAAAGACAATATTTGCAAGTCTTAAAACTTTTCAGTATCTGGGTAGTTGGTGGGACCACACACACATACACACACACACATGTACACACGTGTACGCACACACACATACACACAAACATGCACATACAGAGACAGAGAGCACAGAGTGAATTGAATAGGATGGGACCATATCTTAAAAGAAATTAAGGTAAATGGTGAGAGAGAAATGTAGTGGGAGGAGAGAGGGTGAAATGGAATGGGGTAAATTATGTCTCATTCAAGAGGCAAGCAGGAGACTTTTTAGTGGAGGGAAAAAGAGGAGAGCTGAGAAAAAAACATGAAGTTTACCCTCCTCACATTCTACTAAAGGAAGGAATAAAATGCACACTCATTTTGGTATGAAAACCTATCTTACAATACAGGAAAGTGGGGGAGAAGGAGATAAGCAGGGTGGGGGGGATGATGGAAGGGAGGGCAATAGGAGGAGGGAGCAATTTGAAGTCAACACTAGGGGAGGGACAGGATCAAAAGACAGAATAGAAACAATGAGGGGCAGGACAGGATGGAGGGAAATACAGTTAGTCTTACACAACACGAATATTATCGAAGTCATTTGCAAAACTACACAGGCCTAAATTGAATTGCCTGCCTTCCCAAAGGGAATGGGTGGGGAGGGAGGGATGGGGAGAATTTGGAACTCAAAGTTTTTGGAACAACTGTTTAGTATTGTTGTTGCTACTAGGAAATAAGAAATACAGTTAATGGGGAATAGAAAGTCATCTGGCCCTACAGGACAAAAGAGAAGATGGGGACAAGAGAAGGGAGGGATGATAGAAGAGAGGGCAGATTGGTGATAGGGAAAATTAGAATGCTTGGTGTATTGGGGTGGGGGGAGGGGATAAAAGGGGAGAAAATTTGGAACCCAAAATTTTGTGAAAAGGAATGTAAAAAGTTAAATAAATAATTTTATATTAAAAAATAAAAAAATAATAATTAAAAAATACTCTTCCAAGAATTTAGAATCAGAAACCAGAGATGGCTAGAGGGACAGGATAATAGAAAGGATACTAGGACAGCTAGGTATGCCCCACCCCTACAAAATGAAGAACCCATTATAGGAAGTCACTTGTCCAAGATCACAGTCATTTAATGTCAGTGTTGGAATGAGGATATAGACCAACTTGACTTCCAAGTCTTATGCTTTTTCAACCTCATCGCCCTACCTCTCAATTCATTTTGGGAAGAAAATCAACATAGCCAATGGAACTCTGGAAATCAGACACTCTCTCTTCCCCCTTTCCATTCTTGCTGCAATGTAAACTTACTCAACTGGATGCATGTTATACTACAATATCCATGGAAGGATATTACTCTTACTCACCTTAATATCCTGCTCTATCATTTTTCATCTCACCTCAACACAACTGTCATTTGGCAGGCATGAACTGCTGCCCTTCGCCTCAGCCATATGTTATTCTGTTTACACAGGAATCATTTGATGAAATGCTATGTTATAGCACGTTAGTGATGTAGTCTGATGGAAAGAGATGCCAAAAACTATTCCTATCGTTCACTCTTCTTGTTTCCCTCCCTTTCTCCCTCCTCCTCTTTCCTCTCTATTTTCCTTTTTTCCTTCTCTCCTTTCTTCTTTTCTGATCATTTTTTCACCCAATGTTTTTCTTCTTCTTCCCCTCTCTTTTATAGTATTCTATTCTTTTTTCTATATCCCTTTCTTTCAGACCTCTACATTTTCTCTTCTCCCTCCTTTCCTTCTCCCTCACTCTCCCCACTTTTTTTTTTACCTTTTACAGGTCTCCTTTACTCTTTTCAATCTCCCTCTCTCCTCCATCCTTCTCTTTCCTCTTTTTTCCCAACTAGTCTTGCATATTCCCATTGTTTTTTTCTATATTTCTCTCCTTTTCTTCTCTCTCTGCTGTCCACCACAATCTTCTCCCTTTCTTTTCCCCTTTCTTCCCTTGCTCCTCTCTCTTTCCTCCATCCTCAATTCTCTCCAACTGTAGTGGTTACATGCACCTGTGGGATAACAACCACAGCAGCTAGCAGAGGCTGTTCAGTGTTAATGAGCCATGTAATTGCCATAGTTAATCTTCCCCAATTGGGTAGTTAGTCAGTAGAAGGAAGAGAATTGCGGTGAAATTGGATAGGGCCATCCTGCAAAGTGAATGTCTCCAGCAGGCATTTAATTTAAATCAACCAAGGTAATGTCTGTAGAATTCCTTTCCTTTGTTTAAAATCATTTCCTGGCATGAATAAGCATAATAATTAGTTACAATTAATAGAACTTGCTTCTGAATGATAATTCATTTTAGGATTATCATTCCTAATAGGCTGGCATACGTTTAAAAATATCTAACAAATTATATAGAAAGAAGGTGGTTCATTCAGATATAACAAGAAACAAATGTGATAGAATTTTTATATATAACTAATTACTATTCAATACATGTTAAATTGCATTTAAGAAGGAAGCCATCACAGAATTAAGAATGAAAGCCAGCTGGGGAAGATATCTAGTCAATCCTCCAATCCCTTTGACAGAAAATGCATCTAAACTGATGATTCTCCAAATTTTTTTCCTCTGTCTTTCATAAAATACCTCAAATCTCTTAGATCTAGAACTAGTTGAAGTGAAAATAGAGAATGAAAGGGACCTGCTTCTGGGGCCTCACATATTTCCTTTACATCTTCCTAATCATAGTTGAAGATTTTTTTTTTGGAACCTGAAGTTTAAACTATGAGGATAGAATGTAAAAACTCCAAACAAATCTCACAGCATTGTGTTTCATTCAAAATTGCTATCCAGTAAGAATAAGTCTGTGCTTCAATATTTCAGCATGTAACTCAGAGTTTGCAAACTAAGATTCAGACCCCTGAAGAATGTTCCTATCTACCTGGGTTCTGTAAAAGCAAAGAAACAAAGATATTCTAGAAGAGGCTATTTGACAAAATTATTTTTTACATTTTAGGTTCTCATGATGGTCAAGGATATCTAATGGAGTGCCACTGGAGTTTGCCCCTTCCAAAAATGAGCAATCCCTAAAAAGCTTTCATTTTCATGGAAGTCAGATCTGAGATAGAATGGACCTTATCGCTTCACATCTGTCCTGTGAGACATCTACCATGTATCATCTTACTAAATTTTATTTTACCAAAAGTCCCATTCAACTAGCATCTATACAGCATGGATAAATTAATCCTATGATCATGAACCAGACCCCAGGCTAACACCTCCCTACCTGTTATGAATACTGTCATCCCTCTGCCCATGCACATTATCCCTGACCATAACACTGGTATGACTAACTTGGACTGGAATTGATTGCCAGTGTGCTGTCAACAATAAGAACATATGGTACCCAGGGACACTGGGATCAGCTGCAGGGTTAGTGATCATGGTAATGCATACAAGTCTAAGGGCATCCACTCTACCTCATGTGCTCAGCTAGCATAATTCCCAGACACATCTCTAATCTTCAGAAATGCTTAGACATTTTTCCACTCTGTAATTGTTTCTAACAATTTAGTTGACTCTGCTGTTCTGTTATGTGTACATATGTATATATACATATGCACATATACTGTAATATATACATGAATAGTTAGACATATTGACATCTACTTTGTATTTTTATACATATATGTATTTATGCAAATATGTCTATAAACATAATAGAATTTGTAATATATTTACATGTAATACATATATACTATATAGATATATATATGTATGTATGTGTGTGTGTTCTTTTTAGCTTTACTTAATATCTATTTAGAGTGTTCATTCAACTTGTCCTGACATTCTTCAATTGGATTCTATTCAAGGAATAGTATTTGTAGTTGGTTGGTTGCTGTCCTTCATCTTCAAAAAGGACCAAAATGACATCACCATGATAAAGAGAAGTTTCAGTGAGTCTGACTGTGGCTGATCAAACCAATACAAGCTTGAAATGCCCTGTGCCACAGGTTGGGCACAGATAGTCCGTATGAATTTTTGGGGTGGATACTCCAAATGTGCGCATGCTACTTTTACTGTGTGTTGTCTCTATTCTGTTTTGCTCATAGAGCACAGCACCCTTTCTGGTGTGGGGATGCCATAGTGAGTGGTCCTGTGCCAGTGTCTCCCATGTTGCGCAGTCAAATCCAAAGTTCTTGACAGAGACCTTGAGAATGTCCTTGTACTGTTTCTGCTGGCCATAAAATAGTCTTTTCACAAGTATACATTTTGCATTTGACAATGTGGCCAGCCAATCGGAGTTGCACTATCTGAAACATAGTTTGAATGCTTGGCAGTTCAGCTCGAGCAAGGATTTCAGTGTCTGGTACCTTATCCTGCCAGGTGATCCTCAGAATCTTCCTAAGACAGTTCAAATGGAAGCAATTCAGTTTCCTGGCATGGCAGGCATACAACGATGAGGTCAGCACAATGGCTCTGTAGACCTTCAGTTTGTTAGTCAGTCTAATAGCTCGTCTCTCCCAAGCTTTTCTTTGGAGCCTCCCAAACACTGAGGTAGCTCTGGCAATGCATGCATCAACCTCATTGTCAATGTGTACATCCCTGGAAAGCACACTACCAAGGTAAGTGAACTTGTCCACAGCATTCAAAACTTCTCCATTTGTTGTAATTGATGGTTCCGCATGTGGATGGTGTGATGGTGGCTGATAAAGCACCTGTGTTTTCTTGGTGTTAATTATCAGGCCAAATTTAGCACAGGCTGCAGAGAATCGATGCATCTCAGTCTCAGAGGCTGCATTGAGCGCACAACCATCTGCAAACAGAAAATCATGCACCAACACTTCCTCTACTTTGTTCTTGGCTTGTAGCCTTTTCAAATTGAAGAACTTGCCATCAGTACAGTAGTTGACTTTGATGCCATGTTCGTCCTCATTGAAAGCATTTGACAACGTGACTGAAAACATCATGCTAATAAAAAGCATAGGAGCAAGCGCACAGTCCTGTTTCACTGCATTAGGGACAGGGAAGGACGAGAGCATTGTCCATTATCCAAAACATGCCATCATGAAATTGACGTACAATACTGATAAAGTTCTCTGGGCAGTCAAATTTTGACATAATTTTCCATAAGCCCTCACAACGAATAGTGTCAAAGGCCTTGGTTAGATCTCCAAAGGTTGTGTACAGACCTCTGTTCTGCTCCTGGCATTTCTCCTGGAGTTGTCAGGCAACACACACTATATCAACTGTTCCTCAGCCCTTTCTGAAGCCACACTGGCTCTCAGGTATATGAAGGGGTGTCTGAGCAACCTTTTAAGGACCACACTGCTCATTTCCTGGTGTGAGGAAGGGGCTAGAAAAAATGCCCCAAGCTTTTTCTGCTAACCCAATCATGGCCTGATTAACGCGGCAGGCAGGGAATCGCACTATGTGGTTGAAAAACAAACAAAAAGTACAACATGTACAAAAACATAGGTGAAGAGAATTCCACTCACCATCAGCACATGGAACATGCACACGCTTACAGACAACACAAAATCCAGTAGACATGAAAGACGTACCGCTCTTGTTGCAAGAGAACTCAACAGGTATCGCATCCAAATAGCAGCCCTGAGTGAAACAAGATTGGCAAATGAAGGCCAGCTTACTGAAGCTGGAGCTGGAAACACATTTTTCTGCTGTGGGGGCAGTGAAGGGGAGTGCTGTGAAGGTGGCATGGATTTTGCAATCAAAATTAATCCAGTCAGCAAGCTGGTATGCCTGCCAAATGGAGTGAATGGCAGGCCCATGACAATGTGATTGCCACTCGCAGGAAAATGTCATGCCACCATCATCATTGCCTATGCTCCCACCATGACAAACCCTGATGAGGTCAAAGAAGTATTTGTAGTAATAACACGCTTAAGCACCCACCAGTATTCTTCCCAATAATAATCTTCTAGGAAAAGGTATTTACTAAGATGATTTTGCAAGAATAGTTGGCACCAAACATTTTCCCCTTCCAAATTGGGAGTGTCATTTCCCTACACACACAATGTTATTGAGGAGTGTGGGTTCAAACTCAGACCATAAATGTAGTGAAAGATATTTGGGGAACACGTAGCAAAAGGCTCCCTTAGAAATCTTGGTCTTGAGAGTTCTTTTCTCCATTTGTGGATTCTACATGAAATTCTGTTTAAGGGTAGTGTTTTGATGAGACCTGAAGCTTTATCTGCTACAAGGATTCAGACTCCTTGAAGTTGCTGCTTTTGTCAGGTAGCTATACTTTCATATCCATATCTGTGGGGTTCATATTTTGTTCTTGGTTTGATGAGTTGGATACTTTCTAGATAGAGACACACATATGCATACACATACATATATACATGCATACATACATACATACATACATACATACATTTCCAAGGATTGAGGGAGGAGTGAGAAGAATATCTTAGAGTGATTCATTCTCAAGTCATGGAATTCCCAGCTTTTCAATTTGGAGTCCAACACTCAACTGGGTATGTCTGATTTGTACAGTCAAGTCACAGCACATTTCCTGTGTAGCATCATTTTTGTTTATCCAATAGTCCAAGCATTTCAGTATTTTCAAATTTATTTGTGTCACATTTACATCTGCTTTACACTTTTTGGCTGATTTCCGGCCTTCTCTGATTAATTGTGGGTGGGGAGAAAACCTATTCTTAACACGTTAGTTCTTTTGGTTGATTTTACCTAAGTGTTTATTTTAGCTATTTTTTAATGTATTATTGCTATTTCTATCTGATTTTGTATTTTGCTTGAATTTAATTTTTTTTGATGAGCCTGGATTGTTTCTAAATTTTCACTCTGTCCTATTGCCTAGAAAGCTTCATAGTTATTTTTAAAACAGAGATAGCTCTTTCACAAATTCTAACAATTCTCTTAATTAGTTTTCTCAAAACTGAGGAAAAGTTGCTTAACATCATCAGTGCAGTATTCATTTGTACATTTTATAACTGGCTAACTCTGCCCATCAGCCACATATCCCCCAAGCTAAATGACCCACATCTCTTTCATGCAGTTGATTTTCTGCAGTACGTAGAATTGGGGAAATCCATACAATTTCATTTGCTGTTTTTCTACTTATCTACATTCAGAATGAAACCCTTGCAGAAGAGAGAACTAGTTACCAGCAGGTATATATCAAATTGCATCTTCTGACAAGGTTGGTGTCTATTCAAAAATGCCATGCCAAGGTCCAAAACACTTTTATTCTGACTTGAAGGGAAGGGAAAGGAGGCTGCTAATGTACAATGACTCATGAGTGAAGGGAGCAGCATGATGGCAGCAACATTCAGCCCACAGACCAGTGAAAATTGGCTTGGATGGCACTAACTGTTCTTGAGGTTCCTTCATATCCCTATAATGCCATGATTTTATGAAACTCTACTGCGGCTTCTTGAAAGTTTTGCTTTCTTAAGAATTATTTTTTGAAAGAATCATTTCTCAAGAGTTTCTGATTTTCAGTTTGGGTTTAACTATGGTTTCCTCTAGTTTCTGCTTCCTTTTGGTAATGTGGGCAGGTCCCATTGGGAATACTATATAACCCACCAATGACGTGAATAAGGCACAGTGCCTCGTACTTCATGTCCAAAACAATGTGGGGAGAGCCTTCAGAGTATTTCATAAGTACATATCTTAAGAGGAAAACAACAACCTAAAAATGTCTAGATTTTAAAAAAGCAAAAGTCTTTCCCAAATATCTGTTTCAGAGAAAACCAGCAAAAATGTGAATTCCAACAAGTAACCAAAGATGTAGAAAATTTTGGAACTATTGAATTTTTATACAACAGCATCCTCTCTATCCTAAAAAAATATTTTCATAGAATGTGCTTATGTTAATAAAATATTTTCTTAGAAACAAGTATTTGTATCAGGTCATGTGAGTATTACCTTCAATTTACAAATGAGGGAAATGAAGCTCAGAAATTGTGTAATTTACTATTTACTACATGGCTCTTGTGTTTAGGAATTAGAACCCAAGTCCATCTAGATTCCAAGAATGACCTTCTCCAATTCAACTTTAAGGAAAACAAAACACCATCATTACTCCTAAGAAAGCAAGTCATATCTAAGTGACATTGAATAGCACTCCCTTCATTATCCTGTACAATCAAGTTTGGTTCAGGATACAGTGGACAACACAAAAAAGTAAAAAGTATTGTGAGGGAAAATCTTATTTTTCCTGAAAACAAAACAAATAACCTTCATATGAACAATACTGATCTATACACAAATTGAGTTCTTAGACCTTCCAAACAGTTGCCAGGTTTATAGATTGCTAAGTTTTAATTTAATACAATTCTATTAACAAACTTCTCTCTCCCTCTCAAATAGGGGCATTTTGGGCAACAAATTTGTCATTTGTGGGTTTTTGGTGTGTTTTGCTCCCTCATTTGGCAATCTGAATTCTATTTTTGCCTTCCTATCTGCTCTTGGGATGGAAATAGAAATATAGCAATAGAAAAATATAACAGCTTTTTGAAGAGTCAAAAATTATTGAATTAAACTTAGAAGTAAGTAAATACCTATGTTCTTATAATGCTTTTGAACTGAGATTTCAGGAAAAATAAAATTTTCCCATATAATAATTTCTTCTTTTTAATCTCTCCTTTGTCTTCATTATATGCTGAATCAAACTTTACTATGCAATGTAATGAAGTGGAAATGATTTGATATGATATTTTGATCTAATTTGTTGTGTATATGTATACACACACATTTGTGTGACAACACAAACATGTATTTTTCCATGAAATTTGATTTTATTAACTGAGAGTGATTACAAAGTTAACTTTTATGTATAATTTTTCAAAGAACATTTGTATGTTTTTGGCATGTACAGGATATATTTTGTTGAAATAAAGTATTTGAGAAGGCATTTTGCTCTATTAAAGCATTTTTTTACTAGTCAACAAACAGCACAGTGAGCTCTTTCATTATCTATATGTTTCAGTCAAACATACAACTACAAAATTTTGTTCTGCTGGGGAATATTATACCTATTCAGTCTCATAAACTTAGACCTGTCCTAGAGTCAAAACTCCAAAATTTGTCTTTTACTCATGTTCCTTCTATGAGTTCCCCAAAAATATCAAAATATGGTTCAAATGTAGGTTCCCAATGGAAAGGCAAAACAGCTCTCAGCTCTCATGCAGGGATTCAGATAGATAGATAGATAGATAGATAGATAGATAGATAGATAGATAGATAGATAGATATAAGAACATGTACCTGTAGACATCAGATACAGCTATATCGGAATGTTATATATGTCTATATAAGCAAACATATTACAGAATGAATATTATTTTTGATAGGAAATTTAAAAAATAAAACACAAAGGATTGATAAAATGACCAGTAAACAATCAGGACAATTCTCCTTTCTTTCAGTAACCCACATAGTCCAAAAGAGTTACAGTGCACCCATTGGTACTACACAATTCTTTAAGAGATGAAAGCACTTAAAGTCACTGAAAGATTAACCTTTTATTCTCTGGTGAACCCTACTTACCCCAGGGATCTATACCTTCTTCCAGACTTGTCATGCTTCCCTGTAGTTGAGAATCTCCCTAAAGCAATTGGGTCATCCCCTTCCTCCTAAATATATTCAGTTCATGGCAGTCAAAATATTTGTCTGTTTACCACTTCACATCATTTCTCCATCAGTTATTGCTCTTATGTACCATCCCTAATTTGGCCCCAGACAGAGACTGACTAAATCAAGAACTCGGTGATATTTAGGATGTACCCTCTACTTGCAAGGAATTTGGTCAAACTATTCCACCACTGTAATCTAAAAGGCTACATGACTCCTTTGCTTGGGCCACATGATTTCTCCTGCATAAATTCTGTTCTACCCATTGCCTTTTGATAGTTGTTTTGTCTTGGCTTATTGGTTCATTTGGTCATTTTCCAACACTGTCATACTCTAGAGATCCTAGCCTAGTCCATGTTCATCTCATCTTCCATTCACATCTCTCAGTTCTGGTTACTGTCTACCCTATCTGATCTATGCATGCTCCTTTTTAAAAGGCAAATGAGGACACACACACACCAAACAGCCAAGAACTCTTCCATCTCACTTAGTCTTTTTCAGTGTGTTGTCAATCACATAATAACTACCCAAGGAAAACTTATTCCTGATACTCTATCAAGGAGATGCCAACAGATGCTGTCCGTTTGGATGGCCAATCCAAACGATGGTTTCATTAGTTAATGTTGTTAAATTGATAAGGCATTTCTTGATTATACCCTCTACATTTCTTTGCCAAAACCAGCCTTTTCTTTGTGAAACACTCATCAAGGATACCCTCAATGCAAATGGAGATTATGTGCATATTTTTTTTTGTAGAGGGAGAAAAAATGGTATATGAGTAGTCAGTTTCTGAAATTTTCTTGAGCTAGAAATGCAGAGCCAAGGTATCTGCAATCTATGTAGCACACATTTGGGAATGATAAAAATCATTCAGTCTGTCATCAAGACAGGAGTGACATGTTCAGATCTATTCATTGGGATCATTAATTTTAGTTGAGTGAAGGATTGATTGAAGAAATGAGAGAATTGGGGAGAGGAAAACAGTAAATCATAAATTGGAGTACTTCAGGTGAGGGAGAGACCCAGATCCGTGTTGATGGTGGAAAAAGGGAAGATACATAAAAAATATTATGGATGTCAAATTGACTGGATTTGGCAATTGACTGTATATTCAGGAAGGAGAAGAGAGGAAGAAAAAATATCTTTGAACATTTTTTAATCTTAGAAACTTGACAAATATCATCCTTCATTTCATGAAAAAAAGGAAAAATGTACATAAGACCATACCATTGATGATAATTTTAAATGAAATTCTCTGAGCTAAGTTTAACAAAGTAATGGTATAGGATCAGTGACTTTGGATTGTACTTTTGTTGTCATGTCTCAATTTTTTACTGAATATTTTACCAAATATTGTTCATTCTTGTTATGAATATAGTTTTCATCTCTTCATATACTTCTTTTGATTCTACTTTCTTCATTATGTATCATGTGTTTCATATTATTTAAATTTTTCAGTTCTTAGAATGTATTGATATTCCATTCGGTTCCCATGTTTTATTTTTAAACCATTCTCTGGTCTTTGGACTTTCACTTCATCTCTCTCTCTCTCTCTGTCTCTCTCTGTCTCTCTCTGTCTCTCTCTCTGTCTCTCTCCGTCTCTGTCTCTCTCTCTGTCTCTCTCTGTCTCTGTCTGTGTCTCTCTCTGTCTCTGTCTGTCTCTGTCTCTGTCTCTCTCTCTCTGTCTCTTTCTCTTTGTCTGTCTCTGTCTCTGTCTCTGTCTCTGTCTCTGTCTCTCTCTCTCTCTCTCTCTCTCTCTCTCTCTCTCTCTCTCTCTCTCTCTCCCTCTCTCGGTTATTGTGCATTTTGCTGCTAATCATATTTTGTACAGTCAGTTTCTTTCCCCCACATCCCACCCTATGTTAATTCTTTAGGGTAGAATCCCAATGTAGCATTACTGCACCCAGTAAACTGTTTCTACAAGCTATCATATAATTTTGTTTCACAACAAGACTTTGTTATTTCATGACTACACCTGAAGTACAATTGTGTGTCTAAATTTATATGGTTGCATTGTTGAATTGTATTATTTTAAAACAGTTTTAATAATTTAATAAGTATAGGGTGTTATATATTTTTGTTAATTTGATGTCTGATCCTCTAATCTAGAGGTTCTTAATCCATTGTGTGTCAAGAACCCATTTTAGCAATATGAACTTTATGTAGCCCTCGTCAAAAAAAAAGAACATAAAATACATAGGATTAAAAACGGAAAATATATTGAAAGGCAGTTATAAAATGTTAAAATAGAAAAAATATCATAAAATCCAGGTAAGGAATCTTTGTTAATTATACTTTACTATATATATATATATATATATATATATATATATATATATATATATATATATATAAATACATACATACATACATATATAATATCTATATCTACATATATATATATATATATATATATATATGATACAGAAAGATTCCATGGCATCAAATTGATGCAGTGGATAGAGTACTGGATTTGGAATCTAGAAGACTCATCTTCCTGAGTTCAGATATGGCCTCAGACCCTTACTAGCTTAGTGACCCTGGGCAAGTCACTTAACCCTGCTTGCCTCAGTTCCTCACCTGTAAAATGAATTTTAGAAGGAAATGGCAAACCACTCCAGTGTCTTTATCAAGAAATCCCCCAAACAGCATCATAAGGAATTAGACTTGACTGAAATTATTCAACAGCAAGATGGCACAGATGTTTGAGAACTCTCTTAATAGCCAGAAAAATCTGACTTCAGGATCTACTTTTATAAATAAATGCTGGGCAAGTTACCCTGGGAAAATTATTTCACTTCTCAGTGCTCTAGAAAATGATAAGACTCTAAGGTATGGAGACTGTGCCAAAGGATACCTGTAGAAGGAGATTCCTTCTCTAAGAGTTCCCTATACCAATAAAATCAAAGGTCTAATTCCTGTCCCTACCCTTCAAAAATGTAAAGTCATGATATTACCAGCTAAATGACTCTTCAGGTATTGAAGGATAACAGAGATGCTCCAAGGTTATATCCAAGATCCACTAACTACTCAAACACTGGCTCCATACTTGAAGCTCATGTCACATTATTCTTTCCTCGTAAGAGCCAACATTCATTATGAAGCAATCTGAGTAAAACGTAAAGGAGAAAAAGTGAGGAAAGGAGAAGGTGTCCATTGAACACACAATATTGGAAGGTAATCAGTTTAAGGACTTATGGCATCACTGTGATAATAAATAATTGTTCTGTTAAAAAGAAAAATGATCAGGAAAGAATTAGAGGCAAATGCGCATTGAACTGAATTTTCTTGTCAGATACCAATGAGAGTGCAGAGCACCAACCCTGGAGTCAGGAGGATCTGAGTTCAAATATGGCTCCAGACATTTGAAACTTACTAGTTGTGTGACCCTGGGCAAGTCTTGCCAATGTGCGCGCGGACGCGCGCGTGTGTGTGTGTGTGTATGTATGTGTATGCACACATATGTGTATGCATATGTATGTATATATTATGCATGTGTGTTTGTGAATAGATGTATATACACAAACACATTTGTCTGTATATATATGTGTGTATATATATATATATACACACACACACACATATACATACACATCTCAATGAGAACATGTAATGAAGGACATTTGAGAAGAGCAGAAGTAAAATTTAAATGACAAATCTTCAGGAGAAATTGTCCTGTCAGTTCCCTCTGTCTGTCTGCCTTGATTCCCTCATGCCAAGCTTTCAAATGCTGGAGAGAGTGGGGTGAATCGCACTCCCCTAATAGAAATAAATGATATCTTTGTTGTAATTTGTCCTAACCTATTACAGAAAGGTATTACGTGGAACAATAGAAGCGCTGAGTGGAAAACTTCAAAGGAAAGAGGTGAAAGCATCTCGAATTTCTCTGCTCAGCCAGCAGTGATGTGAAGAGGTTTCTTTCAAAGCCTCTCTGGGTACAGCAGCTCTGTTTTGCCCCAAATTACTAGGTCTGGAGCAGTGACTGTTAAGGTGCAAGGTGTGGTCAAAGGAGGTTGGCCCTTGCTGACTACAGCTGTTTTTTTGGTTTTTTGAGTGGGGGAGACTATGGTCTGAGTTAGAGAGGGTGTGGACAATTTAGCAGTTCCAAAATGAAGCTCCTATAAACAATACCACAAGTTGTACTCCAGAATTTTGTATCTCCCCTAAAATAACATAGATAGTGAACTTTGTGAAAGGAAATCAAGAATAATTGACTATATCAGGGATAGAGCTATGCTTATAAAATTAAGTCATTTTTTATACCAATAAGTCTGTTCTTTTTGTTACTTAAACCCCTAGGAATTAAGAAACTGTAATTGTCATTAAATTGTCATTTTATTGCTCAAAAATAGCATATCTTCATTCCTAATGTAACTGTCTTTCTAGGAAGCTTTTCTAATGGCATGGGGATTTTTTTTTTTTCCATCATGATAGAAAGAAAATAGTTTCAAGCGTGACTCCTAATGTTTTGGCGAAGAATATACTTTCTCTCAAACTAGAATATCACTAAAATTTATACATTTCATTTATTTTTTAGCTCATCATCCCCAACACATTCTTTATCATTCTTTATTTTATGCCCAACATTGTATAAGTTTCTATTCTCTTTCTTTTAGAAAAAGTCCATAAACATTTACTCCTTAAAATTTATTTCTACACAGATTCTTGACCTGTACCATAATTACAACACACTCTCTCCCTGGGAGCTTCTCTACACATCCTAAAGATCCTCAGTGTCTTTAAATCCCAAACTGAGAAATCCTAAACCTTGTTGATTGCCAATGGTTTTATTCCCTGAAATACCAGTTGTTGTAAATAAAGTGAGCCCAGAAAGTCTGTCCTTTACACTGGTATCCACATCTGCAAAACTAATGATACTCTCAGGAAATAAGGATTTCATGAGAAATATTTGTTAAGACAGTACCAAAAACTCTAGGCTTTATCATCATTATTCAGCAACAACTTATATTAGCAGGAATTATTCTTTGAAGATAAACCTTCAGATATCTAACTCAATTCAGATGCCCATAGTGGGATCATTTCTTCATAAGAAAAGGCAGTTAGTTTCTCATAGGGACAAACTTTCTTCCATGAAGGTAAATCTGTGCTTCCAGGTCACTTGACATTCCACTCCTTTTTCTGGTCACACAAGAAAGTAAGTGAAAGATTGTGAATTACTCTCTACCACCCATAACAACCACTAGAAGAAAAAAAAAAGAATACCTCAAAGTACGTATTAACTCACTTCAAATCAGCAGTATTTTACTTCTAATTTATTTAAAACAGAAATCATTTTGCCAAGTTTTAGCAATACAGTTATCAGCATTTCCTAAGTTATTACCATTCAGAGCATATGTCAATTTTGAGAGAGATACGCTTTAAAGAAAATATTTTCTTATTTCGCTGTAGTAATTTGAGAAGCAGCTCATCTGATGGATCAAGATTGTCTTTGAAGCCAAGACCAACTGAGTTCAAATCCTGCCTCTAAAACATACTGGCTACCTAAAATCAAGCAACCCACTAAACCTTTAGGTTATTCCTTCTAACTTAAGGTGCCAACCTGCATTGGTGGAGGAACTATCCTTACCTGAAGCTGCCTTTACCAACATGAGTTAACTAGCATTTTAAGCAATAGCACTACAACTTTTAATAATAATGTTAACTACAAAAATAAATTTTCGTAACCTCCATAGCTCCATTTGACCAATAATGTCCTATGTTAAACTTAGGTTAACATAGTATCCTAAGCTAAATTTTTCTAGCAGTTTGCACTAAAAAACAAGCAATTGTTAAAAACAAACAAAAAACAAAAACAAAAACAAAAAAACCTGAGCATTGCTTCACATGGTAGAAAAATGCTGACAATTTAAGGGGGGGTGTGTATAATATTTTGACATTTACAAACAACACAAACCTAGTCCAGGGAGGAAAAGCATCCTTACCCCCATAACAGAAACTTTATGGTAATAAAAAAAGTTTGTGAGACAATGACCAGAACTTTGGCTTGTTTCCTGAAGTTTTTGTAACAATATTTGTTACAAAGTCATAAAGTATTTGTAACAATAACCACCACCACTACTACTAGTAGTACTACTGATACTTCTTCTGCTATTGCTACTGCTGTTGATGCTGCTGCTTCGGCTACTACTTCTTCTGTTACTCCTACTACTTCTACTACTGAGGCTGTTGCTACTGCTACTGTTGTTGCTGCTGCTACTACTTCTGCTACTGTTGCGATTTTGGCCGCCTCCACTACTTCTACTGTTATTACTTCTTCTGCTACTTTTCTATTACTATTACTACTGCTGCTGCTGCTACGGCTGCTGCTACTATATCTCACCAACGGATTGTAGAGCAAATATTTAACATCACCAGCATGGTACAGTGGAGCATAGCCAGTATGTTTTAGAGGTAGGATTTGAACCCGTGTTATTGGCTTCAAGAATGGTCTCAATTCACTATATATATATTGTCTCTCAAATTATTTCAGTGCTGTAAGGAAATGTTTCTTTCAAGTATGTATCTGTCAGCATTGATATATGATGTGACTGGTAATAACTTAAGGAATGTTGATAACTATATCTCCAGAAACTGGCAAAAGAAAATCATCTAAATTATAATATAATGTTTCCAAAATAAAGGGAAATGAAAACACCCTTCCTCCCATTAAAACTAAAACAATATTCAAAAAGTGAGAATAAAATAAAATATCTAGGGAACAGTTTTAATAATTATTTGATTCTTTTTATTTCCTCCTAAAAGCACAGAAAAGGATACAAGTTAATGTCCACAAAATATAAAATGGTTAAACTTGGATATATAGTACCCAATAATTTAATAATATACATTGATATTTTAAAAAAAAGAGAGAGAAAGAGGTTTTATATGCTGTTGACATGGGAGGAACTATGTATATATCTTTCCTGATCACCCAGTTTTTCAAAGGATCAACTTCTCCTGTGAGATGTGGTTTATTTGAGAAAAGGTTGGATAGAAACAAAGTGGGGGAATGACAGAGAGGTTGACCAGTAAATAAGGTGATAATAGGGAGCATAAGAGGTCATTATAAAAGAAATATGTTGACAGAGGTACAGACAGAAAGCTGTGCTAAGGCGTGTCTAGAACTGGGAGTCTATTTGAGAAATCCAGTTTTATTTCAGATTGATTCAGAAATACAGGAAGGACCTCAAGGCAAAGCTTGGGCTGTGTTTAATCAAAAAAAAAAAGTTTATCCTATTAATGTGTAAACACAATATGTTGGCCTCCAATATGTTTCCTTTTATTTCATGAAGTCATGTTGTCTTGTGTTCATTTTTATAGTAAAGTGGTGACACAAGGGTTTTTTTGAATGAATATTTTAAAATCAAAATGCATGGCTTTGATTGTACATTATCACCATGCCTTGCCTGCCACCTAGTGGTCAATGCTAATCATGAATTTGGTTGAAAATTTTCCTGAATTAAAAAAAAAAAAAGAGGAGGCATTCATTGAACCAATCAGGCTTGTTAAACACAAATTAATGTTTGCTATCCTTTATTTCCCTTTATACTAGCCTACTTTGCTCACTCCATTAACTGAATATGTTAGTACACAAGAGGCTGGATTCATGATTGGATGGACATAAAAATGTTTCCAAATTATCCATTTAGAAATCTCTACTATAATCCTAATATCTTTTCCTACTGAAATGAACATGGTACATTTGCAATTTTTGAATCAAAGTAAAGAACTTGCAGGATCCTAGATAGATAGTTTTCTTTTGGGGGATCCTAGTGGGGATAATAATAAAATAATAACAACAAAAATTATATCTATAAAATGCGCTAAGGTTTACAAAGTTCTTTGTGTGTATTAACTCCTTTGATCCTCCTGTGATACCTATAGATATTGTTATTATCCCTATTTTACAGATTTGGAAACTGAGGCTGAGAAACACTCACTCAGTGACTTATCCAGGCTCACACATTTAGTGACTGTGGAAGGATGCATAGATAGATCTCCCTGACTGTATGTCTAGCACTGTATCGACTATTCCACCTAGCTTTATCTTTACTGTAGGATAACCTCCTCTTGTCATTTAACCTGGAATATCTTAGTCAGCTTGTGTATGAGCAATGGTCCCCCTACCTTGTAAATCTCAGCTGGAACAAAATCAGCACCAGGTGCTTTGCCATGTGAAAGGAGCCTAATGACCCTCAAAACCTCTTCTTCAGTTGGAAGTTCAGCTAAGGAGGGATTGACTTCAATCTGAGGTAGATGGTTAGTGGCCTCAGCATTGATGGATGATGATCTGCTGAGAACATTATGGAAGTGTTCAGCCCATCTCTAAAATCATGCCCTTATCACTAATCAAAGTGGCTTCATCAGCATCAGGAGTTCAAAGATGCCTCCATTGAAGGGAATAGATTGCCCTGTGACAATCACAGGGATTTCTCTCTCTCTTAGTCATTGCTGACAAAATCCTTGCTAGAGTCCTCCTTAAGAGGCTGATCCTTCACATGGAAGGTGGTTATATACCTGTGAGCTAGTGTGGCTTCAGAAAGGGCTGAGGAACAATATACCTGAGAGCCAGTGTGGCTTCAGAAAGGGCTGGGGAACAATCAATATGGTGTTTGCTGCTTGACAACTCCAGAAGAAATGCCAGGAGCAAAACAGAGATCTGTACACAACAAAATTTCCAGCATGCTTTCTGACATGGTATAGAGTTAACTCTACTTTTCTCATCCTGAGTAGTTTTTCCTGTTTAGTTTTTGGTAATTCTCCATTCCTTTTTATTAACAATCCACATGCCCTAACCCCATTGCCTCAATAGTGATCATAGCTATGATTTTGTACATAGTACATTTCACCTTGCATCAGCTCATGTAAGACTTTCCAGATTTTTCTGAAAGCATCCTGCTCATCATTTCTTATAATACAATAGTATTCCATCACAATCACATACCAAAATTTGCTCAGCCATTGTCAGATTGATGGGTATCTCCTCAATTCCCAATTCTTTGCCACCACAAAAGAACTTCTATAAATATTCAGACATATATAAGGTCCTTTTCCTTCCTTTTTTATTTTGTTTTTTTTTTATCTCTTTTGTGATACAGATTGAGTAGTGGTATTGCTAGGTCAACAAATACCTTGGATTTTTATAGCCCTTTGGGAATAGTTTCAAATTTCTCTACAAAATGGTTGAATCAGTTAACAATTCCACCATCAATGAATTAATATCTGTTTTCCCTCCCACATCTCTGCCAACATTTGTAATTTTCATTTTCTGTCCAATAAGACATTTTAAGTTATGAGCTTGTACCTCAGAATTGTTTTAATTTGCATTCTCCAACCAAAACAGCATTTTTTTCATATGGCTACAGATAAGATTTGATTATTTCATCTGAAAACTCTTCATATCTCTTAATCATTTATCAGTTGGGTAATGGCTCTTATTTGTTTTTATAAATTTAACTCAGTTCTCTACATTTTTGAGAACTGAGGCCTTTATCAGAGAAACTTGCTTTAATGTTATTGCTATTTATCTCCATTCTATTCCACCTCCATTTATTCTATTGTTTTCTCTCCTTTCACCCTGTCCCTCTTCAAAAATGTTTCATTTCTGACTGATTCCCTCCCTCAATCTTCCCTCCCTTCTATCACCATCCTGCTTCCCTTATTCCCATTCATTTCTACTTTCCTGTAGGTTAAGACAGATTTCTATACCCATTTGAGTGTGTATCTTATTCCCTCTTTGAGTCAATTCTAATGAGAGTAAGGTTCATTCATTCCCCCTCACTTCCCTCCTCTTCCCTTCCACTGTCAAAGTTTTTCTTGCCTCTTGTTTTATTGGAGCCTCTTTGCTCCAATCTACTTCCTCCCTTTTCTTTCTCCTAGCACCTTCCTCTCTCATCCCTTAATTTTATATTTTTTAGATATCAGTCTTCATATTCAACTCATACATTTCCCCTCTGCCTATATATACTACTTCTAACTGCCCTAATAATCAGAAAGTTCTTATGATTTATAAGTATCATCTTCCCATCTAGGAATGTAAATGGTTTAATCTTATTAAGTCCCTTATAATTTCCCTTTCCTATTTACCTTTTCCCATTTGGCCAATTCTACTTTTTAAGGAGATTTTTTTTTCTTTTTTTCCCCTTCAATGAATTTTTGTGCCTCTTTTTCCATTTGTCCAATTCTGTTTTTTAGGCATTATTTTTCTCATTGGCTTTTTATACCTCTTCTACCATTTGGCATAGTCTGCTTTTTAAGGTGTTATTTTATTCAGTATTGTTTTGTGTCTTCTTTACCAAGCTGTTGAATCACATTTCATGGTTTTCTTTCATCACTCGTATTTCTCTTCCCAATTTTTCCTTTACCTCTCTTACATGATTTTCAAAATCTTTTTTGAGCTCTTCCATGGCCTGAGGCCACTTCATTTTTTTTTTTGAGGCTTTGGGTGTTGGAATTTTGACTTTATTGTCTCCTTCTGAGTGTGTGTTTTGATCTTCCTTGTCATCATAGTAACTTTCTATAGTCAGGATATTTTTTCTTTTGTTTGATCATTTTTCCAATCTATTTATTGATGTTTATACTCTTGATTAAAGTCAAGCTCTGCTACCAGGGTAGAAGACACACTGTCCCAAGCTCCAGGTATTTTGTATAGCAGTTTTCAGAGATACTTCTAGGGACCTGTAAGTTTTCAGTTCAACCAAGAGTATACGACCTAAGGAGAGGTGTGTTTACTACTTTCATGGTCTGTGCTGTGGTCTGTGATTAACCATGAGCACTCTTTCCTGCCCTGAAATTGTAAGGAGGGTCCCCATTCCTTAGCAACTGCAGGCTATGCTGGGCTAGGTGCTCCTACTCACCCTGGGAGAAAGACCCAAGACTGCGACCTGGATCTAAATATGGACAAAGAAGCAGATTCCTGCCTCAATGCTAACAAAGAAACCCCTGTAATCTTCTGATGAACTGTTTAACTTCCTTATCATTTGTGGGCTGAGAGCTCCAGAAGCAGCAGCTGCTGCTGCTGATTCAATGGCTCCCAAGGCCTGCTCCTGGTTTACTAGACCTGGGGCAGTGCTGGCATATTTTGAGTAGGATTATACTCCACTCTTACCCAGATGTGGTAGACCTTTTCTACTGACCTTCTAAGTCATCTTTGACTGGAAAATTATTTCATTCTGTCCTTTTGTGTCTCCTGCTTCTCCAGGATTTGTTTTATGGCATTATTTAAGGGTCTTTTGAGGGGGCTTGGGGAACACACAGGTGAATTGCTGCCTTTTTTCCCACCATCTTGAATCTGCCCCATCTTTCTCTTTTCTGAGCACTCATATGATTCCATATGTCCTGTCATTTAGCACTGTCTCTTTTGTATTATACCTGTTGATGAACATGTTTTATTTCCTATTCTGGAAAGTAAGCTCTTTGAGGGAAGGAACTGCATATAGTTGCACTCTTTATAACATCTAATATACTGTTTCATGCAAAATTGGTATTATCTAAATATTGATTAAAAATATTGCTGAAGTAATACATTCTTCTACTGCTGATGACAATTTATTTCATGCTAACAAGCATTCATTGAGTCTTTTGTATATTTTTAGAAATTTTTAGAATTTTTTAAAATTTTTGATGAGTATACACTCAAGTGTCAACTTTTTTACCTGGACCCCTCTGGGACCAACAGTTTCATGTCCTCAAAATTACTGGTCAGCATTATAAGCCAATTATAAAACTGCATTAAATCAATTTTCTTGGTCTCGTTAAAAAAACCTTCTAAACAGTTGGACTCATGGAACGAGAATATTTTAAAAGCCCTTCCTTTTCAAATTTTAAAATACTCCATAAATGTCTTCTACTCTCATTATCATCAGACCCATCTTAGAGTCTTAAAGTTAACGTGATCTTAGAAGACATCTATTTCAATTTCTTCTCAGTGCAGGAATCCCAGGAAATATGTACATCATGTGAATTCATTGAAGAACTTATTAACAATGAGATTTTAAAATTAGAACAGCCAGTTACTTAAGTAATCTCATCTCACAAGTTCACACCCTTCATCACTACTAGAAAAAATAATTCTAAACACATTCCTAGCATAGCAACATTTTCAAATACAGACTGCACATTTCACAAAAGTCATAATGGAGTTTTGAAATACATTTTGAAAATATCTGTAATGCCCCCAGTATAATTTGGCTTGAAATTAAAATTATTTATCTTAAGCCAGTTACTTTCCAAAGGCCTTATAGGATGTATATTAATTTTACAGAAGGTCTGAGTCATAGCAGTCTTTCCCCCATTTTTAACTCTACCCCTCAGAATTACTTCAAGGGCAGAGAGAACAAACAATGAGAGGGGTCTCAGTAACCCAAGCGGCCAAGCAGAGAACCCTGATGACAGTGACAGTGTAAATTAGCCATGTGGAAACTTCATCTTTGGGCCAATCCACAGCTGTCTTCCCAGGGCTCTAGTCCATTCACACAAAGCCTTTGAGAGGGAAAAGGAAAGAAATGCAAGAAGAAATTCACAACTGTCAAAGAATGTGGACCTGTGGTGCAGAAGTGCATCCAGCTGTGGACAGTGTCCAATATTTTAAATTAATTTTCCACATGGCTGATTTTAATTTGTGGTGCTGTCTACTTTTCAACTCATTGTTCTGGACTTTTTTATGTCTTTTTTTCCTCTTAGGTTCACAGGCGATCTCATGCCAACATTTTAAAGTCTGCCTGCATATTACTTTTATGCATTTAAATTTTCTGATCTTTATTAAAAATGACACTGATATACTCAGTGCACTGAAGCTATGAATATTGGATACTAGAGAAGATATAATCTTTGTCTAATCAGAAAGCAAAGTCAATGATCTAGACCTTGAATAGGTATATCGATATGTACTCACAAAAGTGAGTAGACCATGTATGAAACAGCAAAGACTCTGCAGAGTTGCTAATGAGGAAGTCTCTGACTCTTATTTGTTCCTTGGGGCACTCATCCAATCGCTCACCTAATTGTATGGATTGTACTGTATAGAAAAAACTCTTCTGTTTTTGTTTTCTCCTTTCCATTTCCACTGGCACCATCTTAATTTATTTTTAATTCGTTAAATTTATTATTTAATTTTTATTTAATTCTTTAATGATTAAATTTAATTTATTAGTTATAATATATAAATATAGACTAAAGAGGGGTGGAGCCAAGATGGCAGACTAGAAAGACATACTTACGCAGGGTCCTCCCCACAGCCCATAAAATACCTGTAGAGAGGGACTCTCAACAAATTTTGGAGCAGCAGAAGTGGAGAACAGCAGAGTGGAGGAGATTTCCAGCCCACAGTGACCTGAAAAGCCCACGGAAATGTCAGCTGCCCCTGACGTGGAGCTGAGCATGGAGCCGAGCAGGGAACCCAGCTCAGCCTTGGCCTCAGTGCCACAAGACTCTGGGAGGACCTCGGGGGTGGAATCTCCTAATGCAAAAGCAGGTACTCAGATCCCTGGGCCCATGGGCACCAGAGGTCAGTGATGGGGCTTTAGCAGGGGGCCAGGAAGGGAGAAGGGCCTTCCCATACCTCTGGCAGCAAGCAGCGGCCACACAGCCAGCACAGCAGAGCATACAGAAGCTCCACTGTTGGAGCATAAAAACCCCTGGGGGCACTGAAGAGCTGAGTCTTAACTCAGCCTGGCCTCGCTGGTCTTTGTCTCACACTGAAGGATGACCCTGCCCATCCAGCTTATCTGAAAATCAGCCCCAAGTGCTGACTTTATCAGAACAGGGGGCCAAGTGACTGTGGAGAGGTATCTGCTAAGATTCTGGACACAAAAATCTCTCTCTGCATCCAGAGCCATACACGCTTGATCGTGCCACATTGGAGGAACTGAGATCTTACAGATTCCCAGAGTATACCCTACTCTTGACAAAGGACCCAAAAGTCAAGTATCTGGTTGGTAAAATACCCAAAAAAGGGAAAAAAATAAGACCATAGAAGCTTTCTTGGTGAACAGATATCTCCTCCCATCCTTTCAGATGAGGAAGAATAATGCTTACCATCAAGGAAAGACATAGAAGTCAAGGCCTCTGTATCCCAAACATCCAAAATAAATATTTAATGGGCTCAGGCCATGGAAGAGCTCAAAAAGGATTTTGAAGATCAAATTAGACAGGCGGAGGAAAAACTGGGAAGAAAAATGAGACAGATACAGGAAAAGAGTGAAAAGTGGGTCAACACCTTGCTAAAGGAGACCCAAAAAAATGCTGAAGAAAATAACACCTTGAAAAATAGGCTAACTCAATTGGCAAAAGAGGTTCAAAAAGCCAATGAGGAGAAGAATGCTTTCAAAAGCAGAATAAGCCAAATGGAAAAGGAGGTTCAAAAGCTCACTGAAGAAAATAGTTCTCTCAAAATTAGAATGGAACAGATGGAGGCCAATGACTTTCTGAGAAACCAAGAAATCACCAAAAAAAACCAAAAGAATGAAAAAATGGAAGAGAATGTGAAATATCTCACTGGAAAAACAACTGACTTGGAAAATAGATGCAGGAGAGACAATTTAAAAATTATGGGACTACCTGAAAGCCATGATCAAAAAAAGAGCCTAGACATCATCTTTCATGAAATTATCAAGGAAAACTGCCCTGACATTCTAGAACCAGAGGGCAAAATAAGTATTGAAGGAATCCATTGATCACCACCTGAAAGAGATCCAAAAAGAGAAACTCCTAGGAACATTGTGGCCAAATTCCAGAGTTCTCTGGTCAACAACAAAATATTGCAAGCAGCTAGAAAGAAACAATTCAAATACTGTGGAAATACAATCAGGATAACACAAGATCTAGCAGCTTCTACATTAAGGGATAGAAGGGTGTGAAATAGGATATTCCATAAGTCAAAGGAACTAGGACTCAAACCAAGAATCACCTACCCAGCAAAAGTGAGTATAATACTTCAGGGGAAAATATGGTCTTTCAATGAAATATAGGACTTTCAAGCATTCTTGATGAAAAGACCAGAACTGAAAAGAAAATTTGACCTTCAAACAGAAAAATAAAGAGAAGCATGAAAAGACAAACAGCAAAGAGAAGTCATAAGGCACTTACTAAAGTTGAACTGTTTACATTCCTACATGGAAAGAGAATATTTCTAACTCTTGAAACTTTTCAGTATCTGGGTAGTTTGTGGGATTATACACACACACACATACACACACACACACAGAGAAAGAGAGCACAGAGTGAATTGAATAGGATGGGATCATATCTTAAAAAAATATAATTAAGCTGTGAGAGAAATATATTAGGAGGAGAAAGGGAGAAATGGAAAGGGGCAAATTTTCTCTCATAAAAGAGTCAAGCAAAAAACTTTTCAGTGGAGGGAAAAAGAGGAGAGGTGAGAGAAAAATATGAAGCTTACTCTCATATTCAACTAAAGGAAGGAATAAAATGCACATTCATTTTGGTATGAAAACCTATCTTACAATAGAGGAAAGTGAGGGAGAAGGGGATAAGCAGGGTGGGGGAGGATCATGAAAGGGAGGGCAGTGGGAGGAGGGAGCAATTTGAAGTCAACACTCTTGGGGAAGGACAGGATCAAAAGACAGAATAGAATCAATGGGGGGGAGGATAGGATGGAGGGAAATATAGTTCATTTTACACAACATGACTATTATGGAAGTCATTTGCAAAACTACACAGATAGGGCCTATATTGAATTGCCTGCCTTCCCAAAGGGAATGGGTGGGGAGGGAGGGATGAAGAGAAGTTGGAAGTCAAAGTTATAGGAAGAACTGTCGTGTATTGTTCTTACTACTAGGATATAAGAAATACAGGAAATGGGGTATTGAAAGTTATCTGGACCTACAGGACAAAAAAGAAAATGGGGACAAGGGAAGGGATGGATGTTAGAAGAGAGGGCAGATTGGTGATGGGGTAATTAGAATGGTTGGTGTTTTGGGGTGTGGAAGGGGAGAGATGGGGAGAAAATTTGGAACCCAAAATTTTGTGAAAATGAAAGTTAAAAGTTAAATAAATTAAAAAATATATATAATATATTATTATATGATAATAAATATATAATAATTATTGATTAATAAAAATAATTAAAATAAAATTAATTAAGGTTAATCCTTATTTTCTTTCCCTAGACTATAGCTTTACCCTCCTATCAAGTCTCCCTGCCTTCAGCTTTACTGCTTCCAATTCACAATATATATGACTCTCAGATTAGCGTTGTCAATGCACAGTTCTAAACACATCATCATCAACAAACCTTCCTTCAATCCACAAACGTCAAAGTTCAGCCTAACATCCAATGCTCTCTATAAACAATAACTTATACTTATTATTTCTGTTCAAATTCTATATTTTTTAGTGTCCCTCATTATCTTTACAATATGCCATACTTTCTTTGCTGATGATATTCCTAACCCCTAGAACATCCTTTATAATTTCACCCCTTTCAACCTTTCCATTCTTCTTAAACCATGCTCTCCTTAATGTGCTCTAAGTGAAAGAGAATTCCATTCTATTCTTCTTATAAGATACTCCATCTCTTAACTTCAGGTGTTTTCAGTGGCTTCCAGTCCCATTGGGAATGTTCTCTCCCCTTATCTTTGCCTCTTGACTTCCCTGACTTCCCTCATGTCACAGCTGTCTCACCTTCAGCAAGAAGCCTTCATCAGCCCTCCTTAATCTCAATGCCACACACATACATATGTCTGTATACATAAACATATATATATATATATACACATAATTTTTTTTGTTTATTGGTCTTGCTTTGTATAACACAGCGCTAAGCAAAATAGCTGGCACAGAGTAGGTTTTTAACAAAGGCAAGTAGGCTGCTAGTTGACTGACTGACTGCTAACTCCTTAAATCTCCCTTTGAATCTAAACTACTTCATAAAACAGGGATTATTAGCCCGAGGTCAGTAAATTATTTTTATTTTAATACATGCACTTCAATATTCTACTTCTTCATAGTCTGGGTCTTGTATTTTATATTCAAAAATATCATTCTGAGAAGAGAGCCACAGGTTTCACCCCAACAGGGGCTGGGGGTGTTCATGACACACAAATTGTTAAGAACCTCGACTATAAAATATAGCTTAAATGCTATCACCTTCATGAAACCTTTCCAGATCCTCCTACAGGAAGGAAAATTTCTTATTTCTCTTGTTCATGCTCATATTTTAAATGCATATTGAATATTATTAAAATTATGTGTTTTGTGTGTTGTGTAATTAGATAAGTGCTTATTCTTTGAAAGAATGGGTAAATTAATAGATAAGGTAAAGAGTAAACATGATTTTAGAAGCCATTTGAAATTGACATAGTCAACAGACTTTCATTTCTAGAATAGACTAATACAGACTACCCAGCAGCAGTTACATATTCTGTTATGGGAATAAATACAAGAGTGATCATGCCAATGTTTTATTATAATATCACCTGTAAAGATAATTCAGTAAACCTGTGAAATGATTTCCTGTCAATTTATTTTGTTGCCACTTGGAGACTCTTAATTTAAGACCATTGAAATATCATCGTCAGGTTTTAATTTTAACATTTCTTTATCATTCATGGTTTATTGTTTCTGAATTCTTACTTTAACTAATAGTCATTAAATTTCATTAGATCATGCATTATGGTACAGAAAGTGACAGACCTCTATAACCACTATCAGAATCAGGAGCAAATATCTTCTACCTTTCATTCATATCATGTATTGCCTTCTAATGTTGAATTTTAAAGATAGTACATCAGGTTAAATGCTATATTTGTTCTGAGTACTCATGTTAAGTATTCTGATGTTATTTGTGGGGAGGTATGGCCATAAACTAATCATGCTGATTTTCTTACAGAGCTTGCAAAATATCCTTCATTTTATAATTTAATTACATCTCACATGTAGAGAGACCTGGGGAGGGAAGAAACATAAGAAACCACAAAAAAAGTGAGATAAACTCACCCCAGATGTCTAAAGTTAATTTTATAATATCAATTAACTAAGTGAACATGACAATAATTCATTAAAGTGTTTATTTCCTATTCCATTCTACTGCCTGTGTCATAAAGGTCAGTATGTTACAAGACACAGACACATATGTATATACATGCACACATATGTATACATTTAAATGCATATATGTGTAAATGTGTATGTATATGCCTGTTTAGTTTCATGTTCAATGAAAGCTTGGACATAAAGGAGAGTAAGAATTAACACCAAATATAAACATGTTTCTTTTCTTTTTCTTACTTTTATTTATAGCTTCATATTAGGAATTCCACCCACCAAAGGCATAGTCAACAGGATGCATTATTATTTGAAAAGGAGTGTTGCATGAACAAAGGAGAGTATTGGTAACTATAATCTATATATATTGACATGGAAAAAAAATACAGACTATCCCAAAAGCTATTAAAGATTCAGACTACGCATAGAGTTTTAGAAAATACTGCATTTGTCACACTCAAAATATTTTCAACAGAAAGGTATTAAAGTCAACTTCTTCCACCTTTTGGCATAATCAAAAGACATCAAGTGGAAATGGACATTTCTAGCAAATTTTGAATCCATATTGACAAAATAAATTAGCTCCAAAGGGGATATTACTTGCTGCAGATATACTATATTAATTTTTTTTGTAACTAAAGTGTGTTATTGATTCAAAGTTGAAAGCATCAGTTCAGGAGGCCTGGCAACTAAAAGCATGGACAAGACTTAAAAAGTCCATTAGAAAGAAAGGATACTGTCATGAAGACAGTACAATCTCTTTCACTGCTCCAAAGACCTTCATGATCACAGATTAGCCTTTGAAAAATATGGATATTGAGAGATTGATAGTTATAGATACCATTTGTTTTTACATTGCCTAGATTTTCTCCTCTATCTATTCCTTTCCTCCCACCAAGGGAGTCATCAGTTTGCCATTTTAATGGTAGTTTTCATTGCTTATTATTTTCCTTCCAACACTTCAGAGCAACTAGGTGGTGTAGCAGATAGAATGGTGGGCTATGAGTTATGAAGACTTCAGTCCAACTACTGCTTCAGACACACTATTGACTCTGTATGGCCCTGATCATGTCACTTAACCTCTGTCTTTCTCAGTTTCCTCAATGACATTGCAATGCCAATAGCAATAGCACCCATATCAGCTGTGATAATCAAATGATATTACACTTGTAAAATGTTTAGTACAATGCCTGGCACATAGAAAATTATTGTTGATTGGTTAAAGATTACCAAATTCAAGAACTCTCACCTGTCTGGAGTACATTTTTTTGACTTAATAATCCTCACTCCTAGAGAATTGCCCTTCTCAAATTCTCTGGTTCTATCCTTTCACTGTTGGGTGTCACTGGGGAAAGACACATGATTGATCTGATTTCACTGGTGATAATGATAATGAAACTAACTGATAATCACACTGGGTTTTAGAGTTTCTGTCTTATAAATATTATTTCATTTTGTCCTCCCAAAACCATGGGATAGGATTTAATGTAATATTCTGAGTGTGGCCTAAACCAGATTAAAGAGGAATTATCACTACCTTGCTTCTCCTGGAGATGGCATTAGATTTTGTGGATGGCATATTCAACTTCTGAGTCCTATGAAGTCTGAAATCCATTGAAACCTAAACCATGCCTCTTAAATTTTGTACTTATCAAGTAGAATTTTTGAACACAAGTAAAAGACTTGATACTTATCCCTATTAGATTTCACTTTATTTGAATCAACCCATCATTGTCATCCTTTAGACTCTCAAGATTCTGGATCTAGCATCCTATAATGTTATTATTCATCTTGGCATTGGATCATCTACACATACTATGATATTTTTTTTATGCCTTCATCAAAGGCACAAAAATATGGAATGTCAAATTGGAAGCATAGATTCCAGGAGCATTATTACATTTGCGACTTCCTGGCACAATAACAAAAAAACATTATTGACTACTTTTTGAGTCCATACACCAGTTCAAAATCCATTTAATTGTGTGATGGTCTACTTAATGCCTTTTCATTTTCTATAACTATATTCTATATATTTGATGAAATGCTCAAATACTATGCTAAAATCTATAGTGCTATGTTGATAGCATTTCCCTTAACTATTAATTTAAAAATTCTGTCACATAGGAAATAATATTAATAGGTGATAACCTTTTCTTGATAAAGAACTATTATCTGTTTATAATCACTATTTCCCTTTCCAGACTTTCTACAGGAATCAAAATCAGTCTCAGTTGCCTATTATATGTTGACTTTGGCTCTAATGCCTTTTTTTAGATTGTATCACTTCTTGCATTTTCTTCCCATTCCCTCATAATAACCATGTTTAAGGGTCTTTTTATTTAGTCTTCATTCTCCTTGAAGATTCTATAGCATTTATCAATACTATGTTCCATCTATCTTGGTATTCTTCCTACTCTAAGCTGTAGAGCTACTATAATCTCCTGGTTTTCCTCCTTCTTCTTTAACCACTGTAGCTTTATCTTAGGTTTTGTTTAAGTATGTTTTCCCAACATTATTATTATTGCCCTTTATAGAAATAATTATTATGTTTTCATCCACTAAGGACCTGTGGTTGATACATGATCTTAACTTTCATGACATTGGCACTTAAAGGAGGTTTTTGTAAAGGAGTCAGACAGACCAGTAATGCTTAAAGCAACAGTCTCCTAGTATGGGTGTCCATATAGATAGTTACATATAGCTTAAGACTAAGATAGCATAGCCAGGAATGGAAGCAAGGGAGATGAGGAAATAAGGTATAGATATATATGCAGAGAGGTTGCTGATCCTCAAAGTCTGTGGTTTTTAGACAATGCCAGAAGGATCAAAATGGATGATAATTGTCTTAAGGTACATATTATTGTACTATTAACTTAGAATATGCAGCTTGCCCGCAATATTCCTAAAGATTTTGAAGGAGATGTCCCACCCACTTGAAAACGTTGGTTTTTTAAAGAAGAAAAAGTCTGTGACTTATAAAGAAGGAAGAAGGTATTACTCCAGGGCATCTGACAGGTTGTCCATCTATAATGTCACAAACAGGGAGAGGGTAGAGAATGGTGGTGATACAAAACTATGCGTGTATTCCTTCCGAGAAAAGGGCTGTAGGATAAGATTTTCATCAGGAGAAAGCTGTAGGTCCATAGGAGATGCAGCTTGCCACATGAAACTAAATTTAATAATGATAACCAAAGACATGCTTCCTATCATCTACCAACATAAAAAGAATAACCAAAAATGGCATCATAATTATGTTTTTCCTTAAGATTGTGAGAGCTGGGAGGGACCTTAAAAGCAATCTACTCTACAGAACTTCACAAAACTCTAGAGTAGATAATACACATATTCATTTCATGGGATTTAGAATTGCAAAGGAAATCAAAGACTATCTATTTGAGTGCCTTCATTTTATAGGATAAAGAAACTGATGTTCAAAGGGGGAAGGGGGATAGGTAGTAGAAGAAGAGAGGGATAATCTAGCCAGAAGAAATATTGAGGTCCAAAGTATGAGAAAGTCTGCGTTTTTAGGAACAACCTCCAGCCCAGCTGTGGCGATCCTCTGGGGCCGAGACATTCCAGTGGAAGAAAAAATACCTCATCTCATCTTTTCAGGTTCTTAAGGTAGTAATTAGTTCTACTAGGATCCAGAGCATGGGAAAATTTACAAAAATCTATGTGAAATTTTATAAAAAATGAGACAAGACCATGAAAGGAAATCATTTCTTCAAGCCAACGATAGGCTTTGATGAGCCTTATAGGCTTTTGCAGACATGTTGTATTTCTTTATTAATTGCTTCAGTGTACTCGCCAAGTTATGAAGTTATGTTATCCAGGCCAAAATCAACTTCATCTTTTCCCTCAATCAGAGATTTGTTGTTGTGAATAATGAAGTATTACCTATCTCTCCCCAATGCCACCCCACTAACCCTATCCTTGCCCTAGGTTGACAGTTTCAGTTGCTAATAGGTCATACAAAGCTTCAAAATTTGGGATTTAAAACAGACTTGGAAGAGAGAGACTCATGCTGGAGAGAAGTCGATTTATCAGTTGCTTAAGAATATCATCTGGCTGAGCCTCTTCATGCCACCCTGTACACTAGGAAGATGAGGTAGAGGACACGAGAAAGCTGGGAGACTGCACAGCGTCATGATGACAGATGTTCCTGATCTGTACATTCCATTCCCTTGGTTCTCATTGCCATATATGGTCACTGACCAGGGCCTTATGGATACTGCTCCAACAAAGAAGGGAACAAAATGACAGGGCTTCGAGTGCCACCCCAGTGTGCAGAGAAGTTGCGTGACAGGCACTAGATCACAGGCAAAAGGCCAAGGAGCATGTGGCCATTCAGGCAACAAGCTTAGTTTACAAAATGAAAGTGGAATTTTACATGTTATCAAAAGGTAATGAGAGCTGAAAAGAGAACGGGTGAGATATCTCTGCTAGTATTCTGCTTTAATTGATACATAAGCAAAGCCATGGGGCATGCCTTTTTAATGATGAGCTATGAAACAAAAACAGTCTTATGAAATCTTTAGGAAAAGACTTTTAAATTGTGTGTGTGTGTGTGTGTGTGTGTGTGTGATGGATTCCTTTAGCAGGCTGGTGAAGTCTTTGGATGCCTTCTTATAATAATATGTTGCCTACATCCATAAGTCAGATCAACAAGCATTTATCAATCACCTGATATGTGCCAGGCAGCTAAGTGGTGCAGTGGATAGAGTCCCAGGCATGAAATTGGGAAGACTCATCTTCTTGAGTTCAAACATGACCTCAGAAGCTTACTAGCTGTGTGATCCTGGACAAGGCACTTAATCCTCTTTGCCTCAGTTTCCTCATCTGTAAAATGAGCTGGAGAAGTAAACTACTCCAGCACCTTTGCCAAGAAAACCCTAAATGAGATCACAAAGAATCAGACATGACTGAAACAACTTAAGAACAACAGCAAATATGTTGTTGCAAAAAAAAAAAAAATTCATGGTGGTTTCAAGGAGCTCACATAATTAAAGGGAATATTAAATTTTGGTTTGAGGCTTATGAAAATTTTTAAAAAATGTATTATTTCCCATTCAAGTTAAAAACTCCAGTGGAGAGAGTATTGGCTGTATAGTCAAGAAAACCTGAGTTCAAATCCAGCTTCAGATATGTACTACCTGTGTGACCCCAGGGAAATCACTGAACATCTGCCTGACTCAATTTCACCAACTATAAAATGGGAATCATAGCACATTTATCATATAGTTATTTGTGAGGATCACATGTCATACTAATTCATAAAGTGCTTAGTACAGGGTAGGTGCTTAATAAATTATTGTTCCTTCTCCTTCCCCTATAAAGTCTATCCATGGACTCAGATCCCAGGGTAAGAACCCTTGCTCTACAGCATTTTCCAGAGGACTTGTAGGGAGATACTCATTAGACTGTGTTTTAAAATGATAATCTATATATAGGAAAGCCCTGTTCTTCAAAGCTCATCTAAACACAATTTAAACACAAAATGGGTAAGGCACGAGTCAAAAGGTAGTAAGTTTGGAAGGAAAATTGATAATATCTCTTGAGTTTAAAAACTCAGTAAACTCTATTTGAAGCTCTCAAAACAAAGAAACTGTCTCCTTCCTGGTAATTTTCATGGATTTATTATCTTTGTAACTATGTTTCAATCAATATGTCATATTAGTTGGTCCACTAAATCAACACCACATCTCATGGATCGATACCCTTTTCTATCCATGTCCTGTGACTGCAATTGACTTCACCACCATTCCTTAGAATTCCCAGCTTCCCCTGAAACTTACCTCTGGCACTTTATTCAATGAGAAACCTTTCCTGACTGTTTCCTGACATCTGCTCTCACTTTTGGGAAATTATCTATGCTTCTCTATTTGTTATATTCCTTCCTTTCTCTGAAGAATAAAAGCCCCTTGAGAGTAGGGCTGTCATTTTTGTCTGTATCCCCAGGCCCTCCCTCATGCAAAATCTTTCACAGAGTCATGAGTGCAAAGTAACTGAATTCATAAATTTCACTTATTCTTTTTAAGTTTGAATTTCCATGTAAAATTCCACAATCTTTTTTGTAAACTAATATTAACTTGAATGTTAACGATTACTATTTGGTTTTTTTCTAAGGTCTAGTGGTGTAAAGCTTCAGTTTCCTCTTCTGGTTTGTGCAAGTTTTTTTGTTTTGTTTTGTTTTGTTTTTTAATCCCACTTTCCCCATTTTACTTTGGTAAACCAGATCAATTTCCTAACAACTAGTCCTGGAAAATTGTTGGAGAATGTGAAACTATTACCAGAGAGTCAGTTTCTGATTAATAAAAAGAACTGAGATTCTAAAATGATCACATTTGTAGGTGTCAATTATGATTTGTTTACGTGATATGTGATATATTCACCTCCAAAACTCATAAAATTAGTTGAACTCACAAAAAATTCTAGAAATAGAAATCAAATTCAACAGAAGTTCACTCTTATAAATTTGTTATTGTATAGAATTAGATAGATCAAAGATCACACTGTGTCCTTTATTTCATATTAAATGTATCCAGGAAAAGTTTAAAAATTCCATAGCCAATAAATTGAGTGTTAGTTTTACTCTGAATATCATTTAAAAAGAGAAGAAAATAGGTATCTCATTTGATTATCATAACAACTCTATTAAATGGGTGCTATTATTATTCCAATTGTTCAGTTGAGAAAACTGAGTTTGAGTCTGAAAGCAAAGGTTGAGTTGCCCAGACTCAAACAGGTAGTAACTGTCTGAGACCAGATCTGTACTCAGATTTTACTGACTCCAGGTCCAACTCTTTAGTTATTCCACCATCTAGCTGTCTTTAGGGGCCTAACTCAATTTTAACTGAGGTTTCATGTTATGCTTTATTGGTCTTCAGAAACGTAAGGAATTTTAAAAATTTATGAGAAAAAAATATATTACTTGAGTGAATTCAACAAGTGTATGTATGTATTTGTGTGTATATATATGATACGTATGTATCTGTATGTATCTGTTTACATGTGCATGCATGTGCATGTATGGAGAGAAAGATAGAAAGAGAGAGAGAGGGAAGGAGAGAGAGAAAAGAGAGAGAGAAAGAAACATAGGTGTGATGGAGAGTATTATTTTTAGTCCAATAACATAGTGTCCTCTACCACACTTATTATTTTCATCATATAGTACTGATAAAGTGTACACATTCAGGGAAGTCACTTGTCTATTACAGGCCTTAGTTTCCTTACATTAAAAATGAATAGGTTGGACTAGATTATTTTTAATGACCTTCAAATTTCCAATAATATTATTCTTGGGTGATTCTAAACATAACCCCACTCCCAATATTTGAAGATATTTTTCAGCTGTGTATACATACTGAGATCCACTGTCCTGGTTTCCTTCAATCCTGAGAGATTATGAGGTTTTTCAAATTACTTAAGTAGTGTTTTGTTATCTTGATGTGGAGGGAGAAGAATTCTTTAAAACAGGGAGATGGAGAACACATTTTTGTTTTCCTAAATGTACCAAGAATAAAATATTGACAGATATTTATTTCAAAATTCCATGAAGTCGTCAGGAAAGTGCTTACATAACTCTGTTTCAGTTTATTTCCATATATACACATGTATGTGTGTGTGTGTGTATATATACATATATATATGTATTTGCATATAACTTATGAACACAAATGAGTGTATATTGACATAGGCACATACATAGGCAAATATTTAAAATATTTTCATGGTTTAAGAAACCAGGAAAGCTTAAACTTAATAGAAGGAAAGAGTTCTCCTTAAATATATGTTTGATGCAATCTTGCAAGTTTGGAAGCACTTTTTAACTGTAGAAGAAAGTTGCTCCCACATGAAAAGCAACAACAGTGATCAGGGTGATATATAATCAAGTTAATTTTCTATAATGGATAATTAGTGGAGACAGTTCTTTCCATCCTAACTATAACTTGTAATTCGAATGTGGAAGTTATAAATTGATTCTTTCTGCCCCCTTGTGGCTATTCACTAAAATGCTTTTGTTTATAGAGCTGCTTTCAGTTCTTGTTTGCTGTGAATCAAAAGAAGGGCTATGGGATTTGGGGAATATGGAATGAAAGAAATTAAGCATAAGTACAGGAAGGAACTTAAGAATCACCTGCTGTAACTCTCTTATTTTCCAGATGCCAGACTTTTCAGGAATGTTTAAAAAAAGGTTGTTTTTTTTAAACTAATGAATTTAGAAGCAGTACTTAATCTTTGCATTTTCCTAATAATTGATGTACATTTAATGCTTGGGACACCAAAAGAAACCAAAACTTGAGAAAAATATGAATGAAAAGCAGAAAACTCTGATTTTAGAAATAAAAAATTATATAATAACATCACCATGTAACAGTGATAAAAGGAGAATATGAGACCAAAAGTTTCTTTTTAAATTGTCCTTTTCAAAGAAAAAAATCATCTAAGCATTGCTAGTTAGTATATTAGATTCTCCTTGATTAAGGTTTTAAGCATTTACAGAAGAGAATTCCTTATCACTGTAGCCAGAAATTTTTTTCTCCCTTTTTTTAATTCTTCCATTACTTACCATATGTGTCATTCATTTGTCCCTTGCCAAATATTAACCTCTTATTGTTGTTATTCACATAGGTGTCTTGCTTCCCCAACAGACTGTAGACTCATGGAGATTAAGGACTGTGTCCTGAACTTCTTTTTATGCCCTACAGTACTTGTGATAGAACCATGATCATATTAAGTGTTTAATAATGACTTTCTAACTAAATGATTTAATCACTTAAATGGAATACTTGGAAATATATATGTAATTTTCATTGATTCCCAATATGACCTTCATATAGTAATTAATCCCAGACACAGTAGGTGAAAATGGCAAGAAATCCCCTTCTAGTAACATTCAATTTATAAGGACCATGGATAATTCCCCATAAAGTGGCCCATAACTAGTGTTCCATGTGTTTGTCCTACATGAACTAGATTTAGGGGCAACTGCCTTAGATCCTGTCTTTACCCCATATCTTACCCCTGTTCAAATTTTCCTGAGGCAACCATTGAATAGAATTTGAATACACCTTATCTTGAGAGTCCTTAGATGTAGAGAAAGGAGAGAACTGAGATGGAAGGAAGTGTGACTGTGACTGTATACGTGTGCATGGGGACTGTGGGGGTGGATTGCTGACTATAACTTCCAGTGCTCTTGTGCTTCTCTGTCTGTTGGTCATGGGTTATTAATGGGGATGGTGTGGAGGGATGAGAGAGATACATGATTTTCACATGCTAAATGTATTAATACTTGAGACAGTACACTGTAGAATTACATAAAGTTCATTTTTTAAAAATAGGGGTTCTAAATAATTTTGTGTGTGTGGCATGGATCTTTTTGGAAATCTGTTGAAGACTATGGATCCTTTCTCAAAATAGTGTTTTTAAATGCAAAAATTCCTCCCCCCCACACAAATATACAAGATAATAAATAAAACCAATTATATTAAAATGACATAGAACTATTTCAGAATCTAAAACAAAACAAAAATGGTTTTCCCAGAAAAGGGTGATAATGCCTTTCATGAGTGGAATTGAAATAAATATTCCTATTGAGAAGAACATTAATTGCTTGGCATAAGAAAGATTACATAGCAATTTTTTCATGATTTTGAATTCCTTGAAGGCAGGAATTAAATTATATCTATATTTCTTCCCATCACAACTTATGACTTGACTTTGAAAACATATCTACTTAGCTGGTACTCAATAAATAGCTTAAATATGCTAATATTTGCAGTGGGCTAATCAATATCACACCTACAAGATGAATTATTAAAATATAAAGGTTAGCAAGATATAAACTGAATGATCATTCAAAGAGAGTAAAGTAAAGGGTACATTTTGAGGGCACATCCATGAATCCCAAAGCCCCTTCTCATATGGGGCTCATATTAAAATTTCAAATATATTAGAATGCTAAAAAATTTGTCACAGCAAATATAGAAATGACAACCTAAATTTAGGAAGATCCCAATGGTCAAAACTCCAGATCTGACTGAATATAGATGTTTATATATTTATAAGGGACTGAAGTAACTATGCCACTAAAATGGAGTTTGAAGGTGCCCTTACCATGGGTACACCAGGGTTCATCTCTGCGCTCATAAGACTTCAGGAGACTACTTATGGAATGTAAGCATGGTTTAGGATAAACACATGAAAGCTTTCTTTGTAGGAGATATATCTCAATGTCTCATAGATTGTATTTGTCATTCATCATGGCATCACTTTATTCAAAGAATTCTAAAGGTACTCAAGTTGAGGGCTATTTGATGATTTATCTAATAAAGAACCAAACTGAATAATGTTTGCAACAGGAAAAAATAGGATATTCATTACTACAGTTTCTAATGACTATTTGCTTTTTTTCAGAGGGGATGGGTAGAAGAGAGTATTAGGCTTTCTTTATTGACACTGCTATATTTCAAGCATCCATGACTAATTTTGTGGATACTTCCTCTGTCCACACAAGTTATAACTTTTCTACAATTCAGTAAATAGTTTTGGAGAATTGATCTGGAAGAAAAATTCTTATGCAAAAACCAACCTGGTGGTGGGCTTCTCTTCACTTTATTGGGCTGAAACTGAATAACAGTTGATCATTTCCTTAATAAAATTATCTAGCTTGGTCAAAACTGTCAGAATTCTGCAGCTAGAAGATTTCAGGAGATGACCAAAGGAGGAATTTTCCTACCCTTTTGAACTTCATGGAAAGAATTTAAATATGTGTGCATGTATATGCATGTGGGAATACAAAGCCATTTGTGTTCATGAACTATATATCGATATATGGAGAACTCACACAGGACAAGCTTTTGCATGGCAGTCAGAAGAAGTGATACAAGGACACTCTCAAGATCTCTCTTAAGAACTTTGGAATTGGCTGTGTGACACGGGAGACACTGGCACAGGACCATTGGCATGGCATGCCCACATCAGAGAAGGTACTGTGCTCATGAGCAAAGTAGGATTGAAACAACTGAAAGGAAACACAGTGTGTGCAAGTTTAGAGTATCCACCCCAAATGTTCACGCAGACTAGTTGTGTCCCACCTGTGGTAGAGCATTCTGATCTCTTATTGGTCTGATCAACGATCAACCATAGTCGGACACATTGAAACTTGACTCTAGCATAGTGATATCATTTTGGTCCTCTTCCAAAACAAAGGAAAAGAACAAATACCATGTGTATATGTACATATGTGTGTGAGTGTGTGTGTGTGAGTGTGTGTATGTGTGTATATACAGGAAGAAGCAGAGCATTGTGTTAGAGCATTCCTGAGGTCTATGTGAAACTGAAAGAAACATCTGTCAACTTTCTACTCTCAGGACATCCAGGAAAAGAAAACTGTTTTCCATCCTCCTCTTTTAAATAATTCCGTTCCCTCCATGTCAAGATAACAGAGCATGACTTGAATAATTCTAAAACCCTGATAATCCTTCAGGATTGAAGGAAACACCAGTGGAAATGAAAGTGAATCTCAGTAATTATATGCACTCAGTAGTTATACAGAAAGCTGTCACATAGGAAATATACATACATATGTGTGTGTAAATTATTTTAATTTGATTGGTAGGTACACATGGGGTAGGTAGTCCATTGCTCCAATGATGTAGTACCTTCCAGAACACCTATTATTTTCAACATGTGGCATTAATAAACTACATGAACTCAGGGAAGTCATTTGCCTTAGTTGCCTTGCTTTAATAATGAAAGGGTTGGACTATTTTTAACTACCTTCGTGTTTTCAATAAGATGATCCTTCGATGATTCTAAACATAATCCTATCCCCCAATATTTTGATAAGAACTGTTATCTGTGTATGTGTTAGTTGGGCCTGGGTTTCAGATTATAACTGTGAAAATTATGGACTTGTGGGAAATAAAAACCTGTTTCTACTCAGTAGTGCAGGAACTCAATGCTGAAGATAATTCATTTAAGTAATTAAAGCTGGTTATAGAACCATAAAACAGTAGAAATTTATGAATGTCTTATTTCCTCCCCCCTTTAAGGGTGTGCGTTGTTTGGTTTTGTTTTTGTTTTTCATTTTGACCTTGAAAGGATGTATCTTTGTAAAAGATTGAGAAAGGCATGGTATCTTTTTTTCTTGGCAATGAAACTTTATCATTGTAGGAGTTCAATAAATATTCGTTGATTGACTGACACATTTTTTATTTTACCTTTCTTAAATATATGTTGGCAGCTGATATTCCTCTGCTATTTACCATCAGCACTATCATGACCCTCTGCATTGTTATACATGGAAAAAAGGGCATTCATTTTTATGTCTCAGAATTGCTATGATAAATATTTACTGCACACCTGGAGTGCGTAGCCTGTTGATACAGCAAAGAAATCAAACGGCACATTATTTCCCTGCCTTCTTGCTGGCAATTTGGTTGAGACACCAAAAATATTTCCAAAATATTTTCTCTTGAATTAATTTCCTTTTTTCAATTGTGAGTTTTTGCTTAGAGTGAAAAGCATTGCAACCTGGGCTTTTTTTTAATGTGCTATCTGTATGTTTTGTTTTACTTTTCCCTGATGATAACTACAATTATCTTTCTTTTCTTGACTCTTAATTTTGAAATGCTCTTTAACTGATTGGCGTAAAAGTAGTAAGTATGAACAAAGCAGCCTGGTTCTTGATACTGCCTAGCTTTTGAGTGTACATTTACTTCATTTTTTTAACCAACTTAACACTTCGATGTTGAGCAATCCTAAATCCTAAGCAAAACACAGCCTCTGAATACTGGGGACTTACAAGTTAATTGGGGACAGGGGAATATATATTTGATTGAAATTTGGGATTGAAATTTTATAGAAGCTTTAAAGAGATATTCCTTTTTGAAGATACATGTTATCTGCCAACAAATATATAAGAAAAAGGAGGAATTTTTTTTTTTTACCATGTTCATGGCATTTTTAGTTCTTTACTGTTTTCTTAACAAAGGAAAGGTAATGTAGTCAGATACAATATTGATCATTTGCAAACATTATTGATGGAAGGATACTAAAAATATCTTGCTTTTCATTGAACCGAGACACCCGCCCCTACATAGCCTCCAACACAACGTATAAACTACCTTCACAAATATAAATCATAACCTCTCTGTGACTTAATAGCTAAGTCCTAAGGAGTAAACTGAAACATGAAGAGGTAACTTGACTTGCTTAGGCACGCTGGCCTGGTCATTCAGTCCAGTAGTATTTGTTAAATACCTATTATTTGCCAAGTGCTGCACTAAGCTCAGAGGATAGAAAGAAAAGGGAAAAAAATAGTCATTGCTCTCAACAAATGGGGAGACAACAAAGCTCAAAAAAGTGTGTTTGTGCATATACATTCATATTTATATATGAAAACTATATATGTATGAATGCATACACACATATATGTGTACATATGTAGACACAATATACATGCAGATATAGAGGAAAGACACTAAGATTAAGAATGAACTACTCTTTGCTTAATACTTTATCTACTAGCCACGACATTTATCTTCATTTGATACTTAAAATGTTTTAAGTTGGTGCCAAAAGTGGATAGGCAGAAATCATTATACTGCCCTGTACTGGGAGAAGTTTCAGGGTGCTTTCATTGCTTCTAAGTCCCTCTTTGATGCCATAGTCCATTTTTATGATACCAGCATCTTCATGACGATATTTCTTCAAGGTGTGGAACACTGTGATCATGGAACTAAGATTTATTTCCAAAGATGATTAGGAAAAAAGTGAGCCAATCTATGTGTTCTAAAATATTTATAGCAGCTTTCTTTGTGGTGGCAAAGAACTGGAAATTTCAAATACAATTGTTAATTGGGGAATGGCTGAACATGTGGTATATGATCTTGAGGAAATACTACTGTGTTATAAGAAACATAGAGCTTATTGATTTTAGAAAAACAGGGATAGACTTGCATGAAGTAATGAAAATGAGAAGGACTAAGAAAATGCTGCCTACAAAAATATCAGTATTGCTTTCGGAACAACTTTGACCAGTTCCATCATGTTGATTACTACAAATACCCAAACTGACTACAAAAAGCCTATGAAAGAAAACACCATGCACATTCAGAGAAAAAACTGATAAATAGAAGTGTGTATAGAATGATATTATGTATGTATATACATATTTGTGTCTAATAGTAGCCATCTCTAGGGTGGGGTGGGGGGAAAATTTTTAAGAAGAAAAAAAGTTATACAATACCTTAATTCTATGTTTTAAAAGAATGGCAATTTGTATGTAATAGATTTGTGTTTTGATATACAATTATTGTTTTTGTATTCTATGTTATGGAAACACTTATTTTTTTCATAAATAACAATAAAAAGTAAAATATGTAAGTGATCCAAAGGGCAGTAGAGAAGAATCCCTTAGAAATACTTAGTGTAGAACCAAGCAATGATGATTTATCCAAACTTTCAAAACTAGGGTGTCAGAGGCCTTTAAATATGAGAGGAAGCTTGCCCTAGATAAAATGACTTAGAGACAGAAAAAAGCGAAGTTTTGAATCTTGCTTCTATCACTTATTACTTGTGTGATCATATACAAACTGCTTTGCCCTCTCTGAGACCACTTCTCTTCACCTGTAAAGCAGGAAAAGCAATACCTATAGCACCTATCTCAGGAAAAGCCAGTGCCTTCCCTCTGTGATTACCTCTACTTTATTTTGTGCATATATATGCATAAATATTTGTATATATAAAATCTGCATACATATAAGTGCATACATATTTGTATATATAATCTATATATTCACATATACATAAACACACATATATGTGTATGAGTATACATATATATGCAATTCATATCTATATGGAGATATACAGATAGAAATCTTTCTCTTCTTTGTACATAGCTTGTTTACATGTTGTATCCCCCATTAGACTGTGGGCTCCCTTTTGGGCAAAGACTATCTTTGACTTTCATTGCATCCATGGTACTATGGTGTCTGGAATATATCAGGTGCTTAACAAATGATTACTGAATTAATTAGAGAGCTGCACTTGGAGTAAGAGAGACTTGAGGTCAAATTCAGTCCCAGGTGCACACCACCTCTGCAACCCTGGGCAAATCATTTGTACTCTTTGGGCCTACTAATAAAATGAGGTGGGTAGACTCAAGAGCCTCTAATATTCCAACCAGATTTAAATCTTTGATCCTACAGTAGCCATTTAGTCACTTCTGGAAATCCTCAAGGGACAGAGAATATATAAAGAATATGTACCACAGTATAGTCTATGTTTAGACTGCTCAGGAGTTTAGGAGGTAAGAACAAAAATCAAACCAAAATCAGTCTACTTGGGATTTTGTCCAGTTACTAATTTATCTCTCTAGATATGAGCAACATGAACTTTTCCCATAGATATTTTCATATATCTGAAAGGAACTATTTTGTAACTTCCAACTTCTCTCTTTTCTAGGCTACAAATTTCCAATTCTTTCAAGGTGTCCTTGCATTATTTGAAAGTCCTGTTACCACTGAACATGCTTTGATTTGCAAATTTACTTGTTAATTTGATGCATTTGGAATTGAAAATATCATTCCTAATTGTGTAAGAACCATTACCTTCTTCACTTTAAGCACTGTGCTTTTATTAAGGCAATCTAAGATAGCATTAGCTTCCATGTGCTACCATGTCTGACCAATGACATATTGATGCCATTAAAACTTCCACATATTTTTGGGTGAAATACTATCTATTCACATATTGTCCTATCCTATAGTCATGCAATTGATTTTCTTTTAAGTTCAAGGTAGGACTAACTTTATATCACTCGTTAAATTTCATATTCATTTGGCCCATCATTCTAGCATGCTGTTAACTTTCTGAAGTTTGAATCTCCTGTGCAATATATGATCAATTCCACTCAGATAAGCATGCCACCAGTGCCTTCCTTAAAGTTATTGATGAAAATTCTGAACAAAAGTGGCAAAGATAGGTCTGAGTCTCACTCCTTGACTTTCTTTCCAACTTTACACTATAGCATTAGTGATTCTTCTTTAGGTCCAATCATTCAAAAAGATAATAATTCACCTACACTTGTCTGCAATCCTATCCAAGAGATTACTTAAGAATACCTTACTGGACCATATAATACAACAACTTAAAAATGCATGCACCACCTGAATATAAAAATTCATATTAAAAAAAAACAAAGTAAATAACACCAGAAACCATTCAGAGATGTGAAGAGAAAGAGAATTTTTACTCAGTTGAGAGACATAAAAGAGATCATAAAAGATAAAATAAATATTTTCATTTACATAAAATGAAGATTTTTGTATCAGTGAAATCAAAGCAGCTGAGATAAAAACAGAAAGAAGCAAACTGAGGAAAATATTTTTGCATCAAATACCTATTATGACCTCTGGTAAAGATTTGAAACATATAATATATAGAAAATTAACACAAATATAAGAGACTAAATATTATACTCTAGGAGATATGGGAAGGGGGAAGACAACATTTCTCAAAAGATTTTCAAATTATTCACAACCACATAAAAAATTGATCCAAATCTTTAATAATAAAAGAAGTGTCAATCAACTCTGAGATTTTATCTCACACCCAGTAAATTCATAAAGATGACAAAAAATGGAAATAATTCATATTGGAGTAGTTATGGAAGGATAAGTACATTTATAATGCTGTTTAAGTTGTCAACTGATTCAATCATTCTAGAGAACAATTTGGAATTATTATAAAAAAGTGACTGATCCAGAAATTCTACCACAAGATATATACCATAAAGAAGTCAAAGCAGAAAAATGCCATATACACCAAAATGCTAATAGCAATACTAGCCAATAGATAGAAACAAACTAAGTGTTCATTGATTCAAGAATAACCGTCACCTTCCTGTCTTGGGCCTCAGTTTCTTCAACAGTAAAAGATATTTGACTAGATAGACACTAGTTCCATTCTTGTTCTAAATCTTGCTCTAAATCTTGGTCTTTGAGATTCTCTGATAAGTATAATGACCAAAATAGACTAAAGGAAAAAAATGAGAAAATATATCTCCCTGACTTCATTGCGGATGTGGCAGACTTTAACGATATTCTAATATTACTCTGCCATCTGTCACAGTTGATCCATTGTGTACTTTGGCAAATTTACCCTCTAAATTCCCTGGATTTATAGCTATAAGGGACCACAGAAGGCATCTAGTACAATCCACTCACTTGAGAGTTGGAGAAATTTAGGTTTAGGAAGGTTATGTGACTTGTGCAGGGTCACACATTTAGGGTTTGAGTTAATATTTGAATTCAGATATTACTGATTTCAGTTCTAGCACTCTGTCTACTATGCCATACTGCCTCTCTTTCCTTGTTAATTTGTGTTATTAGGGGTAAATTACTAGGGGTGGGAAAGAGTGAAATGCAGATGGACATAAATGTAATATAAAAATTTCAATATTTAATAAATTATTTTTAAAATGTCTTTCTAAATTCAGGCACTCTCTGTATTCTACTTCCTTGCTTTACCAATTTAGTATTCCTGTTACAAAAGGAAATTAAGTTAGTCTTGAACGACCTTTTTTTAATAAATATTGGCTTTTAGTGGTCTTCACTTCCACTTTCATTGATTTCCACAGCATCCTTATAACCATGTTTTAGAATATTACCGTTTGAAGAAACCATCTCTTCCTCATCTTGAAAACAAAACAAAACAGGACATTTGCCATCTCCAGTGAGGTACGTGACATTTTTCTTTGGTTCTCTGTTATAATTCAAAGATCTCTTGCATTTCATACATGCATACATACACCCACATATGTTCCTTTACTGCTCTAGGATATGGACGGTTTGTGTTCATTAATGTGAACTCTTACTTCTATTTTGAGTTATACATAATTTCCTGTTTACCAATAGAACTTTAACTCATCCTTACTTGTTTCCCCCCAGTTCCCAGAGCCAGCTGTGAAGTGGACATCCCATGTCCTTTATATCCACTATCCCCTGATAACAACCTTTCATTTCAGCTTTTTATTTTCCTAAGCTTTTATCACCTTCTTTGTGCAGGTAATCTCTTGTGTTTACTTCACTGTCCCCTAGTTTCTTTCAAAGCTTGGCTCAAATACCATTTTCTGTATGAGACTTTTTTCCCCCTATTTCACTAAGCCGTTAGTGCTTTCCTAGAGATACTTTCCTTCTTCAGCAACAAAGGACAAACACAACAACCAATATTAATGATATTTTGTACATTACTTATATGTTTATATGACATTTCTCCTTATAACCATGTAAATTTCCTTGTAGGATCCTTGAAGGTGGATCCTGTTTCAGTTCTAATTTTGTGCCTTCACTGTCTACAATACTGGCTGGCACAAAGTACATGCTTAATAAATATCTGTGATTGAATGGTTGATTGGTAAGCATTTGCTGCCTTGGGAGGCATTTCTTCTCTCGGAATAGTTAGCGTCATTTCTCTCAAGTCTCATTTCTCTGCTCTGTCTACATTTCCTACCTTACTCTCTCCCACTTCCTCTCTATCAAGGTCTCCCTTTTGCATTTGTATCCCCTGAACCTAGTCAAGGGCTTATCACTGGGAGGCACTTAAAAACTGCTGGTTGATGAATTCATTTTGACAAAGCTATTCATGATAAATTGTTTGCATCTGAAGGTAGTTGTGTCTGTGGATTTCCTTCCCCAAGAGATTTGAATTTTACCCCTTTTCTATAAATACAGAATGAACTGGCTTCCTAAAATGAAATTTGTCTAAAACAGAGGTGGACATAAAGATTTTTTTTCCTGGATTAGATAAAGGCCCGTTCTGTATAAAGGTAAGTTTGACTTTGTTGTTTAAATATCATATTTCAGTACCCAGCAAATAGCAAATAATTACAAATCCTTGCTGACTCACTGACTCCAGCAAACCTTGATTTAATGTCCATTGTCTTCAGATCCAATGTACACCTGTATCTAGCAGGGCATTGCTGACATCATCTCCACCTTCTTTGTGTCTTACTGTCAAGTACACATTCTCATGTCCGTGGTCCTCCACCTCTACCCTGTTGACTCCAATCTTCCACATTATTCAATACATATGGAACTTTCCTTCCTTATTCCCTCAAATATCATATTAAAAAACATAATATCCTCAAATTATCTTTCTCCAGGCGCCAAGATGATGGAGTTGCTGAAAGGTACATTGTTTGCCAAATATTAGTTAATTCCTTTGTGCATTTTATACTAAAACTATCATAATGCTTAAATCTTACACCATAAGATTTCCATAATAATTTGAAAGAAAAAAATAACCTTCTGCAACATGCAAGTTATTATTGTTGTTTCAGTAAGCTCCAAGAACATTTGATTTAATAAGTTATATAACAAAACAAATAGTTTTCCTAGACTCACCAAACTTGAACTGCATGGTATGTTGCATCATTGTTGCTGTTTTCTCCTTGTTCTTTGGAAAGCAATCATTTAATGGAAAAAAAGGTAATGTGAACATATATTAAGAAAATATTTCCAACCTGGCAATAGTGAGGGTTCTTATTATCAGAGCTAGACAAATGTCTAGCTGTTTCTCTCATTCATTCAAAGTCAGAGATCACATCATCTATGAGACATATGGGTCCCAACACAAATGCCAAGAATCACATGTATACTTGCAAGATCACTTAAGAAACCCAAATTTGCAGGACACGTTCTTTTTTTGCATGTTTTCCCAGCAACATTCCTAGGAGTTTCTCTTTTTTGATCTCTTTCAGGAGGTGATCGATGGATTCTTTCAATATTTATTTTGGTTCTAGAATATCATGAAGTATTCCTTGATAATTTCATGAAGCAAGATGTCTAGGCTCTTTTTTGATCATGACTTTCAGGTAGCCCCATAATTTTTAAATTGTCTCTCCTAGATCTACTTTCCAGGTCAGTTGTTTTTCCAATGAGATATTTCACATTATCTTATATACTTTAATTCTTTTGGGGTTTATTTTTTGTAATTTCTTGATTTCTCATAAAATCATTAACTTCCATCTGCTCCTTTCTAATTTTTAAAGAACTATTTTCTTCAGTGAGCTTTTGAACCTCTTCTTCCATTTGGCTAATTCTGCTTTTTAAAGCATTGGCTTTTTGGACCTCTTTTGCCAGTTGAGTTAGCCTATTTTTCAAGGTGTTATTTTCTTCAGCAATTTTCTGGGTCTCCTTTAGCGAGCTGTTGACTCGCTTTTCATGATTCTCTTGCATCACTCTCATTTCTCTTCCCAATTTTTCCTCTGCCTCTTACTTGATTTTCAAAATCCATTTTGAGCTCTTCCATGGCTTGAGATCATTCCATATTTATTTTGGAGGCCTCTGATAGTAAGCATTGTTCTTCCTCATCCAAAAAAATGGAAGAAAATACTTGTTCACCAAGAAAGTAACCTTCTATAGTCTTATTTTTCCCCCTTTATGAGCATTTTCTCAGCAAGTTACTTGACTTTTGAGTCCTTGTCAAGAAGAGGGTACACTCTGAGGACCTATAAGTTCTCAATTCCTCCAAAGTGGCACAATTAAGGGAAAAGAGTTTACTCCTCTCTTGTCCTGCACACTGGTCTGGGGGCAATAAAAACCTTTCTGTGTATTTTTCTGTGTTTTTTTTCAGAATCTGTGAGTAGTAGAATTCCCTCTCCACAACAGCCTGCAGTTCCACCATGCTAGCACTCCTCCTCACCCCAGAGCTGTGCTCAGGGCTGAGATTCAGATTAGCAACTCAATTCCCCCAGGGGCTTTAGGCAGAGGTCTCCAAAAATGGAGGCTGCCACTGCAAGGGCTGCTGTTGGCAGTCAAGACCATTTTTCTTTTCTCCTTGGTGACCCATTCCTTTCCTCTGGATGAAGGAGTTTTCTGATTGACCTTTGAAACTGTCTGTGGAGTTTATGGGTTGAACAATCTGGAAACTGCTACTCCCTGAAGCCTGTTCCAGGTCCTGTCCCCGCTGTGTTGCATGACACTAGCTGTGCTGTGGTCCAGTTAGCTCAGTATGACATACCTTTCCTATTGGCTCTCTGAGATGTCCTGGGCTGGACATCTCCTTCACTCCATTGTTTTGTGGCTTCTAGTGCTCTAGAATTTGTTTGGAATCATTTTTACAGGTATTTAATGGACTCTGTTGGGGAGCTTCTACAGGTCCATCTTTCTACACCACCATCTTGGCTCCATTCTGGAGTTTATCACTTTCCAGTGGATCAAGAGCATTTTTTTTAACTCAGTCACAAGGTGATTTGGAAATATAAGTGAATCGAGCCAATATTGGAAGAGAGAAAAGGTGTGCAAATATTACTAATAAGTATTATTATTTTAATGCTGAAACATTAGATGACCAATATTTTAAGTACCATTTTTCTCTTTGTATTGAGTATTAGCTTTGACTATATCTTTCATATCTATCTATCTATGTATCTATCTATCTACCTAAGATGAAACAATTCCTTAAGTCTATTCAGAAGTTGGATACAGACATACCATTTTTTCTAATCCTTAAATTTTAGTCTTCTTCCTCTGTCGGTTGACTATAATTCTCAAAGGCAAAGATGTCATTTCTAGCAGTCTCTACTGTACTAAAGAACTTTGAGTGAGCCAGCTTACAGGAAACTCATCTATCCTGCAAAAATACATAATTGTTGTGGCACAGAAACTCTCAAAAACTGCCTGTTGTTTTTGTTTTTCAATCATTCCAATCATGTCCAACCCTTTCTGACCCATTTAGAGGTTTCTTGGAAAAGATATTGGAGGGGTTTGCTATTTCCTTCTCCAGCTGATTTTATAGATAAGGAACTGAGGATGACTTGCCCAGGATCACATAGCAAGTAAGAGTCTGAGACCAGATTTGAACTCAGGAAGAGGAGTCTACCTGACTCCAGAACTGGCACTCTATCTATTGGGCCATCTACTTCCCCTGAAGACTACCTACCTGACCAAAAAATTGTCACAATCTGAATAAAGGGAGGAAGTATCTATACCAACAAAATCATTAAATTGGCCAAGTACCCAAATGGATCTGTTATTTCTTTGATATAGGCATTTTCTTCAATGATAATTGTCAAGCAATTCACACCTGCCTATTATGTTTACGTATAACAGAGTCCTAAATGTGGATTTGCCAGCAGTGGTGACATCAGCTATGCTCTAGGCCATTCTTCCATTGTTCTGACATTGTAGGGGTCACCTTGGAACATTCTGGCTCTCCACATGTCATCCTTGCCACATGACTAGCTCATCTTCTATACCTGTAATACAAATTCATGATGACATCTTTCACTCCTCTAGCATTCCTAACTTGTTTTGAATGTTTTGGCCTCACCATATATGCCATGAATCTCTACAATACTTTTTTGTGAGATAGTCATTTTTTTATTCTTTAGAAGCAATTATATTCCATGTTTCACTTACATATAGCAATTCTTACAGGGAGCTACTATTGAAAAAAGATTGTCTTTGCTTTCATGCAAAGCTTATGGTTAGAAAAGGAGCTTTGCAATTCCCTTTAGATCACTCCAATTAGTATCCTCTTCCTGTTCCACTCTGGGCCCAACCAATAGCTTATCTACATGCTGTTTTTCTTGAGGCATTGTATATATCGATGGTCAAGCTCTACAGAGTTTCAAAACAAATGCAGAAATATGCAATGTATATTCCTACTCCACTTGAACTTTTCTGTATAGTTGGACAAGCCAAAATTGTTTTTAAGTGAGTAATGATTTCTTCCAGAAGGCTCCACAACCATAATATAGCAATCACAAAAAGGAACATCTTGGAATAGCACCATCCATTGAGATTTTATTTTTAAACTTGACACTACTGGATTGATTCAGTAGCAAGCACTTTTGAATCTTCATTCAATTTTCACAAAATTAATACAACTAAGATAAGAAGATAAGTTACTTAGAGGGAAAAATCTTTGTATCAAACATCTCTAATAAGACTTTCATACTCAATATTTCTTGAAAATTAGAACAACTATAGAAAACTAAGTTTCTTTCTCTAATAGAAAAGTGGTGAAAGGATATGAACAACTCTCAAAAGATGAACTGCAAATTATTAACCATCATATCAAAGAGCATTCAAAATAAGAAGTAACAAAAGAAAAGAAATAAAGATTCCAAGATTTCACTCCTCACAAAACAAATTTACAAAGATTATAAAAGATGAAAATAATGTGAGAGGGGTTGTGGAATTACAAGTACACTAATAAACTATTGATAAAAATGTACAAGTCTAACAATTATTGAAAGCAATTTTCAACTATTCTAAGGAAATCACATCAATACCCTTTATCCTGAAGATCCTGATACTTGGCATGAAAGTCAAAGAAAGAAGGGATGGTCACATGAACATACAAATGTGCATAATAAAATCACTTTTGGTTGAAATGAAAAAAGAGATCTCCATCATTTGGAGAATGGCAAAAACAAATCGTACATGAATACAATGGATAACTATTATTATATAAAAGTAACTATGAGACAAAGAATTCAGTGAATACTTATATGAACACGTGCATACTGAAATAAACAGAACCAGGAAAATATTCACAATGACAGTAATGTAAGTGACCAAATGAACAACAATACAACAGAACCCTACATAACTATAATAATCAAAATTCTCTCTGAAGAATTGAGAAGAAAATGAACCTACCTCCTCTCTTTGCTAAGATGGAAATTATGAGTATGGAACTCCACATTGTAAGATAATGGTGGATATGTTCAATAATTCAATTGAACTACTTGGAAAAAAAATTCCAGATAGGGAAGGTTGAAGAGGTATATTTGAAAATAAAATTGACATGAAGACAAAAGTACTTTGTAAAGCTTCATTAAATGTCATTATAAATGTCATTTTTTATTACAAAGGCATGATAAATGTCACCTCCTGTTAGCCTTGGAATGAACCACTTACCCAGAATGAAACTGACAATTAGAGTGACTAGCACTTCATTTCCTCAGAGGCTACTTCTTGTGCTCAGTGGGAAGAAAGTTTAACTTTACAAAAAATTCCAAGGTATTTTCTTTCCCGAAAAATGTTGGAACATTCTTTTTTTTTAAGTTAAAACAAAGCTTTTCCAGTTGTATTTCCTGTCAAGAGTTGATAAGCTAGTCTCTTCTTGAACTAAAAGGATAAAAATTCTGGAGATACTAAAAATAAATGTATAATTGCTTCCTATCCTTACTTCAGGTCTGATAAAGACTTGCTATCACCCTCTTACACATAAAGGCATTTCATAATAAACTGTGACTAAGGGCTACCCTAGATCCTGGGCTCATAGGGAACCGGGGTAGAGGATTCCAGGAGATCAGGTTCTCTTGTCTCATTGCTCTAGGAAAAATCCGTACATACGGTACAGCTGATATCTAGCTTTCCCTGGATGTGTATTAAAAGGGTTTTGAAAACAAAACAATTATCAAAGTATTAAAGGCATAAAGGGGATATGGAACCGTCTTTGTTTCATGTATACAAAAAATTAAAAAAAAAATGTCATAGAGGAACCACAGGAGCCCATGAATAGATAACAGAATTCTGAGATCACTCAAATGATCTATCTTAGTCTTCTCTCCTGAAGTGAAATAAATTTCAATTTCTTATCTTAATAACATCCTGATATTCTGGTTAAATCTTTCTCTTCTACACAGTCACACAAAATCTTTTCCAACTCATAGCAAAATCTTGTGATTTAGACTATCCCCAGAAAGTTAAGGTATTTGGGAATGCTGCTGAACAAACAAATCTCTTTCTGATGTGGGTCCACTCTTAACTTAAGTCTCTTGCTTTTTCTGTCTGAGTAGGATTATTTTTTTATGCAGTGAACAAAATGGATTAGAAAAATCTCTCTTTAAAAGGCAAGATGCTAATAATTCTTGCACTAAAAAGCACACAAAATTGAAGTTACCTATTAGGCAACTCGCAAAGTAGGGACTCCCTTATCAGGCTAAGTGGACATCCCCATGTCTGTTTCTGTCACATGATCTGTTTGAAACCTTATAGTGTCCCAGCTGCTACCTATTAAACTGTGAAAGTACATCTCAGAAACTCTCTTCTCAGACTGCATGGAATTATGCATCCACCATGGCCATGAACATTTTACCTTAGAAGCAGTTGTATTCTAGGGGAAGGAAACTGTATGTGGGTAAGAGTTTGCTCTCAGTTCTAGTCCAAGTATACTTTATTTGCCACAAGTAACATCTGACAGTTGCTTTGAACTGTTCTTGCAAGAGAAGATGTGTTACCACCTCATACCCTACCAATGATCTCATTTCACTTGAGAAGAAGGCACCAAGGGAAAGGAAAATGAAGAGTGTTACAAATAAGTGAGAGGAAAAGGTTGGAGGGGGAGAGGGAAAGACAGGCAGGAACAGAGAAAGAAACAGACATGCTAACTCTGTGACCTTGAGAAAGTCACTTAAATTCTCTATGCCTCAGTTTCCTTATCTGTATGAGTGACTGATGCCCTTTCCAGTTCCAGATGGCAGATCCAAGATCATGGAAAATCAACGGGTTCTCATAGTCATCAGGAAGTAGACCCAATCTCTGATATCCATTCAGGGCAGCACCAGGGGGCACCAATAAATGCCATACATGTCATCTCATCATGTGGCTTAGGGAACTCCTGAAATGGTCATTCTCCTGATTCCTCCCCTTTATGACAACGATAATAATAACTGACAAATATAGAACACTGTGAAGTGTTTAACATGCCTCTGCTATTTAATCCTCTAAACTTAGAAGCTATGATAATATTTTTATAGTTGAGGGAAATGAAGCTTTTAGTGGTTAACCTACATGCCCAGGAGGAAGTAAGCATGGAAATGAAGATCAAAATATAGTGTAGGCAGCAGGTGGCAGGAGAATTGGAAAGTCTGGACTGTCAGTCATTCCCTGAGCCAAAGGACCTAGTGAGCATGCTCACACAACTCACTTCTTTGCCCTCTTATAGCCTGAGCTTTCTCTAACATGTACTCTTCTCCAGCAGTGTTTTCCTTGTCAAAGCCATGGCAGTAGACCATGAAAATGAAATGTTTTCCTTCTGTTCTTGGGAACTGGTGATCTAGACTGAGCAGTGGTGTCAACCTCAGATGCGAGCAAGGCATTAAACCATAAATTAGGATCTCTGTGGGACACATATTGACTCAGAAAGATCACCTGTCAACATTATCTATGTTCTAATGTATTTTTTTTATTGTCAAATATTTCCTATTTACATTCTAATCTTATTCTGGTAAGGGAGTGTTATGAGTCATACAGGGCCCATGTTGGGCACCTCTGATTCAGAGGTCTTTGAATCCCAAATTCATATGCCAGATTTGTAACAGGATAATTCTGCTTTGCCATTTTTTTTCAGTTACTACAAATTGACTCTGAGACCCTGGATCAACTTCTTCTGGTCAAATCTTTCCTCTCCCTAGAATAAGCAACAATCTTTCTCCCCTCAATTTGTAATCATTAAATAAAATATGCATATAGCTTTTTTATTAGTTGACAGTTTTACAACATTTGCCTACTTAAAGAAAAAAAATCAGACTTTGAAACACATGTTAAAAACTCTCCATACTATAGAGGAACAGGAAGGTTTAAAATAAGTGATTGGTTCATAATATATTCAGAGGAGAGAAAAGAGAGAAGGAGGGGAACAGAGGGAGGGATGAGAGAGACAAAGAGAGAGAGGGAGAGATAGAGAAAGAAAAACAGGGACAGAGGCAGGAAGAGAGAGACAGAGGAGGAAGGGAGGGAAGGAAGAACAGGATGTGTGAGGAAGGGTACTTGTTTCATTTTCAATCTCATCTGGGTCAGTAGTATAAAATTTGCCAGCAACATACTTTATGCTTGGATCATCCTTATCATCTTAGCTCTGTTTTTCAGTTATACTGTTGACTTCCTATCTTCTTGGCAAGGTGACCACTTTTTCTTCATTTCTTCTTGCTTTTCTACTTCTCCCTTCCACTTGTTCCCTCTTGTCTTCCCTGCCTTCTTGCTTGGCTTGATTTCTGTTTCTCCTTCCCATAAGAGGCTTTCCAAAGTTAAGGTCAAAGGCATTCTGGCTATTTTACTGTTACATAAAGCCTGAAATTACCCAGCACATTATAAAATGCTACAAAGGTAACCTTGTCTGACTCCTTGCCTCATGTCCAAGTCTTTTGGAACATTTGTCTCCCTCCAAGGTGGTTTATACCTGTCTGTTTGTTTTTTCCTAACTCCAAAGCCAGAACTCTGAGTACCTCGCTGTGTTCCAGTAAATAAAGATATAAAAACTACAAAAAGCATACTGATGGATGTCTATTATATAAAGGGTACAGGCACACTGTTGATGTATGAAATATTCTTCCTTTTTACCTCATCCATTCTCCTCTCCCATTCTCAAATCTCAAACACACACACATACACACACACACACACACACACACACTCACACACACTTTCTTAGAAAAGTACAATTATTTGGGTTACCCCACAGGCTAACCAGATGATCAGTTGCCCACTTGAGTATTCAATTAGCAAGAGAGACTGATTTTATTACAAGGAAACTTTCAGATCATGAAGATTCATTAATGTCATCTCTAAGAGATACTAAAGAACTAAGTTCTTTCCTTCTTCTTCCTTCATTAAAATAGAAGTAAAATCCTATTAATGTCTTTACACTGCAACATTTGGTAGCACAGGATGATTTTCAAGTTCTAGAGAATGGCCTTTATTACATTATTGAACTAGTCTAAATCAATTCTACATAACAAGCTTTTTTTTCCCTCATGTAACTGTCCATATAATAATCACTCAAAAGAACTTTCATGTTTTCTATTTGCTTCATAGATAGGAAGAAAAGTTAGTTTAGTTCTTTATACTTTCTTTGCCCTTTACTTAGTTTGACTCTTCTTTTCCCCTCCCAGTTTCAAAAATCCATACTTCTAACAACCTAAGCTTCCAATCTGTTCATTGATATTTACATTAAAGATCTAGAATCACAAATGAAAATACTGAATTTGAAATTAAAAGGACTTAGGTACATGTGTATCTTATTTATTATTTGTGTGACCTCAGACAAGTAATTTTAAATGCTAAGCTAAGGATTTTTAACTTGATCGAGGCTCTTTAGTGTGGGGCAGGTGGGTGGGAAATCACTTAAAGTTTAATAATGAAGGAATGACGTGAACAGAGAAGTGTGAATTACTGGGGCGAGAAAGATGGGGAAATCTGTAAGAAGGCTATGTCGACCTGTCTGGCAAAGGTAGCATGGAACTAAGATAGTATGGTGGAAGTTGGAATGAAAGGGGAAAGACCATAAGCAAGAGGTACTGTGAGGAATCAGTTATATTTGGTGATTTACTGGCTTTGGAGGTAAATGAGAGAGAGAGAAATATCCAAGAAGACAGATTTGGGGGTAATATCATTTTTGATATATAAAGTGTGGCAAGAGAGATGCTTTGAAAGGGAGCATGAAAACTGGCTTTAGATACATTATTGTTTATGAAGGAGACACTATTTCTAAAAACAATTGCAAACTGAAGGGCAAGAGTCATGACATAAACCTTTTGAACTACCCTCCCTGCCCTTCACCGAGAAAAGAGCAATGTATTGCATATAACTTCTAAAATACTTCCTGAATTAAATATTGAATGACCAAATGTCTGTGTTTACACCCCACTTATGTATTTTAGTAATATATTTATTTATTTTGAAAAAAAAAGTCTTTGATGTTGAAGTAAACTCTATGTTCTGTGATATTATTATGAAACAGTTTGCTCTATATTTTCCAAAGACTTAACAAACTGGTTTACCTGAGCACCAAGATGGTTGACTAGAGCTTATTTTTTCCATCCCCACAACATCTCAAACCTCCCCAAAACAGAAGTAATGCACCAATGATAAAATATCTTGAGCTGTTTCCATGATTTAGGATACAAAGGATACAAAAAAAGGTAAAACACACACATCACACATACAACACACACAGATATCCAGACATAGACACATACACACACATACACACACACACACGCATATACACTGAGAGAAAGAGAGAGAGAGACAGAGAGAGAAAGAGAAAGAAACTCACTGACCCTGAGCTCAGTACTCCTTTCCTATATCCCATGCTAACAGGAGTAAGGAGACTGCAATAGTAGACTCAATGACATGACACAAGTTCACATCAAAAGCTATTCCTATATCCCCACAGCTCTCCCTCTTGCCAGTTCAAAGAGACTCCAGTTTCAGACTGTAGAGGTTTTCTTAAGGCCTGACAATTAACTTGGCTACATTTTTCTGGAGATAAAGTCTCCTAACAGCTACAATCTAGAACCACTAATGCTGAAAAACTTGAAACTGCCAGTAGCTACGAACTGCCAGTGACAGTAGGCTCTGAATTCCTGGGCAAAGAACTAAGGAACAGAGGAATGGGACAGGTCACAAGGACATGATACTGTGGATGTGAAGAACTATGTAGTACTCCACTAAGCCAGAAGGAAAGAGTGCAGCAACCTACTGGGGCCAATTATGATCATCCAAAAGTCAGTGGAGACAGATACTTGGAGATCTAGCCCCTAAGGAAATCACAATCAAAGAGAAGGAGTTAAGAAGAGAGCAATAAATAAAATAATAATAAGCTGGAGGAGTATAAAAAAGTAAAAAAAAAACTCCAAGAAGAAAAATACAAATATCAATAACTTTAAACATAAAGATAAGAACTAAAAGGAAAACAATATCAAAAAGAAATATGGCCTCTAGATCTAGTAAATTAGTTAAGGTACTTATGAATAAATGCTGCAAAATGAAGGAAAATGATCAAGAACTTGACAAGACATAAGATCCTGTGGAAGTTGTTGAGAACACAAAACCCCAACACAGTTTCTGTTTTAAAAGACAGATGAGAATAATGAGAGAAGAATTTATGTCTTATATAGCAAAAATAATGAGCAGAATAGAAGAGTTTGATTCTGCAATGGCAGACCTCACCAAGTAAACAAAAGAGAACTATGTATTGGAAATTCAAATACATGGACATAAAATCTAGAAGAGCATTAAAGGAAAATACACTCATTATATCACTATACAGAAAGAAATATATGAAATTCAAAGACAGGCTGCACAGAGACAACCTAAGGATCATAAATATCCCAGAAGAACCTGACAGGTCAAAACATTTTTACACTACAATGAAGAAAATAGAAGAGAACTGCCTAGACTTTCTCAACAGAGAAAATGAAATTCCATCACAAAATTCACTGATTATGTCCAGAAAAAAAAACAAAAACGAAGAGTATGTGAGTGTGTTTGTGTGTGTGTGTATGTGTGTGTAGTTAGGGAGACAACTGCAAAATACATGGTAGTCAAATTCAGTTTAGAAACAAAAAGTTCTGCAAACAATTAGGAAAAAGAGCTTTAAAGACAAAGAAAGGATAGGGCATTCTAATAGTAGAAGAGTATTCCATACCCACTAGAAAAAAGGAAGAGGAAGTGTTCTAAAGAACATTGGGGTCCAGGATGCAGCCTAGGGTAACAGATTATGCAAAGGTGAACCTAACTATGCAGGAAAAAATATGAACATCAAAAATAAAGGAGAGTTTGATTTTTTTTAGAAAGAAAATCAAAACCAAAGAGATTACTTGTGTCTTAAACACTTTAAATAGAAATGTAGGAAGAGTAAATAAATGGGAGGTAGAGTCAAGATGGAGGAGATAATGCAGAGATTTACCTGACCTCTCCCAAATTCTCCTCCATACCACTTTAAATAACTTGTCAAAATAAATTCCGGCGTGGTAGAATGCACAACAGGTGGGGTGAAACAATTTTGAATCCAAAGACAATTAAGAAAATAGAAAGAAAATGCATGTTATACCAGAATGAGAATGAAGTGCAATCCAGCATAGGATGAGCCAGTGAAGGCTGGGCCACAAAAAACCAGCAGCAGACCTTGGGGTGATTAAATCAACAGCAGCAATAAAAGTGGCATTAAGAGGCCTTAGTACATATACAGTTAGGGGTTTGGACAATAGGTCAGAAGAAGATTACATGGGTCTCTTTGCTGGCACTGGTTGCAGGATACTGTTGCATTGCCCTTTGTGGATCCAGGTACTGGGTCACAGTTCCAGAGTGGGGAGAAGCACTAGAACACCAGAAATTGCAGCTACAGGAGAGTGGGGAACCTAATCACAGTTCCAAGATAGAAAAAAAATGTTTGTTGTCACTCTCAGACCAGAGCACAGGTGAGAAAAGTAGTAAACACATATCTCTTTAGATCATACCACTTTGGAAGATGTGAAAACTTATAGATCCCCAAAAAGACAAATAAACAGATAAGACAAAAGAAGTTTCTTTTAGAAAGTTACTATAGTAAAAGGAAATATCAAAACACAAACTTAGAAGAGGACAATAAAATAAATATATAAATCACTATATCCAAAGGCTCAAACAAAAATCTGAATTGATTTCAGGATCAAAAAGAACTCCTGAAGAGTACAAGGAGATTTAAAATAAAAACAAAAACAAAAAAATTGAGGCAGAGGAATAATTGGAAAAAGAAATGGTGGCAATGAAGAAGAGCATGAAAAAAAAGTAAACAGCATAGTATAGAAAGTACCAGAAAATACGGAAGAAAATAATATCTTATAAATCAGAATACACCAAGTGGGGGAAAAAGAGGCAAAAAAAATTCACTGAAGAATGTAATTTCTTAAAAGATAGAATGGGGAGGGGGCAGAGCTAAGATGGCAGGGAAGAGCAAAAGCACATTCTTGCTAGAACTCTCCCCTCAAGTTTAGCCAAATACCTGTAAGAAAGTGACTCTAAACAAATTCTGGAGCTGCAGGACTCACAGAATGATGGAGTGGAGCAAATCTCCAGTATAAGACAGCCTGAAAAGGTATGGGAAGTATCAATCATGCCACACTGGGAGCAGAGTGCAGTCCACCATGAGCCACACTGGCACAGAAGGGACCTGAGCAGACCTAAGGGGGACTGACTCTTTGGCATCTGTGGTGGGTTTTCAGACTTCACACCTGTAGAATACCGAGGACAAATTGGAATGTCAGTGGAAAAAATCTGTCAGAACTCTGTGAGACAGTAGTGTGGTCCAGCTGCAGCCCCAGGGTAGTACAGGGGGTGGAGGAGTCTGTAGCAGCTGCAGCAACAGGGGTAGAAGCAGCAACTGTTTCTGGAGTTCTAGACCTACAGATTGTGGGGGAATCAAGGGATTGACACTATATTCCCCAACACCACTGGAAGTAGAGAACTACCTTTTATAAAGAGCTCAAAAGTCAGGTTAATGGCTGGAGAAATGAGCAATAATCATAAAAAAATCAGAACATAAAATTTTACTTTGGGGACAAGGAATACCAAAGCATACAAACAGAAGACAATAAAGTTAAGGCTCCTCATTCAAAGCCTCCAAGAAAAGTATGAATTGGTCAAGGCCATGGAAGAGCTCAAAAACGATTTTGAAAAATCAAGTAAGAAAAGTAAAGGAAAAATTGGGAAGAGAAATTAGAGTGATGCAAGAAAATCATGAAAAACAAGTGAACTGCTTGCTAAAGGAGACCCCAAAAATATTGAAGAAAATAACACTTTAAAAATTAGACTAATCCAAATGACAAAAGAGATTGAAAAAGTCAATGAGGAGAGGAATGCTCTAAAAAGTAGAACTGGCCAGATGGAAAAACAGGTCCAAAAGCTCACTGATGAAAATAATTCCTTAAAGATTAGAATGGAGCAGATGGAAACTAATGACTATGAAAAATCAAGAAATTGCAAAACAAAATTAAATGAATGAAAAAATAGCAGACAATATGAAATATCTCACTGGAAAAAAAAGTGACCTGGAAAATATATCCAGAAGAGAGAGTTTAAAAATTATTGGACTACATGAAAGCCATGATCAAAACAAGAGCCTAGATATCATCTTTCAAGAAATTATCAAGGAAAACTGTCCTGATATTCTAGAACCACAAGGTAAAATAGATATTTAAAGAATCTACTGATTACCTCCTGAAAAAGGTCCCCAAAGGAAAACTCCTAAGAATATTGTAGCCAAATTCTAGAGCTCCCAGATAAAGGAGAAAATATTGCAAGCAGTGAGAAAGAAACAGTTCAAGTATTGTGGAAACACAATCAGGATAATACAAGATCTAGAAGCTTCTACATTAAGGGATCAGAGGACTTAGAAAATGATATTCCAGAGGTCAAATGAGGTAGGATTAAAGCTAAGAATCACCTCCTCAGAAAAACTGAGTATAATACTTCAAGGAAAAAAGTGTCATTCAATAAAATAGAAGACTTTCAAGCATTCTTGATAAAAATATCAGAACTGAATAGGAAATTTGACTTTCAAACACAAGAATCAAGAGAAGGATGAAAAGGTAAACAAGAAAGAAAAATCATAAAGGACTTACTATGTTGAACTGTTTACATTCCTACATGGAAAGATCATATTTGTAAATCTTGAGACTTTTCACAGTAATAGGGTAGTTGGAGGGATTACGTACATACAGAAAGAGGGCACAAGGTGAGTTGAATAGGAAGGGATGATATCTAAAAAGTTAAGGAGTGAGAGAGGAATATATTGAGAGGAGAAAGGGAGAAATAGAATGGGGCAAATTATCTCTCCCAAAAAGAAGCAAAAAACAAAAAATCCCCTTTTCAGTGGAGAGAAAGAGGGAGGAGGTCAGAGGTCAGAGGGAAAGAATGAATCTTACTCATCATATTTGACTTAAGGAGGGAATAACATGCACACTCAATTTGGTCTGAAAATCTATCTTACACTACAGTAAAGTGGGGGATGGGGTTAATTGGGAATGAAGATGATAGAAGGGAAGGCAAATGGGAAGAGGGGTAATTCGATGTAAACACTTTTGAGGAGGGATAGAGTCAAAAGAGAGAATAGAATAAAAGGGGACAGGGTAGGAAGGAAGCAAATAGAGTTAGTCTTTCACAAGATGACTGTTATGGAAATGTTTTGCATAACTACACATATATAACTTATGTCGAATTGCTTGCCTTCTCACTGGGGATTGTTAGGGAAAAAAGAAGGGAGAGAAGTTGGAACTCAGTTTTTAAAACAAATGTTAAAAATTGGTTTAACATGCAACTGGGAAATAAGATATACAAGCAATGGTGTATAGAAATCTATCTTTCCCTACAAGAAAATAGAAGGGATGGAGATAGCAGAAGGGAGGGGTATGATAGAAGGGAGGGCAGATTGGGGGAAGGGTAATTAGAATGCATGCTGCCTTGGAATGGGCAGAGGGAAGAGATGGGGAGAGCATTTGGAACTCAAGATCTTGTGGAATTGAATGCTGAAAACCAAAAATAAATAAACAAATAAATAAATATTAAAAAGGTAGGACCAGGCAAGAGAAAGCTAGTGATTTCAAGACAAAATAACCAAAAATCAAAAGAATGAAAAAAGAAAAAAAAAAAGTGAAATATCTCACTGGAAAAAAAAAAAAAACACCTGATCTGGCAAACAGACTGAGTAGAGATCATTTAAGAATTATGGGACCAAGTGGAGGGCTTGGAATATGATCTTCTGAAAGTCAAAGGATTAAAACCTAGAATCTTCTACTCAGCAAAATTGAATATAATCCTTCAGGATAAAATGAATATTCAGTGAAATAGAGGAATTTCAAGCGTTCTTGATGGAAAGATCATATCTGAATAGAAAATTTGACTTTCAAATGCAAGAATAAAGAGAAGCATGAAAAGATGAAGAAACTGAGGCAAACATAACTGAACTGATTTGCCCAGAGTCAAAGAGCTAGTGTCTGAAGCCAAATTTGTACTTAAATCTTGCATTCTACCCACTGTGCCACCTAGCTGCCGAAAAGAGACCAGTAAGTCAACAGTCAGTCCAAGGTTATTTACTGAGTCTACAGGGTACTCAGCCACATGTTAAGTGAGAGTAAAAGAGGAGAAATAAATTAAAATACCCAATTCCACCAAAGCCAATAATTGACTCGCAAACAATCTAGATGACTGTGAAATTTGCTGTATAATTTTTGTTATTTTTTTAAAAAGCTGAAAAATCACATGCTTTTTATTGAACCACTTTTCAAAGAAGAATCTAAAGGAATAAATCAAAAACAATATTTAGGAAGGTCTTGATAGAGACTTTGAATTAAATGTTAGAAATGGGCCTCTGTTTTCAACAGCTTTGAAAACTTCTAAGTCAGCAACTATGCAATTATTTGCTTCTGTGGCTTTTGTTATTGAAGTAAATACAATTTTCCCAGTTCTTCAAAAAAAAGGAATGATTAGACTACCTGAAAACCATGATTAAAAAAGAGCATAGAAGTCATCTTTCAAGGATTTATTATGAAAGAAAACTGCTCTAGTATCACATAACAAGAGTATGAAATAGAAATTGAATCAACCCACCAATCACCTGGAAAAATAGCTACTAAAATGAAACAAATCATAGAATATATCCAAATATCAGAACTTCCTGATCAAGGAGAAAATATATGAAGCAGCCAGAAAAATACAGTTCAAATATTGGGAAGCCACAGTCAGGATAACAAGATTTAGCAGCTTCTACATTAAAGAATTAAAGGATTTGAAATATGATATTCTGAAAAGCAGAGAAACTGGAATAACAGCCAAGAATCACCTACCCAGAAAAAAAAAAAAAAACAACTGGGTAAATACTTCAGAGGGAATAACAACTATTCAATGAAATAGAGGACTTCCAAATATTCCTGATGAAAAGGTCAGAGCTGAATAGAAAATTTGACTTTCAAATACTGGAATCAAGAGAAAGATAAAAAGGTTAAAAGGAAAGAGAAATCATAAGGGATTCAGTGATATTAAAACATTTACATTCCTAGATAGAAAGATGATACAAGTAATTCCCAAGAACTTTTTCATTATAAGGACAGTTAGAAGGAATATACATTTACAGAGAATAAAGATATGATAGAATGATATCTAAAAAATAAATATAAGGAATGAGAAAAGAATGCATTGTAAGAAGGGGAAAGGCAAAGGCAGAATTAGGTAAATTGTCTCACTTAAAAAAAGGTATGACTTAATTTTTATAGTGTATGGGGGGTAGCATTTGGATCTTACTCCTATCAGAATTGGCTCAAAGAGGGAATAACATACACTGTCAGTAGGCAATAGAAATTTGTTTTACCCTGCAGGAAAGTAGGAGTGGGAAGGTATAAGAGAAGAGGACACTGATAGAAGGGAGAGTGGATTGGGGGAGGTAGCAGTAAGAAGCAAACCACTTTTGAGGATGGCCAGGGTGAAAGGATAGAAAATAGGATAAACAGGAGAGAAAATAAGAATACAGGAAATGCACAGTTAGTAACCAAATGGTGAAAAAAATGTTTTTACTAAATTTCTCTGATAAAAACCCTATTTCTAAAATACATTGGCAACTGAGTCAAATTTGTAAAATAAGTCATTCCCTAATTGATAAATGGTCCAAGGAGATGAACAGAAAGTTTTCAGATAAAATAATCAAAGCTACTGATAATTGTATAAAAAATATCTAACACACTATTGATTAGAGAAGTGCAAAGTAAAGTAACTCTGAGGTACCACCTAATATTTGTCATATTGACTAATATGACAGAAAAGGGAAAGATAAATACTGGAGGGGATGTGGGAAAATTGAGAAACCACTGCACTGTTGGTAGATTTGTGAACTGATTCAACCATTCCCTAGAAAAATTTGGAGCCCTGCCTAAAGGGTTATAAAACCATGCACATCCTTTGACCCAGCAATACCATTACTAGGTCTGAATCCCAACTAGATAAAAACAAAAAGGAAGAGGACCTATATGTGCAAAAATATTTATAGCAATTCCCTTTGTAGTGGCAAAGAATTGGAACTTGAGAGGATGACTACCGATTAGGGAATGGTTGAACAAACTGGTTTAAAACTGTGATGAAATACGAAATACTATACGAAAGACAAACCTGATTTTCTCTGAAAAAAAAAAAAACCTGAAAAGAACTGCAAGAACTGAGGCAAAGTGAAATGAGTAGAATCAGGAGAACATTGTACCTAATAAGAGGAATATTATTTGATGTTCATCTGTGAATGACCTGACTTGGCCATTCTCGGCAATATAAGACAATTTCAGAGGACTTATGATAAAAAAACAATAATAATTCTATCCATCTCCAGAGAAAGACTTCTTAATGAGCATGAGTTCAGATTCATGAATACTTTTATTTCTTTCATTTTCTTGCTTTTTTGGGGGGGGAATGGAAATACATTTTGAATAACTGCACATGCATAACTAGTTTTAAATTATTTACATTCTCACTAAGTGGGCATTGAAAGTAGAGAAGAAAAGAACATAAAACTTGATGTAAAAAGATTGTTAAAATTGTTTTTATATGTAATTTGAAAAATATTTTTAAAATTCTTAAAGAGTGGATAACAAAAAAACATAACAGAAATTGGTTTAGGGATGCTAAAGAAAAGATAAATAAATAATCCAAAAGCAATTAATAACTATATAAAAAGAAAATAATGACAAAAATAACATGCAAAACTCTGAGATGAAGCTAAAGCAATTCTCAGGTGAAAAAACATGTTCTTATAATTATAAATTCAAAAATATTTTTAAAAAGATTGATGAAAAATGCATATTTAAAAAATAGATAATCAATAATAAAGCTAAAATAAGCACAAAAAAGAGATATTAAAAATTAGAAGGAACTTAAATTAGAAGCAAAAAAATTAAATGACAAAACTAATTCTTCTGGTAAAAAAAACTAATAAAATTGATAAAACCTTAACAATTATGTTTTAAAAATAAGAGAGCAGAAAATTAAATCAATAAAACAGCAAATGAGTAAGGTGAAATTTTAACAAACCAGAAAAAATAAAAAGAATAATCAGAATATATTATACTCTTATGTGCTAACAAATGAAAACATAAAATAGAATAAAATATAAAATAGCAAATGTATCAGAAGGCAAGATAGACATCTTAAATCACCCTATTTTCCAAAAGGAAACAGATTTAGTTGGAAAGAAATTACTAAAAAGGGGGAGGGAAATCTGGACCTGATGGATTCCTAGGATCAAATTTTCAAATACTACCTTATTTCACAAACTAATCTCAAAAACTTATTTAGAAATAACCCACCAGAATCCTTTTATGGGACAAATATAATCCTAATATATAGCTTTGGAAAAGTTAAAACATGGAAAGAAAACAAGAGGTCAATTTCATTTATGATTATTGATTTAAAATTTTTAACAAAATCCTATGTAATAAGTTGTAGTGATTTTTCAAAGAAATCTTTCTTTGGGATCAAGTGGGATTTAAACCAGGAATGCAAAGATGGTTTAACATTAGAATAAGTTAGTATATTTAAGCATGCAAAAACCTTAAACATACCAAACCACATGATCATTTCAATAGATGCAGAAAAAAATAAACCTTTGATAAAACATCACACTATTTAGCCTAAAAACCCTATCAAGAATAGGAATAGAGGGACCTTTTAAAAATATCATTAAAAAGTTTACCCAAACCCAAAAGCAAATATCATATGTAATAGCAATATACTACAACCTTTTTCCAATAACTTTAAAAGGGAAGTAAGAATGTTCAGTCTCTTCACTTTAATTTGGTGTGGTACTGTAAATATTAACAATAGCAATAAGACAAGAAAATGACAGTAAAGAAATAAAAATAGGTAAAGGTAAAAAAATGGTAAAGATATAAAGCTACCCCTTTTTGCTGATGCCATAGTTGACTTGGGATATCCCAGGCAATCAGCAAAAGGGAATTGACTCAACTAATAGTTTTAGCAAAGTTACAGACTACAGAATAAATCCTCAAAAATCAACACCACTTCAGTATGATAATAACAAAGCACCAGAAACCAAAATAGAAAGGGAAATCCCATTCCAAATAACAAAAAAAAATCATAAATTATCTGGAGACCAACCTCCCAAAGCTCACAAAAGACTCGTACAGATTAAAGTATAAACAACTCCATAAGGAATTAAAACATAACTTAAATAGGTGGAAGAATGCTCAGTGCTCATGGTTAGGCTGTGCACTCATAACAAACATGATAATACTACCAAAATTAATTTATACTTTTAATACTGTGCCAATCAAATTGCTAAGACTATTTTTTGCAGAGCTTGATAAAATTACAACAAAATTTATTCAGAAAGACAAAGATCTGGAATATTAGTAAAATGAAGGAGAATAGTAAAATGAAGGAGAAATAACAATTCTAGACTTCAAAATATATTATAAAGCATCAGTCATCAAAATCTTGTATTGATTAAAAAAACAGGGAAATAGATCAATTAAACATATTAAAGAATAAAGATTCAGAAACAGCAGAATTCTTATAACTCAGTGTTTGATAAAGTGGAAAGCATGCTACCTACGGAAAAACACACTCATATACATACATACATACATACATACATATATAAAATCAAAGATAAAGGGAGTCAGTATCTTGTGCTTTGATGAGAACACATGTCAAATAGTGCATTGAGCAAGGTGAAATTTTAGCCAAACCAAAAGAAGTAAAAAGAAAAATCAGATCATAAAATGTAGTTACATATAGTGCATTACTAGATGCTCAGAATGAGCATTGCTATAGGTAATTATGATAATGAATGTTCCCACGTTCATGACATATTGAGATCAGGTGAAAGAATTTGAGATGCTTAGCTTGGAGGAGAAGGCACTAATTCAGAAGAAGACTAATGCTAAGTGTCTTGAAGTATTTTAAGAATTGGTACCTGGAAGAGGAATTAGAAGAGCAAGAATCGACATAGGATAGTTAGGACTTTGGCTTACATGTCAGAATACCTAGCGTGAAATTTCTCTCATGAAAGCACACTTTCCACTCTGACTTCTCAGTGTTACCTACTCCAACTGCCTATTCATTCACATACTATCATCCCAGAGTTTTCCATATGTCTCACTGGAGGCTTACATTTCCAATGGGGCAAGTTAAGCTGCCTTCTCATGTCATCATATAGTTTAAGTATGCGTATTATTAGGGACAGCCTAGAAAACAGCTACTAGAGGTGGGCAGAGGGAGCAACTGTTAGAAAGCAATGATCTAGCAAGTGGTCTCTGTCCTGCCTCTTCCATTAGCAAACACAGACCTGGTTTTCCCAATCCTCCCTTTCCACTTTAATCTCTGGAGTCATCCTCTATTTTGATGCAGTGAGGAGATTACTTAATTTAGAGTCAGAGGTAATCAGTTTTAATTATACCTTTATAATTTACTACCCACATTGGATAAATCACTTCATATCTCTAGATGTTAATCTCCTTGTCTGAGGAGGTTGTAATTTATTTTTCTCTAACGTTCCTTCTTGGTCTTTCTTTTCTATACTCTTATTTTTTTTCTGACAACTAGCATTCTCCTGAAGAAGTTATAATTCTCCATACTCTTTCCAAGGTTAAATACCATTTCTATTTTACCCAACCCTATACATTTATCCATATCTAGAAAGATGGCTTGCCTTTCCATGCTACTTTCATTCAGCAGTAATCCCTTCCATTCAAATTTATTCCATTCTGTCTAGGTCCTTGTTGCTTGCTCTCTTTACTGAACTTTTGCCAATATATTTATTACCTAGTGCATAGCCTTCTTCTCTACCTCAATCCCTGCTCCTTTAAATATTTTAGCTTTGCTATTCCTCAAGCTGTTCTATTTTTATCACCTCTATCTAGGTTTTTAGGTCTACCTCAAACATGTGCATTAGTGCATTCATACTTTTTAGACCTTCCTCTTCCTTTAATAACTTCATTCCAGAGGGTAAATTTCCAATTATTTTAGCTTTGGAAATTAGATTTAGGATGATGGAATCATAAAATTATTACATACAAAGTGAAGAGGGCCTTCAATACCTTCAAAGTCACACCCATTAGACCTGGGACCTAAATATAGATTCTTTGAATCCAGTCAGTACCCTTTCCACTATAATATTTGGTCCCAGAATGCATAACTTGGTACAATGGATAAAAATTGCAAAGAAGCAACTTTAGACTTGTTACTTCTAACTAACAGAGCCATCCAAAACTGACATGTACTGCCTGGAGATTTACTGCATTCTCCATTATTGATATCTCCAGTGCAAGGATAGAAAACTACTTGTCCTAAATGCTCTACAGTAGATTCTTTTTTGAGAGCAATAGGGCTTGGACTAGCTGGCCACTATGGTCCTGTCCATATATGAACTTAGTATGTTTTATGCAGAATATTTTAAAAAGAGTCAGGAACACAATATTCATGAAGACTACATTGCTGTAAAAACAACATACTAAGTATAATTGAAAGACTAAAAGATTAAATATAAACACCTGACCTTGGTTCAGGAGGAGTGTTGGTGAAACACATTTCCCTTCTCTACATATAAAGGCAGATTACTGGGATGGTAAATTTTATATGAATAAATTGGTTTTGCTAAACCATGCATCTGTGAATGTTTCTGTTACCATTACTATTGTTATAAAAGAGAATTCATAAGGGTGTAGAAATGTCAGTAATATAAAAAATGGCATCAATAATAATACTTATGAAAATAAACTAAAAATAACTAGCTTTGATAAGCTAAAGGAAGCCAATATACTTTTTTCAATTTAACAGATACACAAACTATTAGTAATTTTCCAACATCTGTGATTCTGAGTTCCCAAATCTCAGGATTAGAAATATATGCTTGTGTGTCTGTATGTGTCTATGTGTGTAGATATAAAAATAGATATAGATATGCACACATATGTATGTATATATGTATGCATGTTGGCCCACATAATAAGTGTATTTTTGGTTCATTTGTTTATTTTCCCCTGTTGGAAATAGAGGAGTGAAGGTATGTGTAATCTAAGACTCATTTATTTGCTGAGTGGAAAATATATCTTTTTTTTTGTAACTTGGCAGCTCTGAATTGAAAAACTCTTCTTTTAGACATTCCAATGTGACATCAATTCATCCTATTAGGGTTTGATTTTAGAACACTGAGTTCCCCATTCGTGTGAATCCAAACAACTTATTTTTGGCAGGATCAGTTCTAAAAATAATTTCCTTCTGAGACAGGACTACATGTAAACCCAATAAAATTCACTAAAATAATGGAAACTCTGAAGTATTCTTGTATTCAGAAAGGAATACTGCCTTCTCCACAGGATACCCATAAAATGTTCACTACAGATAATCATGCTTTTTATTATGAATTTCTTTTTAGAGATGCTCAGCTATCTCACTACCAATTCCAAGAGAAAGCAGAGAGATGTTTTCTAGTGTATGTTTAAATCTATCTTGCCTGCCTGGGGGTGTGGGAGAAGGAATGGAACCACTCTTCCACCACTCAACAGCAGTTGAGCTACAAGTAGCTCTAGTACTAATGAAGCAGCTGGGCCAAAGTCAAAAGAAAACTCAGCTACAGGTCAGCCTTGTCACAAAAGCAAAATCTGATGTTGTAAAGATCAATATTGCATAGGAACCTGGAATGTAAGATTTACAAACCAAAGTTAGCTGGGTGTGGTCAAACAATAAATAGAAAAAAATAAACACTGTCATCTTAGTTTAGCAAAACAAGTTTGGTGATCTTAAATGGATAGAAATGAGTAATTGAATTCAGGTGATTGCTACATATGCTGCTGTGGACAAGAACTCCTCAGTAGAAGTGTAGTAGAGCTCATAGTCAATAAATGGATGTAAAAAGTAGTACTAGAGTATAAGCTTAAAAATGATAGAATGATAATCAATGTTTCCAAATTGGGAAGACAGAGAAGACTTTTGAGAGTCCCTAGGATAGCAAGGAGATCAAATACATCAGTACTTAAAGAAATTTTGTCAAATACTGAAGCTACAGCTTAAATACTTTGAGATGGGACTCCTTGGAAAAGACTCTGATGTTGGGAAAGATTGAAGACAAAATAAAATGAAAAGACCAGGACAGAAGAGGAGAAAGAAAGTGTCATGGAAACAATGAATATGAACTTGGATAGACTTAGAGAGACAGCATAGGATATAGGGACTTTGAATGGTATAGTTCATAGGCTTATGAAGAAACAGGAATGACTGACTGACTGAACAGTGACAAAATATCCCAGATCTACTCCTTACTCTCCAGATTTCTCTACAATTTCCCACCAAAACCCACCATTTTAATCTCCCTTTTATGAGTTGCATTCCCAGCAACAGACATTAAGTTTCTTGAAGACAGGGATTACCTTTCTTCCTATTTCTATTTGTGTTCACAGGCACTTACCAAAGTACCTGGCAAATAATGAACACTGGGGACAGGGCCAAGATGGTGGAGTAGAAAGATGCATATACTCTAGCCCTTCCCCCACAGCCCACAAAAATAACTGTAGAAAATCATTTTCAACAAATTCTAGAGCAGCAGAAGCCACAGAAAGACAGAGTGAAAGAGATTTCCAGTCAAAGGTAACCCGAAAGGCCAATAGGAGCCTCAGGACACAGGGAGGAACAGGACTAGAATGGGCCTCCAGGGCAGAATCCCTATCAGGCAGGGTCCCAGATCCTCAACCCACAAGTGACAAAGAAAGCTTCAAAGGTCAGTGTGGGAGGGCTTTCCCAGCTGGGCAAGAGGGGAGCCACAGAAGTAGCCTGGGTCCATTGTTCCAGCTGCTCAGCTTAAAGACTGGGGGAATTGAGCAGAGGATCTGAACCTCAGCCCTCAGTGGCAGCCCTGCCCCCACCTAAAGTCCCTGGGGGAATTGAGCATCTGATCTGAATCTCAGCCCTGAGCACTCTCCTGGGGGGAGGAGGAGCACTAGGACCTTCCTTTTGACAAAGGATTCAGAAGTCAAGTAACTGGCTGGGAAAATGCCCAAAAAAGAGAAAAAAATAAGACCATAGAAGGTCACTTTCTTGGTAAACAGGTATCTCCTTCCATCCTTTCAGATGTGGAGGAACAATGAATACTGTCAGAGGAAGTCAAGGCTTCGGCCTTCAGTACCTGCAAAATGAATATGAAATGGACTCAGGCCATAGAAGAGCTTGAAAACTGAGTTAGCAGCTTGCTAATGGAGAACCAAAAAAAAAAATGCTGAGGTAAATAACACATTTAAAAATAGCCTAACTCAATTGGAATAAAGAGGTCCAAAAAACCAATGAGGAGAAGAAGGCTTTAAAAAGCAGAATTAGTCAAATGGAAAAGGAGATTCAAAAGCTCATGGAACAAAATAGTTCTTTAAAAATAAGAGTGGAGTTCAGGGAAGTTAATGGCTATGAGATAAACCAAGAAATTACAAAACAAAACTAAAAGATTGAAAAAATAGAAGATAATGTGAAGCATCTCATTGGAAAAACAACCAACCTGGAAAATAGATCCAGGAGAGATAATTTCAAAATTATGGCACTACCTGAAAGTCATGATAAAAAAAAAAAAGCCTAGGTATTATCTTTCATGAACTTATCAAGGAAACCTGCCCTGATATTCTAGAACCAGAGCACAAAATAAATATTGAAAGAATCCACCAATCACCTCCTGAAAGAGATCCAAAAAGAGAAACTCCTAGGACTATTGGACCCAAATTCCAGAGTTCCCAGGTCAAGAAGAAAATACTGCAAGCAGCTAGAAAGAAATAATTAGAGTATTGTGAAAATACAATCAGGATAACATAAGATCTAACAGCTTCTGCCTTAAGGGATCAAAGGGCTTGGAATATGATATTCCAGAAGTCAAAGGAACTAGGATTAAAACCAAGAGTCACCTACCCAGCAAAACTGAGTATACTACTTCAGGAGAAAAATGGTCTTTCAATGAAATAGAGGACTTTCAAGCATTCTTGATGAAAAGACCAGAGCTGAAAAGAAAATTTGACTTTCAAACACAAGAATCAAGAGAAGCATAAAAACATAAACAGGAAAGAGAAATCATAACAGACTTTCTAAAGTTGAATTGTTTACATTTCTACATGGAAAGATATTTGTAACTCTTGAGACTTTACTCAGTTTTTGGGTAGGTGGAGAGATTATACACCCACACATATAGACAGAGTACAGGTTGAGTTGAATCAGAAGAGATGATATCCATTAAAAAATAAAATAAAATTAAGGGGTAAGAGAGGAAAATATTGGAAGGAGAAAGGTAGAAATGGAATGGGGCAGGCTATAACTCATAAAAGAGATAAGAAAAATCTTGTTCAATGGAGGAGGAAAGGGAGGAGGTGAGAGGGGAAAAGTGAAGCTTCCTCTTCATATATGGCTTAAGGAGGGAATAACATGCTCACTAAATTTGATATGAAAATCTATCTTACACTACAGGAAAGTAGGGGAGAAGGGGACAAGTGAGGTTAGGGGGATGATAGAAGGAAGGGCAAATAGGAGAAGGGAGTAATTAGAAGAAAACACTTTTGGGAAGGGACAAGGTCAAATGAGAGAATAGGATAAAGGGGGGGCAGGGTAGGATGGAGGGCAATATATTTAGTCTTACACAACATGACTGTTATGCAAGTTTTTGCAAAATGACCCAAATATAGCTTGCATTAAATTGCTTGCCTTCTCAGTGAGGATGAGTGGGGAGGGAGAGAGGGAGAGAAGTTGGAATTCAAAGTATTAAAAATGAATGTTGAAAATTGTTATTGCATATAAATAAGAAATAAGAAATAAGAAATACAGGTAATGGGGTATAGAAATCTATTTTGCCCTACAAGAAAAGAGAGAAGATAGGGATATGGTAAGGGTGGGATATGATAGAAGGGAGGGCACGTTGAGGGAAAGGATAATACTAATGCAAGGTTTTATGGGGTGGGGGGAGAGAAGCGGAGAAATATTGGAACTCAAACTTTCGTGGAAATGAATATTGAAATCTAAAAACAAATAAAACAAAACAAAAAAAAATAATGAACACGAAATCAATGCTTGCTCTTGATTCTTTTCTCTGTTTTCACCTGAGAGTTTTTATACATATTTTCTCCAGCACTTTGTATAAGTTTGTCACTTTAGAAACAAGGAAATTCAAACTGAGGCACATATAGGATAAGTATGCAAGCTTCCAAATTTTTAAACTCAACACTCAATTTACCGAAAGTTATTGACCTAAGGTGGTTGTATGAAGTCATTGCATATTATAGATACCGAGGACAATATTGAGTCTCAGGCTATTATGGACTGAGGAATGTTGGCTCTTAAATATTCCTTCACTGAGAAGTCCAACACTTCACTTGTAAAGTTAATTTCTTACTCCCAGTCAGATGTTACTGTGTCCCATTGAGCCATGACAGCTAATTTGAGTTTGTTTCAGTATTCAAATATAATCAGAATTTAATTTTCTACAAGCCTTTTTAATGAGACTATGAGAACTAAGAGTTGGTTTTTTAAAGAGTTAAATGGGACTTACATGACAAAGAACCCTAACAGCGCAGACCAGCATAAGTACTTTTACAAAATATATATATGTGTGTTTTAATTATTGTTGGATAGAAATGGAAACAATACATTTTTCAAGTATTATTTGTCCAGGTGCAACAACTGAAATTTGCACATGTTTTTAAATTTTGGGAAAAATAACAGCAAATAAATACTATGTTTCCAGCTCCTTGTTAAATACAAAGCTTGATTTAACAAATTAACCTGAAGATTATCTTTCAAAGATTTTAAATTTTATAGGCATGAGGTGGGACAGGTCAAAGTATACAGATCTTTTGTTCAGAATATTTGGTAAACATATCCTTTAGAAAGTAAAGTAATGCCTTTTGCTTGTATATTTTGGCTTTTGTTGGTCAGAAACATATCAGGATATAATGCAATGGATTTGAGTGATGACTTCATATGATCAAGAGATGACAATAGCCAGAGATAGGGTGTTTTATCCTTAGGAGCTACATATAGCTCAAACCCAACCTCCTTTAAGAAGGTTGAAAAAGTTCTCAATTTCTTAGGCAGCATGGTGCCAGAATCTAGCCATTTCACTAAAGATTTTGTAGGCAAAACCACTTTTGAGTCTTTCCATGAGAGTCCCCTCATCCTCATGAATTTTGAGAATTGAAATACTCGATAGAGAGACAAAGATTCCCTGAGTACTATGCATCTTGGAGAAAGATTATTACCCATGTGGGTCATATAACTGAGAGATAAGTAATGACTAAAATCTCTAGTTGAGAGACTACAAAAAGCATTTCTTTACTCCTTACTAATACTGAGAATTATTAAAATGGTGCATGTCTGATAAGTGAGGCACCTGCTCAGTTTTCTCAAAGTATGCCTTCCTGCAGAAGCCCAAACCAAAGTCTGGCAGTCTGAGCCTAACAGGGATTATGTAGGAGACAAAGGGGGAGAAGTATAAATCATGTAATCAGCCAACATTTATTAAATATATATTTTGTTAAATAAAGTGTTCTCAGTACTGGGAATACAAAGAGAGAAATAAAATAGACTTTTATATCGCACAACTTGTTTTCAATCAAAGAGGACAACATGGATCATCTCATTATATGCCTATGCAAGCACACACATAGATGTAACACAAAATTGCACTGAGTTCTAGTAGCTATTGGGATCAGGAACTTTTTCATGTAGAAAGTAATAATTGAGCTGAGATATAAAGGTGGAAAGGATAAGAAGAGTTGGACAAAAAGAAATATATTTTTGGTGTGACAAACAGGAGAAAGTTGCAGTGAAAGATGGTGAAGGGTAGGTATTAGCAACAGAAGGTCAATTTGAACAAGGCTTGAGGGCAACAAGAAGATTAATTTAAAATAAAAATGAATGTGAAGACAAAATGGTGGAGAAAAACTAGAAAGTTTCCTGAGTGCTCCCCAGTTTCACTTAGAAGCATTAAATCAAGCCTCTAAATGGATTCTGAAGTGACAGACCTACAAATAGATGGAGTGAAAGAATTTTCCAGCTTTAGACTACTTAGAAGAAATTCAGGAAATGTCTTTTTCACTTGGGTAAAAAGGGATCACAGCTCAGTGCAGAAGATGTCTGAGGAAGCCAGTGGGAAGAATCTATTAATCACAGCACAGAGTAGCAACCAAGGCCCTTAGTCATGACTCAGAAGACTAGAAGCACAGCAGCCCAGCTGCGATGCCTACAAAAGGCAAACTGGCAACCTGGGAACCCCTGCACAAAAGACACAACTAGATCAGGCCACCCTAGTTCAAAAGGCAAGCTGCCAGCACCCAAGGCTCTGGCATGGAAAGCCAGGAACCAAGACTCTAACCTCTAGTACAAGAACCTCAGTACACTATTCCCTGTGTTCCAGGAGCAAAGCTTAACTTTAAAAGTCACAAAATAGACTAAAAATAAGTAAATAAAAAAAAGAGCCCTAACCATAGAAAGCTGCTATGATGACAGGGAATATGAAAACATAAACTCAGAGGAAGACAACAATGGCAAAAAACCTATGTGTGAACCTCAAAGGGGACCATAAATTGATTTCAAGCAGATGAAGTCTCATTGGAAGTCCTCAAAAAGGATTTTAAAAATCAAATAAGAGAGGATGAAGAAAATGGGGCGGGGTGGTGGTGGTGATGAGCTATGCAAGAGAGAGAGAGAGAGTCAACAGCTTGGAAAAAGAATGAAAAAACTGATGAGGGAGCAGATCCAAGATGGTGGAGTAGAAGCAGTGACCTACTGGGACCCTACCCCAAAATCCCACAAAAAGTTATAAAAAATGACTATAAGCAAATTCTAGAGCAGAAGAGGGTACAAAATGACAGACTGAATCAAATTTCCAGTGCAAGACAATGTGAAAGGTTGACTGGAAGGGTCTATCACACCAGGGCTGGGAGCATTGCACAGGTCAGCGTGGGCTACACTAGGTGTGGACAGAGCTGTAAGGAGCCTTAAGCCATTGAATTGCTGGTGCCTGATGCCATTTCTCATCTTCTCAACCCACAAACAGCAAAGACAGCTTCAAATTTAATTGACTATGATGAGACAAACCCAAAATTTATGAAATACAGCCAAAGCAGTTCTGAGGGGAAATTTTATATTTTTAAATGCTTACATTAATAAAATAGAGAAAAAAAAGTAGATAAATGAATTGGGCATGTAACTAATAAAGCTACAAAAAGAACAAATTAAAATCCCCAATTAAATACCAAATTAGAAATTCTGAACATCAAAGTAGAGATGAATAAATTGAAAGAAAAAAATGGAACTAATAAATAAAACTAAGAGTTGTTGGTTTTATGAAGAAAATCACGAGATAAATTTTGATTAATTTGATTTAAAAAAAGAACAAAATTACCAGTATCAAAAATGAAAAAGGGTAATTCACCACAAATGAATAGGAAATTAAAGCAATAATAATTATGATATATTTTGCCCAAATATATGCCAATAAATCTGACATTCTAAGTGAAATGTATGAGTACCTACAATAATGCAAATTGTCCATTTTAAAAGGAAAGGAAACAAAATGCATAGATAATCCCATTTTGGATAAAATAATTGAAGAAGCCATCATTGAACTCCCTAAGAAAAAAATCTCTAGGACAAGATGGATTTACAAGGGAATGGTTCCCAAAACTTAAAAAACAAAAACAATTTCAATACTATATAAACTTTTTGGAAAAATAGATGAAGAAGTAGTTCTGTCAAATTCCTCTTATCACACAAATATAGTATTGATGCCTAAGCCAGGAAGAGTCAAAACAGACAAAAAAATTATAGATCAATGTCCTTAATGTATATTGGTGCAAAAATTAAAACATAATGTTAGCATAGAAATGAAAGCAATTTATCATGAGGATAATACAATGTGACAGTGTGGCATTTATTCTACAATTTCAGGGCTGGTTCAATATTAATAAAACTATCAACATAATTGAATACATACATATATACTATATATAATATACATGTAACAAAACTATCAGGAATGATACAATTATCTCAATAGATGCAGAAAGAGCTTTTGACAAAATACAGTACTCTTTTCTATTAAAAACACTAGAGAGCATAGGAATAAACTGAATTTTCCTTAAAGTGATAAGTAATATTTATCTGAATGCATCAAAAAGCATTATATTTAAAGAGTATAAGCTAGAAGCTTTTCCAATAAGATCAGGGATGAAACAAGGATGTACATTTTCTCTACCATTATTTAATATTGTACTAGAAATAGCTTTATGAATAAAGAAAAAGTAATTGAAAGAATTAGAATAGGCAATGAAGAAACAAAGCTATCACTCTTTGCAGATAACATCATGGTATACCTAAAGAATCCTAAAGAAATAACTAAAAAAATACCTACTTGAAATAACTAACAGTATTAGCAAAGTTGTAGGATATTAAATAAATTCACATAAATCACCAGCATTTCTATATATTACCAAGTAAGTCCAGCAGCATGAGATAAAAAGAGAAATTCCATTTAAAGTAACTGAAGATAGTATAAAATATTTGGGCCCCTACCTGTGAAGATAAACCCAGAAACTGTAAGAACACAATTGTAAAACATATATTACACAAATAAAGTCACATCTAAATAATTGGAAAATACCAATTGCTCATGTGTAGACTGAGCTAATACAATTAAAATGATAATTCTACATAACTTAACTTGCTTATTCAGTGCCTTATCAGTAAAAATTATTTAATACAGCAAGAAAAATAAAAATAAAAATTCATCTGACAGAACAAAACATCAAGAATATGAAAGGAATTAATGAGAAAAGTACAAAGGAAGGTGGCCTAGTCTTACCAGATCTAAAGCTATATTATAAAACAGCCATCTTTAAAACTATTTGGTATTTGGATAAAAAATTGAGTGTAGAATTGAGTGTAGAATAAGTGGAGTACACAAGACACGTAGTAAATGAGGGCGACAATCTATTGTTCAATAAACCCAAAGACTCCAGTTTCTGGGATAAAAACTAACTATTTGACAAAAAAATACTGGAAAAATTGGAAAATACTTTGGCAAAAACTAGGAATAGGCCAACATCTCACATCCTATAAAAACAGAAATTCAAAATGGGTACCTGATTTAGACATAAGAGATAATGCCATAAGCAAATGATTAGAGCGAGAAATAACTTACCTTTCAGATCTATGGAGAAAGGAAGAATTTATGACTAAACAAGAGAAAGAACATAGTATAAAATGCAAAATGGATAATTATCATCACATAAAATTAAAAATGTTTTGCAGCACAAACAAAACCAATGTAACCAAGACAAGAAGGAAAACAGAAAGTGGGTAAACAATTTTTATAGCCAGTATTTCCGACATAAACCTCATTTCTAAAAAAAAAATATAGAAAACTGAATCAAATTTCTGAGAATACAAGTCAATTCCCAGTCGATACATGGTCCAAGGACATGAACAGAAAGCTTAAAGATAGATAGATAGATAGACAGATAAATAAATAAATAAACAGATGGATAAATAAATAAATGAGCGAGCAAGCAAGCAAATGAATGAATGAATGGATGGATGGATGGATGGATGGATGGATGAATGAATAAATGAATAAACAAACAAATAAATAAAGTTATAGTCATAACAAAAATGCTCTAAATCACTATTGATTTTAAAAATACAAATCAAACAACTCTGAGGTACCACCTTACACCTATGAGATTGGCTAATATGACAAAAAAGGAAAAAGATAAATGTTGGAGAGGATGTGGAATAATTGGAACATCAATGCATTTTTGGTGGAATTGTGAACTGATTCAGCAAAGGGGAAAGGACCAACATTTACCAAAAAAAAAGTTCTTTCTGTGGTAGCAAAGAAATGGAAATTGAGGTAATTCTTTTCATTTGGGGAATGGCTGAATAAGCTGTGGTATATGAATATAATGGAATGCTCTTGTGGTATAAGAAATGATGAACAGGCAAATTTTAGAAAAAAACAGAAAGATTCATATCAACTGATGTTGAGTGAAGTGAGCAGAATCAGGAGAACATCGTCCAGAGTAATAACAACATTGTGTGATGAGCAACTACGATAGACTTAGCTCTTCTCAACAATACAATGATCCAAGACAGTTCCAAGACTTACGATGGAACATGATATCCACATCCAGGGAAATAATTATGGAGTCTCTTTCTTAATGCAGATCAAAACATACTATTTTACCTTTTGTTTGTTTTCTTCCTCAAGGTTTTTGCCCTTCATTAGAATTATTCTTTCACAACATGACTAATGTGGAAATATGTTTAACATCATTGTACATGTATAAACTATACCTATTACTTGCTGTATTAAGGAGGGGAGACTGGAGAGAAGAAGAGAGAAAAATTTGGAACTCAATAACTTATAAAATTGAATGTTGAAAATTGTTTTCTCATGTAATTGGAAAACTTACTATTAATTAGAATAAAAATAAACCACATCATAAGAAACTTGTGTTTTCTATAAGTGCACACACACGTGCACATAAATATATGCACGTGTATACATGCATACACGTGCATATATGCATATAATATGGAGTGTGTATGTATATGTGTGTACATACACACATATACATGCATCATGTTTCCATATACATGCATGTATATATTTGTGTGTATATGCATATACATACATATCTATGTGGATATATTATATGTAATTATATGTATATGTAGAGATTGGTTAAAAAAGTAAGTACAAAAAGCTAGTTTAGACCCAGTAAAGACACGGATTTTGCTAGACTTCTCAGGGACCATATGTGTTATTGTGAGAGCTCTCTGCTATTCTGGTATATCTTTTTGGTCACATTTTGTAAGTTTCCAGGGGCCCAATGGCTATCATATCTGGATTTTTTTTGTATTTAAATGTATTTATTTAAGTTTTCAACATTCATTTCCACAAAATTTTGAGTTCCAAATTTTCTCCCCATTTTCCCCTCCCCCACCCCAAAATGCTGAGCATTCTAATTAATCCTATCACCAATCTTCCCTCCCTTCTAACATTCCTCCCTTCCCTTATCCCTATCTTCTTTTTTGTCCTATAGGGCAAGAAAACTTTCTATACCCCATTACCTGTATTTCTTATTTTCTAGTTGTATACAAGAACAATACTCAAAAGTTGTTCCTAATACATTGAGTTTCAACTTCTCTTCCTCCCTCCCTCCCCACCCATCCCCTTTGGGAAGGCAAGCAATTCAACATAGGCTATATCTGTGTAGTTTTGCAAATGACTTCCATAATAGTCGTGTTGTGTAAGACTAACTGTATTTCCCTCCATCCTATCCTGCCCCCCATTTCTTCTACTCTCTCTTTTGATCCTGTCCCTCCCCAAGAGTGTTGACTTCTAATTGCTCCCTCCTCCCACTGCCCTCCCTTCCATCATCCCCTCACCCTGCTTATCCCCTTCTCCCCCACTATCCTGTATTGTAAGACAGGTTTTCATACCAAAATGAGTGTGCATTTTATTCCTTCCTTTAGTCAAATGTGATGAGAGTAAGCTTCATGTTTTTTCTCTCACCTCCCCTCTTTTTCCCTCCCCTGAAAAGTCTTTTACTTGCCTCTTTTATGAGAGATAATTTGCCCCATTCCATTTCTCCCTTTCTCCTCCCAATGTATTTCTCTCTCACCCTGTAATTTCATTTTTTTTTAAGATATTATCCTATCCTTTTCAATTCACCCTGTGCTCTCGGCCTCTGTGTGTGTGTGTGTGTGTGTGTGTGTACGTGTGTGTGCGTGTGTCTGTAATCTCACCAAATACCAGATCCTGAAAAAAGTTTCAAGAGTTACATACAAATATTGTCTTTCTATGTAGGAATGTAAACAGTTCAACTTTAGTAAGTTTCTTATGATTTCTCTTTGCTGTTTCCCTTTACATGCTTCTCTTGATTCTTCTGTTTGAAAGTCAAATTTTCTTTTCAACTCTGGTCTTTTCATCAAGAATGCTTGAAAGTCCTCTATTTCATTGAAAGACCATTTTTCCCCTGAAGTATTATACTCAGTTTTGGTGGGTAGGTGATTCTTGGTTTGAGTCCTAGTTCCTTTGACTTCTGGAATATCCTATTCCATGTCCTTTGATCTCTTAATGTAGAAGCTGTTTGATCTTGTGTTATCCTGATTGTATTTCCACAATACTGGAATTGTTTCTTTCTAGCTGCTTGCAATATTTTCTTCTTGACCTGTGAACGCTGGAATTTGGCCACAATGTTGCTAGGAGTTTCTCTTTTTGGATCTCTTTCAGGAGATGATTGGTGAGTTCTTTCAATATTTATTTTGCCCCCTGGTTCTAGAATACCAGGAGAATTTTCCTTGGTAATTCATAAAAGATGACATCTAGTTTCTTTTTTTGATCATGGCTTTCAGGTAGTCCCATAATTTTTAAATTGTCTCTCCTGGATCTATTTTCCAGGTCAGTTATTTTTCCAATGAGATAGTTCACATTATCTTCCATTTTTTCATTCTTTTGGTTTTGTTTTGTGATTTCTTTGTTTCTCATAAAGTCATTAGCCTCCATCTGTTCCATTCAAATTTTTAAAGAACTATTTTCTTCAGTGAGCTTTTGAACCTCCTTTTACATTTGGCTAATTCTGCTTTTTAAAGAATTCTCCTCCTCATTGGCTTTTTGAACTCTTTTGCCCACTGAGTTAGCCTATTTTTAAAGGTGTTATTTTCTTCAGCATTTTTTGGGTCTCCTTCAGTAAGGTGTTGACCTGCTTATCATGCTTTTCTTGCATCTCTCTCATTTTTCTTCCCAGTTTTTCCTCCACCTGCCTAACTTGATTTTCAAAATCCTTTTTGAGCTCTTCCATGACCTGAGCCCATTGAATATTTATTTTGAATGTTTGGGATATAGAAACCTTGATTTTTATGTCTTTCTCTGATGGTAAACATTGTTCTTCCTCATCCAAAAGGATGGGAGAAGATATCTGTTCACTAAGAAAGTAACCTTCTATGGTCTTATTTTTTTTTTCCCTTTTTGGGGCGTTTTCCCACCAGTTACTTGACTTTTGGGTCCTTTGTCAAGAGTAGGGTATACTCTGGGAATCTGTAAGATCTTAGTACCTCCCAGGTAGCACAATCAAGCATGCACACTGGTCTGGGAGCAGGAAGAAATTTTTGTACCTAGAATCTTAGCAGAATTTCCTCTCCACAGCCACCTGACCTCCAGTTCTGCCAAGCCAGCACTGGGGGCTGAGATTCAGATAAGCTGCATGGGCAAGGCCATCATTCAGTGTGAGATAAAGATCAGCCCCCTCAGGGCCTCTATACAGGGTTGTGGTAAGAATGGGCTTCTCATTGCCCCTAGGGATTTTATGATCCAACAATGGGTGTGGGCTACTCTAGGGGATGTTGTGCGAACTGCTGCCGCTTGCCTGAGGTGGCCTCTACCTGAAGCTGGAGCTATGGAAGGTCCTTTTCCCTTCTCAGCCAGCTGAAAAAAACCTTCACTGACCTTTGGCACCTGTGGGTTGAGGGATCTGCGAACCTCTGCTACTGTGACTGGAGATTCTGCCCCCGAGGGCTGTTCGTGAGTTGTGCCTGCACAGCCAAGGCTGGATGGTTTCCGCTCCACATCTGATGCAACAGATGTTTCCCATGGGCCTTTCAGGTCACCCTGGGCTGGAGATTTCCTCCACTCTGTTGTTCTCCACTTCTGCTGCTCCAGAATTTGTTGAGAGTCCTTCTCTACAGATATTTTATGGGCTGTGTGGGGAGAGCCACCATATGTGTGTCTTTCTACTCTTCCATCTTGGCTCTGCCCCCATATCTCTTTTTAAGAATGCTTTTTCTTGAATTTATAGGAGCATGAGACCTTGTTGGTCACATCTAAAGAAATCTAAGCAATATCAATAGCTTCTGTATATTGGATACTTTCCCAGAGGAAACTCTAAGTGAGGGCAAAAATGAATCAAAAGAAATGCTGACCATGTTATAAATCCACCCATTTGAGCCTGGAGATTAAGGGGTCCTAAGTCAAAGGACAGATGCATTTAGATATAGATATAGATAGATAGATATAGATATAGATAGTTGCTATATATATAATATAATGCATATATATGTATGATATATATGTATGTGTATATATATATATAATTGATATAGATACATAAAATACTTTTATTTTGAGAATTAATTTCAAAAAAGGAATATATCTATAGCTCTGTTTTTAATATGTGACCTGCATATATGAAATAAGGAAATATGATACCATGAAAATGCAAATTACTCATTGCAAATATCTTTGAATTATTTTGCAATAACTTAGATTCATTCTCTTGTTTGTTTAATCTGCAAAGTACATGATGAATATCATTTTTCTGGCACATCAACAACAGTTATTGCTGCATTTTACTCACAGAAATAGTCTTTCCAATATTTGAGATAAAGGACTTGCATATTAGCATGTCCAACAAGTAAAGTATTTTACTTTTTTAATTTTTAATTCTGTAGTAGTAAAGTAATAAGAGTTTCTTTTGTTTTCAATTTTGGCATTCCATTTTCAAATTTCTAATTGTAATATGAGCCAGGAACCTATATAGGAAAATTATTTGATAATTTAATATCATATTTTGGCCCCTTCTTTTTATCCACTATGAACATCCTTTTGCAATTATGTTCACATTCCTACCAGTCTTTTTCCAATTTTTATTATTGTTAAATATTTCAGGAGTTTGCATGCACATACACACATGATTTATAAATATTAATAAAGTTCTTGTTCGATAATGACTTTTCATAATTTAAGACTTTTAAATCCAAGAATTTGTTTCTTTAATATTTCCTTTGTATAAATAAATGATAAAAATTAGGACTTTTTAAAGACATGTTAAAGGAGATTATTTGGTCAAGGTCATAGGGATTTTGCACATTAAGATTTTGTCAAGGCTTTGTACACTATGTTTTTGCTTTGCTTGTTTCTGTCCCATGTTATACGGTTCTACAAGAATGAAGACAAGACATTTCTCATATATAATTTTTATTTTCAACTTACTACATATTTCCTAATGGTTTTCTCAAGACTTTTCACAAATCATGATTTGTAGAAACTTAAGAAATACTTTCAATTGAAACATATAGTTTAGGAAATAAATGTAAGGCTTATTTTTTTTTCCTCTTATGTAAATTTCTTCTTTGACAGCTCCAAACAAATATTTTTATTGATTGATTATTTTTTATCATATCCTCCTGGGACCCTTGAAATAAATTGCAGTTCTGACTGATGGGAAAAGTGTAGTACATCTGAAGACAAATTACAAGTTACAGATCGATGACTTGATTTTGTAATAGCCAAAAAAATAGAAAAAAATAAACAAAAAATTTTTTTTCTATTAGTCCCTTCCTCCCTTGGCAAATACATTTTAATGAGCTGTTGACTGCCTGAATATTCCACACCTACAGTTTTATATGAAGACCTGGGGATGGGGGTCTTGAAGACCATTAATCCAATCTAATCTAATATCCCTCCCTCCCTCTTTTCCTCTCTCCTCTCCCCTCCCCTGAGCCAAAGGCATATTAAATGATTTAACTAAGTTCATATATTGGTAAAATGACGGGATTTGAATCAAGATTTTCTGACTCCAAATTTGGTACTGTCCTTAAGGAATTTTAAAGACAAAGACAGTTTGGCCAGTGTCAATAGAAATGAACTTCAGTGACATGATTAAAGACATTCTATATCTTCTGAATGATAACAAGTTCCTTCCTCCTTCCCTCCCTGTGACAATCACTCTTTCCTCTCATTTCCTCTCTCCTTGCTTTCATTGTTCTTTCCTTCCTTCCTTCCTTCCTTGCTTCCTTCCTTCCTTCCTTGCTTCCTTCCTTCCTCCATACCTCCCTTCTTTTCTTCTTTTCCTCCTTTTGCCTTTCTTTCTCCTCCTCCTCTTTCTTCTCCTTCCCCTCTTTCAACAAAAAGATTAGCTCTGTTTGCATTATTTTTTCAGTGGATAAAATTCTCTAATATTTTTCTTCATCAATATTAAGCTTCAGTGTACAGTGCTTCTGTAGTCTATTATCTCCACTAAGGCAGAACAATTTATTCCATACACATTTGCAGAATTTAACAGGATAGTGTAGAGTGCAGAAGATATATTTTCTAAATTATCTCTATTGAGATGTTGCATGAAAAATTAAAATGACAGTAAACAGTGGGGTTAAAAAATTTTTGAACAAATTCTTTATGCTTTTCCCTAATCCTACTTCTCTGCAGTAAGCATGTTTAATGTTGATATTAAATATACTAATTGGTTTCCTAGAATACTCATTCAAATACTGTATTTTAGATTTCTACCTCTTTATTTTGCGGTTGAAAATTCTTATTAGTAAAGTCAGACCAAAATATGCAATATTACATACCCAAAGTGTAGCTATCATATGAAAGACTTTACCTGCACAATATAAGGTGAAAAATGCATTAATTTTTGAAGTAGAAGATGTGGGTTCATATTCCAGCTTCTGTAAAAATGAGCATAAAATGCGTATCTTCTTTTACAGTTTATATATCACTTTGCAAACCTCAAATTGGTATATAAATTTAAGATGCTGTTCTTATCACTATTACATCAATCTTCTCATCTTTTCAGCGGGTTCAGATGGAAACAGTTTGAGGACAAGCCCTTGCCCTACTGAACACTATTGTCAATTTACTGTTCTTTAGTACCTGTACAAACAGAGAAAATACCTGGCTTTGTAACTCAATAAAAGTATTGAAATATATAGTTATCTTTGGAAGACTCATAGAAAGTATCCTTGGGGCTCCATTGACCAACTGTGATTTCAAAGACCTGATGAAGAAGAATGACAGACCTATCCTGACATACATGATAGGCTAAAGGCACGTTAGTCTCTGTGGCACTTGAAAAATTTCTTTTGATTATATATATTTCTGGCAGAGAACTTGTTTTTCTTTTTATTCCCACTGGGGAAAGGAATAGAAAGGAGTAGTCCCTTTTGACCATATAGATTTTCTGCAGTCTCCTTTTTTGAAGGCTCTTTTCTTACTCTAATATCTTTGCTTCTCATATCTATATAGTAGTGGATCTTAATGTGAATTCCATGGAATTTTAAATTATGTTAAGAACTATATCACTAATAATTAGTCTCCCATGCAATCTTATCATTTTCTTTGTGCATTAAAAACATTACACTGTGATAGTGCATTTTATGAATTCTGAATTAGCTTCACCAGAGAGCCAAAGGTGTCCATGATATACAGTGATATACATGATACAGTGGTTAGGAACACTTGCTCTGTAGTATAATTTTTATTGATTGAATTGAATTCAATTGCTTATATTGCTCTTTGTGCTTCTTTGCATTCTTGTATCACATTAAAATTTTGATTTTATCTTTAATTATTGATTAAAGATATGAAAAAGTCCTGATATAATTTGCATTCTAGATTGCATTTTTATTGTTTTGTTCTGGCTATTCAATGATGTAATCTTGCAATATATTTCCATAGATCTTTAATAGATTTCTCATACCTCTTCTGCTATCTGATACATATCCTTAGAGGTATGCCTAAGAATCTCCACCTTTCCTCCTATGGTATTTGTTGTGAAAATAGTGGTAACATTACTGATGTGTGCAAGTCAAGAGATATTTTTAGACTCTGCCAAATATATTTATCCATGGTTTTTATAAGACATCAGTTCTATTGTGAATGTCTCACATTCTTAGTACACTTCTTCTGTTAGCTGGATTTACGCTATCAAAAAAGTCTTCAACATCATCGTATAAGTATGCTTTTTGCCTTTTTCAAAATCATTTGAGATTGAGGTTATCTTTATTATCCATTTCATTACTAGGCAGAACCAGGGAGTTTTTGTTGAATATAGATTTTTAGAGCCTCTAGCTAATTAACTTTTCCCAAGTTTATATTAATAAATTTCTTAAATTTCTATTACTACTTTGAAAAATCTAGGTTTATAAATGCTTTTTCTTGGAATTGCCCAGCATTGGTATGCAATATGAAGGTATGCACTTTGCACCTGAAGGTTTCATTGAAACAAAACAGAATGATGTTTTGGCCTGTAACTTGTAAGCTCTATTTCCACTTTTGTTAAGATAAAATATTTTTTTAATATAAATTTATTTATTTAGCTTTTTACATTCATTTTCACAAAATTTTGGGTTCCAAATTTTCTCCCCATTTATCCCCTCCCCCACCCCAATACACTAAGCATTCTAATTTTCCCTGTCATTAATCTGCCCTCTCTTCTATCATCCCTCCCTTCTCTTGTCCCCATCTTCTCTTTTGTCCTGTAGGGCCAGATAACTTTCTATTCCCCATTTCCTGTATTTCTTATTTCATAGTAGCAAGAACAATACTCGACAGTTATTGTTAAAACTTTGAGTTCCAACTTCTCCCCATCCCTCCCTCCCCACCCATTCCCTTTGGGAAGGCAGACAATTCAATATAGGCTGTATCTGTGAAGTTTTGGAGATGACTTCGATAATAGTTGTGTTGTGTAAGACTAACTATATTTCCCTCCATCCTATCCTGCCCCCCATTGTTTCTATTCTGTCTTTTGATTCTGTCCCTCTCTGAGTGTTGACTTCAAATTACTCCCTCCTCCCATTGCCCTCCCTTCCATCACCCCCCCCAACCTGCTTGTCCCCTTCTCCCCCCACTTTCCTGTATTGTAAGATAGGTTTTCATACCAAAATCAGTGTGCATTTTATTTCTTCCTTTAGTCGAATATGATGAGAGTAAACTTCATTTTTTTTCTCTCAGGTGTCCTCTTTTTCCCTCCACTAAAAAGTCTCCTGATTGCCTCTTCTATGAGAGATAATTTACCCCATTCCATTTCACCCTTTCTCCTCCCACTACATTTCTCTCTCACTGTTTATCTTAATTTCTTTTAAAATATGATCCCATTTTATCCAATTCACTCTGTGCTCTCTGTCTCTGTGCGTGCGTGCATGTGTGTATGTGTGTGCATGTGCACACATGTGTATGTGTGTGTGTTTATGTGTGTGTGTAGTCCCACCAACTACCCAGATACTGAAAAGTTTCAGGAGTTACAAATATTGTCTTTCCATGTAGGAATGTAAACAGTTCAACTTTAGTAAGTCCCTTATGACTTCTCTTTACTGTTTACTTTTTCATGCTTGTTCTCATTCTTGTGTTTTGAAAGTCAAATTTTCTTTTCAACTCTGGTCTTTTCATCAAGAATGCTTGGAAGTCCTCTATTTCATTGAAAGACCATATTTTCCCCTGAAGGATTATACTCAGTTTTGCTGGATAGGTGATTCTTGGTTTTAGTCCTAGTTCCTTTGACTTCTGGAATATCCTATTCCACGCCCTTTGATCCCTTAATGTAGAAGCTGCTAGATCTTGTGTTTTCCTGATTGTATTTCCACAAGACTGAAATTGTTTCTTTCTAGCTGCTTGCAATATTTTCTACTTGACCTGGGAATTCTGGAATTTGGCCACAATGTCCCTAGGAGTTTCTCTTTTTGGATCTCTTTCAGGTGGTGACCCATGGATTCCTTCAATACTTATTTTGCCCTCTGGTTCTAGAATATCAGGGCAATTTTCCTTGATAATTTCATGAAAGATGATGTCTAGGCTCTTTTTTTGATCATGGCTTTCAGGTAGTCCCATAATTTTTAAATTGTCTCTCCTGGATCTATTTTCCAGGTCAGTTGTTTTTCCAATGGGACATTTCACATTCTCTTCCATTTTTTCATTCTTTCAGTTTTGTTTTGTGATTTCTTGGTTTCTCATAAAGTCATTAGCCTCCATCTGTTCCATTCTAATCTTGAGAGAACTATTTTCTTCAGTGAGCTTTTGAACCTCTTTTTCCATTTGGCTAATTCTGCTTTTGAAACCATTCTTCTCCTCATTGGCTTTTTGAACCTCTTTTGCCAACTGAGTTAGCCTATTTTTTAAGGTGTTATTTTCTTCAGCATTTTTTTGGGTCTCCTTTACCAAGGTATTGACCCCTTTTTCATGCTTTTCTTGTATCTCTCTCATTTCTCTTCCCAGTTTTTCCTCCACCTGTCTAACTTGATTTTCAAAATCCTTTTTGAGCTCTTCCATGGCCTGAGCCCATTGGATATCTATTTCAGATTTTTGGGATACAGATGCCTTGGCTTCTTTGTCTTTCCCTGATGGTAGGCATTGTTCTTCCTCATCAGAAAGAAAAGAAGGAAACATCTCTTCCCCAAGAAAGTAGTTCTCTATGGTCTTATTTTACTTCCTTTTTCTGGTCATTTTCCCAGCCAGTTACTTGACTTCTGAGATTCCTCTCCACCCCCATCTAGATCCAGATCCACCCAGCTAGTGCTTGGGGTCTGAGATTCAAATGCTGCTCCCTAGCCTCAGGGCTTTCAGTGGTGGGCAGGGCTGCTATTCAGCGTAAGATTAAATTCAGGTTCTCAGGTGGGGGCATGACCACCTCCCAGTCTTGGTTCCCTCAGGGGGTTTATTCAGAGATCTTCAGTAATGGATCTGAGGTCCTGTCTACTCCGACAGCTCCTGGCCACTGCTGCCTCTGCCACTGTCTCCCAAGGGGGCCTGAGTTATGGAGACATCCTGCTCCCCTCTCAGCCAGCCCAGAAGTCTCTCTCACTGACCTGTAGTGCCTGTGGGTGGAGGGACCTTCGCAGCACCCAGAGATTCTGTCCCTGTAGCCTGCTCTGATCTGCTCCTCTTGGGGCTGTGCAGCCACAGCAGGGTTGGGCTCCGCTGTCTGGTGCGTGACGGACCTTTGGTGCTGGCTTTTCAGGGTTCTCCAGAAGGGAAATCTCCTCCACTGTGTTGCTGCATGGCTTCCACTGCTCCAGAATTTGTGGGGAGTTCTTTTTACAGTAAATGTATGGGCTGTGGGTTCAGAGCTAGCATATGTGAGTCTTTCTACTCCACCATCTTGGCTCCTCCCCACAAGATAAAATATTTTTTAAGAAATTTTAAAGATATTTTTGCTTAAGACTAGAAAATGAAGAAAAGGACCAGGTGCTTGGACAGCCCAAGGCCAAAGGATAACACCCTATGTCCTGGTCACTGTGCTAAGGGCTTTATACATCTTACCTCACAATGTCCACAGCAATACTTTAAAAAGCTGGTAGCAGTGAAGGGTGAGAAGGTAAATCAGAAGTCAGTAGTTCTTAAATAATAGACATAAAGCTTAGGGTAGAGGTTAAACAGGAAAGTCATTAAGAACCATCACTGAGATAAAAGGCAAAGTGCTAGATCAGAACCCAAACAATCAATCAGGACCAGAGACATGAAAGAGCAATGAAGAGGAGGGCTTCAAACTGTGGCAGTTGTTACCTCAGACAGAAAGTCTCTTATAATAATAAAAACAGCAATGGAAAAAAACAAACAAACCAGTATTTCTACTTCAACTTTAAGACGTGCAAAGAACTTTACAATTTTTTTTTCATTTTATTTTCACAAAAACCTTGGGAATTATATGTTACTCTTCTCCCCATTTTTCAGATGAAGAAACTGAGACTCAGCGAAGTTAAGGTGCTCAGGGTCAAGTACCTAGTGTCTACGGTGGGATTTGAACTCAGGTCTTCTTGATCCAGAGCACTATCTGTTGCATCACTTAGATGATTCATATTGCTGAATACATAAGGTTCCTACTAGGATAGAGACCAATTCTAGAGTATGGGAAGGCTTGATAGAACCAGGGGAAATGATTAATAATCTGGGGTGGCCATCTACCTGAAATGATAGATTTTTGCTGATGAGTTTGCACAGAGGAATCCATTTTCAATACTTAGGAAAGTGGCTATAAAGAAATAAAATTTTTAAAAAAGTAAAAAACAAAAATAAATAGTTCCTTGATCTGACTAGTTCATTATATTCACACAAACAGTAGTAAAGTCACTGTAGAAATGGAATGCAACCCTTGACTTCCATAAGTGTCAAATTGCAACCAGAACTCCTGAAACCCATTCTTTACTCTGAATTGTAGGAAACTTGGGCCTCATGACATTTTATTTCATGTAATGATTCCTTTTTTAGTTGTAAACATTCTCAACCGAAAGTAATGAGAGATGGATAAAATAAATACTCTCAAAGGACAGTGGCAACCAACCTTTGTGCCACGAATGAATCTCAGTCATCCCTTCCCTAGTATCAGCTCTTAAAACTGAGTAACATAAATATTATTCCAGAAAGGTTTTCCAAAAAATTGACATCATGGAATTGGTTCGCTGTATAAGTTTAAATTACATGCACAATGAATAAAGAGTTACATATCACAATGAACTCAAAGTAACTATATTGATATCAGTATTAGTATAGTAACTATATTAATTATCAATCTTGGTATTTGTTCAGTTTTCAGTCATGTACTACTCATTGGGACCCCATCTGGAGTTTTCTTGTCAAGGATACTGGATTTGTCATTTTCTTCTCCAGTTCATTTTAAAAATGAGGAAACTGAGGCAAACAGGGTTAAGTAACTTGCTACTAAGTGTCTGAGGCCAAATTTAAACCCATAAAGATGAGTCTTCCTGACTTCAGACCCAAAACTATCAACTGTACCACCTATTTTTATCTGTTGACAATTGGTTCAAGGTATAATTACAGTTTTTCATTAAACCAAGGTCATGATCTTAGTTCTTTCAGTGGCCATTTGGGTTTGCTCTTTTTTAGATTGATGAATTTTCCTTTGTGTGCCATCTCACAAAATCTGCCATTGGTCATTAAGAGAAAGACAAATATAAAGGAGATATGGAAACAGATTCACCCTTGTCACCTGATAAACAATCCAAGACTCTTGGCCTGTGAAATACTTGGTTATATTATCTATGCAAAAGATGGACAGCAGAGTGCCATTATAGATCTGCTATATGGACTCAGAAAAATAAAATACTGAATGATCATTGTTTTCGATGAGTCCCACAGACTCTATGTGTTGAGGTAATGTGACTCCTAGATGAGTATGAATAGTCAGAAACTCTGTAATGTGCCATAATATAACTGTCCAATAATTTAAAAATCATAACTATTTTATTGATGCTCTCTTTTTAAATTTATAAGCTTTTGGCTCCCTGGGACTTGATCCCTACCTTAGTCTTATACTCATTCTGTCCTAGCAAAGTGCACTACTCTGATTACCATTTATTTTATATATAGGATTTATATGAAAATCCTGTTTGTTTTAAACTGATTTTTGAACTGTTTAATTAGTAGTCAATCTTATTTTCGACCCTGGACAAAGTTGAATCAGATGCCTCTTTTTCAAACTTTTTCAAAATTTTGTGCCAAAGCTTTACTGTGTATCAATCATTATCACTAGCACACCTGCCTCTTATTATAATAAAAATAGTAAACATTAAAATGAAAAAAATCCTTTTGCTTAAGGCATTTAATAATCCTATCAAAAATAACCAAATAGGAAAACCAGTATATTCTATCTTTTATAATCCCTCATATGTATGTGGCTTTCTGAAGAATTTAAGCTACAATACAGTATTATATATCCCTTTGTCATTGGTCCAGTTAATTAAATTAAAAGGTGCTGTGACCAAAAAACACAACTTAATAATAGTAGACATTTCTTCCAAGGCTTTTAACTTAAGAGATTTCACTTAAAAGGAAATAATGAAAAATAGCCTATTTATACCTCTATCTATCTATCTATCTATCTATCTATCTATCTATCTATCTATCTATCTCCATCTGAATGTTTGTCTGTCTGTCTATGTGTCTATCTGTCTATCTAAATATTCATGAAATAATGGAGTACATATTTGTGGTTCTTGTCCATCCTTCTTTTTTGGAAAAGACCAATGACGTGTTGGTGATGTCTTGGCTTGTGATTGAAATGGATTTAAGTGAGGCAGAACTGCACAGTCATCAGCCTCACTCTCTCCTCCACAATCATTGTATTCAGTGGCAGTACAAATGTCAAGATGACTGGGGATAACCCAGGATGCAGTGAGTGACCTTGGCCTTTCTAAATTAGATCTATCCCAGATCTTACTTTGTCTGAAGTCATGTCCATTCAAGGACCGGGCTGGGTAAGAGCTGAGACCAAAAATGGCTGAGTTTACCATCACAAAGATATCAATCTGGGAGAGCACAAAAGGCAGTATAATAAACATAAACTAGTCCTGGAGTCATAAAAAGCTGTGTTTCCATCCTCCCTTTGATAGGAAAGATCCCTCACCGATATAAATCATCAATTTGTCAGCAACTTATAGAATTAAAGCATTTGCTGAGTTACTGAGAGGTTACGTGATTTAGCCATGGTAACATAGCTATCATACAAGACATTTAGGAATAGAAGATTATCCTATGTTACTTTTAGCAATTTTCTTGATGAGAAATAACTACATATTTAAGAAAATGATAGTGGAGTCCTTGAGATGTTTTTGGTCTGCATAGTATTCCCACATATTTCCCGCCCCCTGGGAAATCCAGTAATAGCTAATCATAAATGATCATGCATCCCAATTAGAATTACTGAATTAGAATTCAATTGAATTAGAATTATTGTCACTGAATGACAATGACAGTGAATGACAATGTTATCCTCTGGTCCATAAAAGCATGAATTCCTCCCTCCTCCCCCCATCCCATTTTAAGGTCCACAAGACATTAAAAAACATTATTCTACCCTAGATTCCCATGAAGTACAATTTAGCATTGGGCACAAGATCTGTTTGTACAACAGTTAGTGGTGTAGTCAGGGATAGGAAGTTGATATTTAAGTAACAGAATGACCACATTACAAGTATCTATTATCATGACTTGGATTCTTAAGGACAACTTTTTAGTGACACAGCAACATGTTTAGCAAAATAGCTTTTTTCATAATTTTATTTCACTGCTTAGAATACAAAGGTAATAATGCTTGTCCCTCACTAGTGTCCATGAAGAATTATATTGAAGAAGTCACTAGCAGGAAAAGGCATAATTATATTTAAAACAAAGCAGACTTATAGGTTAAGCACCACTTATTTGTGGAGCCACTGGAGATAGGGTTTTTTGTTTTGTTTTTTTCCTTCCTTTTCAGAAAAAAATAATGATGGCATTTCACTTAGGAAAAGCAATTCTCATATGGTGACTGAAAATGAAATACAAAACCCAGCTTAATTTAAGCTATTACTAGTGACTTCTCTTAATAGGGGCTGCTACATAACAAGTTTAGTCATGATTTTTAAATAATCAGTTTCCTGCCTTCAAATCTTGGTATAGAAAGCTTATTTTAATTTTCTTCATTTAAATACATTCCTGGTTTGTTTTGTTTTTTTTAATACCCAAGGTCACTCAGAGGCTGCAGCTCATTTTCAGAGATCAGAGTTAAGAGTTATTATCAACTGTTTTCCAAGAACAAAAGTCCTCATCATCTCAAGGATATGGCAAACACAGAAGCCAGAGGGTAAATTACAGACCAGTATCATAAATCAAAGGAGATTAGTCTAAGGATCATCAAACAATCAGAAGATTTCTGATTCTTAAACAAACCCAGAAGTCAATACGCAGAGATTTCCCTGTGAAGGTTGGGCTAGACATTGGGGGACTAGTAAATAGGCACAAATTTTAGTAGGAAAAGGTGATGAAGAGTCAGTAGTCTTTTCTGCCTCCCCCCACATACTCCATACTCTGCACTCTGATCTTGCATGTCCATTGTCCCACTTCCACTGCCATCATAGTGGGTGACCTTTTTGGTAGCAACATGGGGGCGGGGGATTGTCAATGTCATTCATATGGTGACTGAACAGTGAAAGATGCAAGTAGTGTTTGTGACAACTATACCAAGCCATGTTTAAGTAATTATAGTCAATCAGAAAGTACTGAACTCAGCACTGGGCACAGGAGAATTATGTGCCTATCAGCCAAGATGAAAAGAAGAAACAAGTGACATAGTTTCCATCCTCAAGAAAACGAAATCCATTCCAGGGGACAACATGCATATATATGTATGGATTTATATATAACTACTTATTTGCATATACATATACACACATATATACATATTTGTGTGTATGTGTTTTGTGTGTATGTGAAAAGATAACTGGGAGAGAGGCTGGCTTTGGAACCTGGGGCAATCGGTAAAAGGAAGTGCTTGAGCTTTATGTGAAACCAGGCATTTTAAAAGAACCTGGACAAAGTATATTCAAAGCATTATTTTGGTCAAAAGGATGTTTATGCATAAAATCAGACCTAGTCTCATTATTTCTTTTATTCTCAATACTTAGCCCAGTGTCTGTAACATGAGAATTGCTTTAAAATGTTTATTGATTAGAAGAGATTTAGAGGGTCACCTAGTATAGTTGTATTTTATAGCTGGAGAAACTGAGACTCAAAGAAGTTAAATGACTTAAGATTGTCCAAGTTGCAAGTCATAGATTTGGGATTTGAACCCAAAGTTTGTAACTCCAGAAAGCTAGGGGCAGTGGATAGAGCATTAGACAGAGTCAGGAAGACGAGTTCAAATCTGGTTTTAGATACTTAACTTGATGTACAACTTAATCAATGCCTGCTCAGTTTCCTCAGCTGTAAAATGGGGTAATAACAGCACCTACCTCCCAGGACTATTGTGAGTACCAAATGACATAATATTTAGAAAGTCTTTAGCATATTGCCTAGCATATGATAGGTATTTAATAAATGCTTGTTTGCTTCCCCCTGTCCTTCCTCAAGTCCAGTTTTCTTTCCACTATGCTACACCCATCCTTACATTCTTTAGCTAGCTTTACAGGGAAGGAATAAAAGACTCCTTTCATGGTATATAGCCCAAAGAGTCTCAAACTGTGTAGTAACATCTAAAAAGAATAATTAACTAGATAAAGCATGGCAAAGAACATGAATCATATTCAATATTTAATTCTCACCATAATCACTATTGCTGCTGTACACTCCCCCCTCCCCAAGTGAACTTCTTGGGACCATGACTTGGACAAACATTAAAGTTCCTCCCCTAAGACTAGCTCAACTGCCAGTCAAAGATCTTATGCTCTCCAGTCCCAGTCCTAACTGTAATATAAACAACCAAAGGTAATGAAAGTTAAAGATCTTTTCTGACCATTAATAGTCCTCAAGTGGACCCCATTAAGGAAAAGACTCTGGGTAGTCATTAAGGATCCCTCCCCCACACCGCCCTTGCCCTTTGAAAACACAGATGTTGATGTTTCTTTCTCAGGTAACTACAGATATATATGTGATGGTCAGACAGCTCGATCTGTCTGTTGATCTGTGATGTATGTATTTCTTATAGTCAGACAATTAGAAGCCCCATCTGTTGGTTTCATTTCTCTGCTTTTATTTTATGTGTTAGTGAATGTGATTAAAGCAGATCATTGACCTCTCAAAAGTTGCTTTCCTTTTAGAAAAGCGGATCAAAGAACCTGTAATATCTCATCCTGGATGTGTTAGGGTGCTTGTTGCTACACTAACCAACATGGTCATTTTCTGTAGTGGTTCCACTGCTTCTACACTTTCCAACCAGACCTCCAGAAATTATGCCCTGGAGAGCCTATAGGGTTCCTCTGGGTTTGTCTGGATTGGTAAAATGAGATTATATCTGGAGGATCTGGACCTGATCATTTTTTTCTCACCCAAGCTATTTTTTCACATTGCTTTCATATCATTTCCCCTCTGCCTCTATTGTTTTGTTTCCATTTCACCATCCCTATAGTCTTTCAGGGAAAAATACCCATTCTTGGTCAGCACTCCTCCGTAATGTAAGCTTTTGGGGGACAGGAATTCTCTTATCCTCACATTTATAGCCTGTGCTGAATTGGGCCAGATTCAGGCCAGTTTCATGGTACTTTATATTTGAAATCGAAACAAAATAAGGTATTCACATGTCATTCAACAGTTTATTAAAGGAGACTGACAGCAAGAGAAGAATACTCAATAACATGTGTTTAGAATATCTGGAGTTTATTTAACTGAGGGAATCTATCTAGTCTCTGAGCTGCCATGTTGATCATTTGGCCCAGCACCAGAACAAGAGTAGAGGTTCTTGTGGCTGATTTTTAACCAGGTAATAAAGGTGTGATGCTAACAACCTAACCCATTATTGCTTTGAATCAATCAAGTTTCAAGACATTATCTTTATGGGGAGAGTGAGGGTGTGGAAACTAACCTAACTGGCAAGGAGGAGGGCATTAAGACATTACCCTTACGCCATAACCCTACCAGTTAGCATCATTTATGACACATGGTAAGAATTTAACAAAAAATACTTTTAAATTTGTCAATTTAATAATCATTAACTGGAACAATTTTCTGTAAAATTAACATATAAAGGGTACCAAACTAGGGATACAAAAACAAACAAAAAATGAAAAACAGGTAGGAGGATATTGTTCTAGGTCTCAATGAGTTTACAATGTAGTTGGAGGAATGCATTCCCATTATTATACTTACCATTAGCCCAGTCACTAGACATATTAGACACGAGGACTTAGTACTTAGTTCTAGGCCAACTTGCCCTGCCTAAATTTCTTCTACATGTATGCACAGGGATGTTAATTGTCTCCTTCTGTCCACCATTTTTATCACTCATGTCCTTGAAACAAGATACATATTTCCAAGTTTTCTATTATGCCATCTCTAAAATAAATACAAAATCGTTTCCAATTGTAGGTGTAATGATGTTTATTGCTAGCATTTACCAAGAAACACGGGATTATAAAATAAAATTAAAAAGTCAACATTTAAAAAAATTATAAGGTCCTTAAAAACTTGTAAAAATAGTCAATCTCAGAGAAAATACCAAGACAAACTGAGTTACCCTTTGATATTCTTTAGATTCTACACCATTGACTGATTTTAAAAATCCTAATCTGTATAATCAGCTACTTCAATATTGTCTGAATGGGATAGTAATCTTAGGTTCTCATAATTTGAAATACACTCAGATTGACAAGGCTGTTGGGATTCTTGGCCCTATCAAGTATTTTACGGTTTTATCTCTAGTTGTAGACATGGATTAAAAATATATTTCTCTCTCTGGTACCTCTAGGAGATTATAGTCCATCTTGAATTGACCTTGCTATTGCTTACTCACCTTCCTTTAGGTATCCCTGAATGCTCTATTGCTTCTTATATATACCTTCTTAGGTCTCAAAAAAAAATTTTCCTTTTCTTCCTATTGTAATATTTACCCATTAGTTTGAATTTCTCTCAATTCCTATCTGTGTTGAAATGGATATATCTACCTCTCATTCTATTTATATAGAACAGATGACTCAGATCTGAACCTCATGGTGACCTGTAATTATTAGCTCTGTTCCTTCCAAAAATTATTTTCTATGACTAGGCTAAAATACTAAATCCATTTACATGCAGAGACCCCGGCTTCCATGCTGAACTGTGAGACCCCATTCATGTGGCTTTTTAGAGCCTCATACAGATGGGGCTCAAATATAGGCCAGAAATTATGAGAAAGATTTTATAACAAAAATGTTAAAAGCAAAAGGTGTCTCTTCCCCATACCCAACCCCATCTCATATTACAGAAAATTTACTGGTCAGCTTCTACTTGAATATCAAGAGGAAATAAATAAAACTTTCTCTCCAGAGTCATAGAGACAATTTTTCCCATAGTGTTTACCAAAGAAAAGCAAATTTTTCTTCATATACTCTTATCCAAATCTCTCCCTTCTTCATGGAAGTCCCAGGACAAAAATTCCTCACTCCTAACCTTCCTTGAACCATCACCCCCAATTTGCAGCATCCTTTTGTAATTTTCATATTGTACTATTAAACTGTTTATATTTATCTGTTGCAAGTCCTCTACTAAACTTCATAAGTAAAGGAGTGCAGCTGTGCCATGTGTATATCCCCTCACCTACACAGCATCTGGTAGATATGACTTTATATAAAAGATGTTCAAAAATATTTGATAAATACATAAATATATACATGAAACATTCTTTCCTCATATGTATGTTCACCAGCAACTCCAAAGAATGGTCTCTGAGGACTATTTATCCAATTCAATTCAACAATATTTACTGTTCAGTGGGCACTTAGTCAATGAGTCAAATCAAAACACATTTATTAAGGCTTACTGTGTTTCAGACACTGCTAAATGCACAGGATACAAAGGACAACAATAATCCACCATCTCAAGGACATTACATTATAACTGGAAGACAGAATGGAAAAAATGTACATGCAACATATATACATACATGCACATATACATAGATACACATAATATGTATATATGTGTATTGTATGTATATATATGTATGTGTGTATATATATACATAAAGTGAGAGAGAAAGAGACAGGGAGAGAGAGAAGGAGGTAATCTCTGAGTGAAGGAATGAAAACTGAGGGAGATTGAGGAAAAGATTTTTGTAGAAGGGGGGATCTGAATAAGGACTTGAAAAAGAAACAAGAAAAGTCAGGAGATGGAGGTGTAGATGATATGAGAGAGAATCTCAGGCATGGTGTATAGCCAGGGAAAATTCAGAGAAAAGGAAGACTGAGTGTTAGGGTAAAGGAGCAGTTAGAAGATCATTGTTGATGGATTATAGAGTATATGAAGGAGAGTCAAGTAAAAGGAGATTGGAAAGGTAGGGAGGATTCAGGTTGTGAAGAGCCTTAAAAACTAAACAGATAATTTCATTTTGATGGTATGGAACCACTTGGGTTTTGTGTGTAGGGAGGTGGAGTGATGAGGTAAGACTATATAGGAAGATCATTTTGCCAGCTCGGTAAGGATGGATTGGAGTGAGGAGCAATTTGAAGGTGGAAGATCAGTCAGAAAGCTCCTAAAGCAATCTAGACATGAGATGATACCAGAAGAGTAGAAACAGGAGAGAAGAGGAGAAGAGCATATACAAAAGATGTTGTGAACGTACAATGGAAAGAGCTTAGCAGAAGACTGAATAGTGGGAGTGAGAAAGAATCCAGAATACGGGGTAGAGAGTGAGCCAGAGTAACAATACTATGAATTCAAGAAGGAAAGCAGAAATAATATTTACTCCTCAGAGATTTAAAAATAAACACAACATATTTTAGGGGAAAAATGGGATTTGGAGTATGACAACCAGAGTTCCAAATCTTGCTTTGCTACTTATTACCTAGGATTTTTTAAAAAAAAATTTTGCTTTTAATTGAATAATTTTTAAATGATAAATTTCTTTATTTTTAACATAGTTTAAAAAAAATTGAACTCTAAATACTCCCTTCCTTCAACCCCTCTCTCATTCACTGTGTTTGTATATGTGTGTGTATGTATACATACATACACATACACACATGCATACACACATATATGTGAAATATGCAAAACATAATGGAAAAAGGTGATAAAAATAAAGTGAAAAAATATATTTAAATCTGCATATAGAATATCAATTCTCCTTTTTCATGAGTCCTTTGCAATGTCTTGATCATTATATTGATAAGAGTAACTAAGTCTTTATGATGGCAATCAAATTAGACTCTCTGTTTTTGTTTTACTAAAAGTGCCTGTAATTGAATAATGTGACTAAAGAAGATCTTTCCCACCCATTGATGGACTTGCCCATTGTGGGAAGCTTGATTAGGGGAACGGTTTTGTAAGAGGGTCCCAAGCACTTTTTTTTTCTATTGAGGCACTGAGTCAGAGAGTTATGCCCTTTGGCTCTGAAAAGTGTATAAATACACAGGGTGAGGTTTTACTTTGGGACTTAGTTTTTGGAAGAAGGTTTGAGTGCCAGTAGAGGATCTGGAAGGCCTCTTTTAAGGAGCTCCCCTGGTTTTGAAAACCCACATGTCAGTGCTTTCCTCTCTGGTAACTATGGTTGGACAGTTGGACTATCTGTTGAATTCAGGCAGAGGAAGCCATGTCTGTTGATCTTTGATTACTTTGGAGCTTATTGACTGGAAGTGTTTGCTTAGCCAGATGAGGACTCTGGGAAACTGCTAAAGGAAACCCTTGGCTTTGAAAACCCAGATATCAGTGCTTCTTTCACTGATAACTATGGTCAGACAGTTGGGGTCCAACAGTCTGTTGAATTCAGGCAGAGAAACCCATGTCTGTTGATCTTTTATTTCTCTGTATTTTCTTTGAAGTTCAGGGTGCCCACTCCCCTGAACTAAGGTGAATGACACATGTGCTTGACTTAAGTGACTGTTAACCCCTCAAAAGTTTCCTTTCCTTTTATGAATGCAGATCTAAGAACCTGTGATAGTAGGGCCCCCCGCATATGTTGGGGTGCTTACTGACACAGTCTTTCACAGTTGCACACCTTCATGATACAGCTACTATTGCATAAAGTGTTCTACTAATTCTGCTCACTTTACTTTGCACCAGTTCATGTTTTCCCAAGTTTTTCTGAAACTAACTTGTTCATCATTTCTTATAGCAAAATAGAATTCCATCACAATTCATCTCTTCCTTTAGTTCTTCCAGGAATTTTTTTTTGTTTGTGTCCAAATTACATTTTTTTTCTTTTAGGCTTTATTTATAACTATGTTTACACTGTTCTATTTGTCTTAGTTTGTTTCTTTATCGTCCCTGTCACTAGAGTAACTTTTTATGGTTAGGTTCTTCTATTGTTGTCATTTGCTCATTTTTCCAGCAGACTCAATTGCTAGTGCTCCTCTTGGCACTGGAACTATGACCACCTCTTCTAGAGCTTCAAATATTAATGCTCCTCTCTACCCTGGAACTACTATCTGGGATTCCAAATGGGCAGTGTAACAGGTGTCTGCTTCCAGTGCCAGTTCCGTTCTCCTGTAATCTCTTTCTGACCAGTTGCTTTGAGAATTCTAGAAACTACTACTGCCACTGCTATAGCTGAACTGTGGGTCAGCAGCTGATGCTGCTAACAAATGTGATCTAGCCAACACCAATCCCTCCTTCCAACCCCCTACATTATCTCAGTTTGGAAAAAAATTCTCACCCTGAACACTTTTTATTTTTTACTTTGTCACTCCAGAATTCAATTTGATGCCTTGTTTTAAAGTTCTCTGAAGGGAATTGTGAGAATTCAGCTGGTATGCTGCCTCTTCTCCACCATCTTGACTCAGTTTTATGCAACCCTGAGGAATACATTTCATACTAGCAAATGCTAGTTATTAAAGGTTTGAAATTTTGGAGATTTCTTTAAATATTTACACCCTATGATAAAAAAAGAGTTCCAAAAGAATAGTTATATAGAATTTAGCAACAGGAAGAATATGGTATTAGATAAGGAATGGATAAATATTAGAGACTTTATATAGAAAGAATTTGAATTACTTGGTGATTACATGGATATTAGGTAGAGGGACTGGAAAGAGTAAAAAAATGACTCCAGGATTATAGGTTACATTGGCTGAGAAAATGTTAAACCATTAACAGAAGTAGGAAAGGATAAGAGGATGCTAATTTTGAAGAAATATAAATCTAGATACAGACATATAGATTTTGAAATGATGTTGGACTATTTGACTAGAAATAGCCCATAATCAGTTAGAATTGAAAATGTATGACCAGGGACTCATATTTACATGATATTTGGGACTCATTCAGGTAGTGTTGCACTACTTTGTTCTTTAGGAAGTAGCTTTCCAGTGTTTACACTAATTTAATACAGGTGCACCACACCAGAAATTATCATTGTGACTCGACTATATACAACCTGTTATCAAAAATAATATTATTGTTTTAACAAGCACTCAGTAAAATTACACTCATAGGCTACTTTGGGATTATAGAAATGCTTAAGAATCACTTACCTGATTAAGCAGTTGAGCTTGTGGGAGAAATTATCTGAGGAAATTTGAGAAAAAAAAGAGGGTATATGGAATGCTACTGTGATTGGGATAGAGACAAAAAATATAGTAACATTCAAGCAGGCACCTATATTACCATAAAACAACTAATGAACTTAGAATTTCATTTCTGGACATAGAATTCACTGCCTTTCTACCAGATAAGATCAAAGGTATTATCATTATAAGGAAAATATCATCATCATCATCAGTAGTAGTAGTAGTAGTAGTAGTAGTAGTAGTAGTAGTGGCAGTAGTAGTATTTGATAGATAGTATTTATGTAGGACCTTAAGGTTTTAAAAGTACTTTATAACTTAGTCATTATAGCTACCAGCTGAAGCATGTACTGTAATTATCCCTGTCTTACAGTTGAGGAAACTGAGGATAAGAGGTTATATAATTTTCTGGGTTACAAAGTTAGTGTTTGAGGCATATTTTAAAATTATCCTCTCGAATCTAAATCTAACACTCTACCAAATCACCTTGTTACTTACTTTTTAAGTATAGTCTACTCAAAATCTTGCCCCACTCCCCTCAAAATTTGTATTTCAAGGCAAGTAAATGTTATGCTTCTGCAAGATTAAAAAAATATTAAAGTATCTTTGTTTATGGAAACAAAATAAATGTGACACATGCCCTAATATACCAAATACTGTGAAATATTTATGACATTGAAACTGTGGAATTACTGTTGAAATAGCACAATTCCTGTAAGTATGCAATTTTGACCATAAATAAAAGTCTGGTGTCTATAAAATTTAGTTACAGTTTAAGTCATCTTTTCTTTTTCCTATCAAATGACATACAGTTTGGAAGATTACTGAAATATTCCAGTCACTTACTTGATCATGGCCAAATTTCATTTGTTCCAATTACATCATATTTCCTTATTATATACATATGGTCATTATGCTATGTCATGGTGTCTATTTTTGTTTTAAAGTTTTATGTAGAACTCTCTTTATTCACATTCTCTTCTCATTTCCACTTTCCTTTCTAATTAGAGAAAAAAAATCAACAGATTTATGACTATTTCATTCCCTTGAAATAACATTTCCTTCATTTTTGGTGGTCAATCACATACCTGTCTTCTCTTTTTTCTGTTCAACTATCATTCATCAATCTCTGAAAAGTGTTACATACTTTTGAGTTCCTTAGTAGACCTTTCACAAGACTATTCATTTCCTATGACCTTTTTCACCCTCTCTTACCTAGTTTCAACAGTTCTCACCAAATGACTGTCAGGTTGAAAGTGCTAGCTTGAACCCATTCTTTATTTCCCCTCAATTACCAAGAACACAGCAGGCTACTTTCTCTGAGGCCACGAATTTCTGTCATTATTATTTATAGCTGTCTTTCTCATATACAGGTCTGATGAACAGGTAGCTATTATCTTAGGTCATGTTGAGCATGCTGTGAATTTTCCCAGATAACAGAATGTTTCAAAGCTTCAGTAAATAAGTGCCATGCTTGATTTTATAGTGAAAAACAAAAATCACGTTAATCTCACCTGTATATACAGAGCAGCATGGTAGAATTTCACAGCTTTGATTCCCACACTATGATGCTACTGTGAGCTATATGTGCTAAAACTTCAGCTTTTCCCTTTCGCTTTGATATTAACCTTGTGTCCCAAGATGTTTGTGTTACAAAAGACCTGGCTCACCTTGTATTGACTTGAATTTCTGTCCAGGAACTTAAGTAAATCCTTTTATCAAGCTGACACCAACTTATCTACTTGCTGAGTGATAATTATAATACAACAAAAGAGAAGAAAAAAAAAAACTTTCCTAAATCCATTAAAATATTTTCTTTGGATCACCCCTATGCATATTCTAAAACATTTATTTGCATGTCTTATGTTCTCCACTAGGGGGTCTAGTGGACTCTGACATATTATGACAGTGTAATTTCTCAGGAAAAGTGACAAAGTCTTAAGAGAAATGTAGGAACAGAAAGGAATACAATTAAAAAAAATAATATGGGATGTCTACATGATAAAAGCAAGGAAGGAGTTCTCCACAACCTATGTGTTCCATCAATACCCATGCAATATCAAGATATCAAGAAAAAGACATGTTGGGAGGACCACTCTCTCGTATTGTTGATTGCTGTCCGACTACAAAGAGGATGAAAATGACATCACCGTGATAAAGTGAAATTTCAGTGTGTCCAATTGTGGCTGATCAGACCAATATGAGCTTGGAACGCTCTACCACAGGTTGGGCAGAGATAGTACATGTGAATATTTGGGTTGGATATCCCAAATTTGCAAATCCTGTGTTTACTTTGTTCTATCTCAGTTCTGCTTTGCTCTTAGAGCACAGCACCTTTTCTGATGTGAATACACCATGCTGAGCTGTCCTGCGTCAGTGTGTCCCATGCTGTACAGTCAAATCCAAAGCTCTTGAGAGAGACTTTGAGAGTGTCCTTGTATTGCTTCTTCTGACCACCATGTGATCGCTTGCCCCATATGAGCTCTCCATAAAATAGTGTTTTCGGCAAGCATACATTTTGCATTCAAACAATGTGGCCAGCCTGTTGAAATTGCACTCTCTGAAGCATAGTTTGAATACTTGGCAATTCAGCTCAAGCAAGGACTTCAGTGTCTGGTACTTTATCCTGCCAGGTGGTCCTCAGAATCTTCCTAAGACAGTTCAAATGGAAGTAATTCAGTTTCTTGGCATGGTGCTGGTAGACTGTCCATATTTCACAATCATATAACAATGAGGTCAGCACAGTGGCTCTGTAGACCTTCAGTTTGGTAGTCAGTCTAATACCTCTTTTCTCTCAAACATTTTTTTGGAGCCTCCAAAACACTGAGCTAGTTCTGGCACTGCATTCATCAACTTCATTACCAATGTGTACATCCCTGCAAAGTACACTACCAAAGTAAGTGAACTTATCCATAGCATTGAAAACTTCTCCATTTGTTGTGACCAATGGTTCCACATATGGATGATGCGATGGTGGCTGATGGCTGAGCACCTGTGTTTTCTAGGTTTTAATTATTAGGCCAAAATTAGCACAGGCAGCAGACAATTGATTCATAACTTTGTTTCATCTCAGCTTCAGAGGCTACATTGAGTGCACAATCATCTGCAAACAGAAATTATACACCAACACTCCTTCCACTTCGGTCTTGGCTTGTAGCCTTTTCAAATTCAAGAAATTGCTATCATTACAGTAGTTGACTTTGGTGGCATGTTCATCGTCATTGAAAGCATTTGTCAACATGGCTGAAAACATCATGCTAAAAATCATGGGAGCAAGTGCACAACCCTGTTTCACTCCATTGGTAACTGGGAAGATATGAGAGCATTGTCCATTATCCAGAACCTGGGCAAACATGCCTTCATGAAATTGATGTACAATACTGATGAACTTCCTCAGGCAACGTCATTTTGACATAATTTTCCATAAGCCCTCATGACTAACAGTGTCAAAGGCCTTGGTCAGATCCGAAAACATTGTGTACAGACCTCTGCTCTACTCCTTTGCATATCACCCTCATGATAACCATAGAGAACACTGACAAAAGTTACAGATAAAGTTCCAACACAGATAGGTGGAAATTTATGTCATGGGTGGAAGTTCTTGGTTGAGGAACTGAAAAATTCATTGAAGTATTACACATGCTCATGCTTAAATATCGCCGAATCTAGGACATAGTGGGTTCTTTAATAATATTAACAATTTGTAACAGTTTTTTCCAATCAGAATTATGCAGTATTACTTAGAACTCAAGGAGATATTTATTCAAACAAAAGTAGCTGTTGAACTGGTACAATCCCTAGTTCAATGTATGTTCACCACCTTCTGGTTGAGGTGTACTATTCTCACAAAGCAGTCTAGTTTACAATCATTATTTTTGTCTGCTTCCCACATTTATCTGGCAGAAGCTGCTTCCCAGTTTTATCAGTCCTCACTGGTGTGGTCAATTCACAGTTTTCCACTGATTTGGTTACTCTTGTAGCATAAGTATTCACTATAGATCTTATGATTTCTATCTATCTCATGGATCTTCTCTCAAGTAAACAGAGATATTCTGATACAACTAGATGGTTTCTCATATAAAGGGGGCATTTAGAGATGGGATTTGGAATTTATCTTGTTTTCTCAATGATTGAAGTACCCAAAGTACCCAACTCTTCCAATTAAATGTGATAGTAATACTTGTCTTCTCTTTTAGATTATAAAATGTGTAAAGGCCAAGGCTATATGCAAAAAGTCTTAGCGTGCCTATTTAGCATCTAAGGTGTTTTCTCCTAAGATTTCTATTTCTTCCCAGGGGTATAAGGAATATTTTTTTATTGAACGCATTCTTAGTGTGAACCCTGACCCCTCCATTTTTTTCTCTTAGCTCTGCTATAATTCAGTAAAGCTCTTCACCAAGGGATTACATCTCAATTATTTAGTGGTTAGCAAAGCCTCCCAATTTATTGTCATTGGGCCACTGCCTTCCTTTCTAAAGGACTGAATAAATGACAACTTGGAAAAAAAGTTTCAAAGGTTTCCATACATTTTTACAAACTATTTCTACACAAATAATTGATGTGAAAATTTCAAATTATTTTTATTCATTTATGTATTTACTTAATCTTGACTCTTTTTATTTTGTGAGCAAAGTGAGTTGGCCCAGTTAAGAATTAGAGATTTATCAACCATGGTTCATTATTCAGCACAAACTTTTCTTTCCAAAATTATGAATGATCACTTGCCAAACATTAATTCTTCTCAACTCCTTTATAATTTTTGGCAATGCTCATTACCTTCTTCCTTCTCTCTAGATTTTTGTGACATTTTTCCCTTCTAGTTCTTCCCCTATCTGTCAGATCACTCCTTCTAAGATTCCTTAACTGGATCTTCAACAGTATCAAGTCTCCTAGTTCTGAGATTTCCCTCAGGCTTTGTCCTGCTCTTCTTCTCTCATATTATTTCACTTGGTGATATCATCACCTCCCATGGACATAATTATTATTTCCATACAGAAATTAAATTCAAAATAGCTACAGAATATATTATAAAGTCAGCCTACTAAAAATTTTCAACTTATATGAATATAACTATCGAATTCTCTTTCTAGGGATAAAAAATGATTTTAATAATTGGAAAGACAACACAAACTTCAAGTTGGTGCACAACAATAATAAAAAGATTTATTCAGTAATTACAATTATGTCCAATTCTTCATGACCCCAGTTGTGGTTTTATTGACAAAAGATACTAGAAAAATTTGCCATTTCCTCCTCTTTTATCTTTGAGGAACTGAAGCAATCAGAATTAAGTGACTTACCCAGCATCACAGAGTTAGACAGTGTCTGAAAACAAATTTGAACTCATAAAAATATGTATCTTCCTGATTTTAAACTCAGCACTCTAACTAGTCAAATTAAAAAGCTGATGGTCTTTAATTTAGGGTCACGCCAATCAACTTTTTACAGGTTTATCCAAAACTCTATTGTTAGAGTCATTGCTAATCATTTTAAGAAATTAAATGTTAAGAAGCTCAAAATAAATGATGAACCAGTACTAATAATAACTATCATTTTTAAGCACTTTAACATTTTAAACTATTAAGTAATTATATTTGAAAATATTTAGAACTAGTTAAAAAAGAAAAAAAATAGATCAATGATTTAATGGTACAGATTAGGTAAGCAAGTCTTAGAAATAATTGAACACGATCCCCTAACCATCTATACTCCCAAATACTACTACTATTACTGCTACAGTTAAAAGTCTACTAGTTTTACATATACTTGCACATATATGCATGTGCACACACACACACACAGGCATACCACACACATACACACACACAAAGAGTTTGGCAGAAATTATTTAGACTAAAACCTTATATAACACAAGACAAAAAATTCCAAGTGGATAAATGACTCAAAGATAAAAGATTACATCATAAAAATTCAGGGGACAATACAATGGACTTTATCCATTATGATTATAGGAAGAATTGTTAATGGAATAAGGGGAAAAGTATTCATAAAATAGATACTTTCAGTTGTATAAAATTAAAAAGCTTTTGCTTCTCCAAACCCTGTACTAGAATTAGAGGACAAGGATTATCTAGGGATACTATAACCAGCAAATATCTCTGCTAACAAGTGGATATCCAAGATATATAGGAAATTAATACAAATATATAAGAACAGGAACCATTCTCCAACTGATAAGTGACATGGGATCTGAAAAGACAGTTTTAAAGGAGGAAATGCAAGCTATTAACATCTATTTGAAAGCGCTCCAAATCCCTAACGATCAAATAATGCCAATCAAAACACATCCTGGGACATTTGTCACCCTATACACATAAAACTAGCAAAGATCACAAAAGCCATAAATGATAAATGCTAGAAGGACTGTAGCAAGACAAGAAGAGTTAGGCACAACTGATGGAGCTATAAATTGACGCAGCTATTCTAGAAAACAATTTCCATTTACACTAAACAACAAGAATGATAACAAATCAAACTGCTATCTTTTGGCCTAGTAATACCACTAACACACACGTAACACAAAGGGCAGCTAGGTGGTATGGTGGCCTGAAGCCAGGAAGACTCATCTTTCTGAGTTCAAATCTGGCCTCAGGCACGTACCAGCTCTGTGACCTAGGGTAAGTCACTTAATCCTGTCTACCTCAGTTTTCACATCTGTAAAATGAGTCTGAGAAGGAAATGGCAAACCACTCTACTAACTGCCAAGAAAACTCCAAATGTGGTCCATAATAGTCAGATACAAGTAAACAATAACAACTTATAAGACAAGGAGGTAAAATATAGAGGGAAAGGATGAGGGAATGCCAAAAATGTGCATTTCCATAACTTGAGTCCCCCTTGGGATCCATGAAATAAAAAGCACTCAACACCATAGTATAAGAGAGCGATCCCAGATAAAACTGAAACCAGGGATATATAAGGCTGCTATAGTCCCACTACAAGTACGTATAGACTGGGCCAAAAACAAATGCCAATTCAGGATATAAGGCTAGAAAAAGTAAATACTGAAAATTGAAATAACTTGTACAAAGTCTACTCTATGTCAGCTAAAACAAAACAAAAAAAAGCAGTGGTGGCATTCATGATCTCAGATAATTTGGAGCAAAAAAAAGTTTGATTGAAAGAGAAAAACAGGGAAAATCTATTATGCTGAATTATACCATAGATAATTAAATAAAATAAATACTTAAAACATATCTACCAAAGGGCACAGGTGTTTAAATACTTAAAGGAAAAGTTGAATTAATTATGAGAGAAGCAGATAAACTATCATCATGGGAGAATTCCAATATATTCCTTTCGGTCATAAACTAATATAACCAAAAAATAAGAAGAAATAATTGTGTTTTTTTCTTTGTCTGAGATTATTCTGTCAATTTAGTATTCTCATCTTACTGTTATATCTAGAATTTCTAGCTCTATATCACATAGTAGTTGTGATAATGGATGATATTCTTGCTTTACTTCTAATTTTATTTGAAAAATCTTCAGCTATCTCCATGAAGTATTATTCTGACTCTGAGTTTTAGATTTTTCTTATCATCTTAAGAATAAATCCATTTATCCCTATTTTTCTGGTGTTTTTTCAAAGAGATTGTTACTGTTATTGTCAAAATATTTTTTCTACCTCTTTAATATAATCATTTATTTTTTTTGCTGCTTCTCATTTTCCCTCTTCTCTCCTCTCTTCCTTTGGTCTCCACTTTAATCCTTGACCCTCCCTGCCTTTCCTTCTTTCTCTTGCCCTCCTCCCTCTCCTCTTTTCCTTTCTCCCTTTTCCCCTTTCCATTCCTTCCTATCATCTATCCACCCATCCACTCATTTGTATACCTGTCTGTTCTTCCATCAGTCTCGCTATGAATTCACATACATAAGGAGTTTTACAAGTAAACTGAAGTCAAATATTTTTGGATATCATTTTATACATAAAAATATAATAAAATATAGATCATTTCATTCTAAAATCATAGCCATCATATGGGCATTTATTTACACCAGTGTAAGTGAAGAATACATGAATTTGATTTTCACTAATAACTTCTCTTTTTTTTAACTTTGATCAGCACTTACTATCCCTTCCCCCTGAAAACACCTCCCCATAATACAATATTTATAGAATGTACTACAATGTAAGGAATGGAAACATGTTTTGAGAATTAGTTTACCCAAATGTAGTCAATTTTCCAGTTATATAAAAAAAAATATAAAGAGCATTTTAAACCCCAGAACTTTTTGGATAGTAGAAATTTAATTGCACTCTCATAGAAATAGTATAGAAATTAAAGTAAACATGAAAGAAAAGTCTTTAGAGAGGCAAATTTCAGCACATGAATGACTTGCTGGGAAATAGAACATTATTCAATTCTTCAATTAGGACTTGAGCAAAATATAGATCAAAGCTTAAGTCTGTTGACCTAAATATTTGACTTTTCTTCTGCTTCCATGGAAGCAAAAAATATTGCATTAATATTCACATTTCTATAGCACTTTTGGGCTTGTAAAACACCTTTTCTTCATAATTATTCTGTGAAGCAGATAAGATAAATACTTATTCCCATTTAATATATTGAAAAACTAAGACTCAGGATCATCGAACTACTTTTCTCCCTCCCCAAGCTCATCTAACTAATGAACTAAAGGATGCAGATCCTCAAAATAAGTCTCCTTGTCTCCAAGTTCAATACTTAGTACTTGTGCCCCTTTGGTGCAGTGAAAAGAATACTAAGTAATACATTATCATTTCCAGTGTATTGTACTTTAGCGAAGATATTGCCACGTAGCAGTGTATATATGTATTTGGTTTATAACAATTTCTTCATAGAATCCATTACCTAAGTAGCCTTCTTACTGACAAGTTTCTCTGTACTTAGCTAGGTTGCTCCTTGGATAACTAGCCTGAGGCTTGTTACGAATGTTAGCTGTCAATTTTGTGTTCAGCTTGTAGTCTCTCTCCATTACCTTACATAGAGAGTTAAGGTCATGGGTGAACCTAAACGTATTTATTGTGAAGTCAAAAAGATTTATTACTCAGAGCAGTAAAGCTGAAAGAATCAGGCTTCATAATCCTACATAATCTACCTCTTTGAACAGAGTTTTGGAGAGATTTTATTATTTAATACCTTTATCTTATATGCTTGTAAACTTTCTTTCAATCAACTTGATTATCAATGCCAAGTAGTTATGTTTCTTTTAATTTTGTACCATTTTCTGTGTATATAATTTCTCACATTTTTTCATACAGTATGAGACTGTCAGGGTGGACCTTTTCATTATTTTGGCCACAAACATAGATCTCTCTCTCTCTCTCTTTCTCTCTCTCTCTCTCTGTCTATGTATCTATCTATCTATTTCTGTCTGCCTATCTATCCACACACACACATATATACACACACACATGACATATATATGTACACATATACACATATTTATGTGTACATTTATGTTTGTGTTTTGTGTTTGTATATGTAAGCAAAGCGATGTGTACACACAAGTATGTAATATATTGTGCTATGTGTTATATATCTGCATATATGTGTCTGTATACATATATATGTGGCTATACATGCACACATATATTTATGCATACATGATGATGTGATTTACTTGACTGTGGTCCTTTCCAAAAGAACAGTTGTATCCTATAGAACAGAATGTTCCTAGAATTCTTTCTTACTAAATGTAAACATTTGCAACCCACCACATATTATAAAGATCAGCTTAACATGAAACACCACAACATAAATATTAGGTTAACATGAATCGTAGCATAAAAGTTACATTGATATAAACTATAAACAGTAGTTTGACCCATAATGTAATTACTTTAAGTAAACCCCACAAACCCTACACTTCCCCCCCAAAAAAAGCAGATTTATCTGGTTAGTTTTAACCTTTGACTTTCATCCTTTCCCCCCAAGTATAAAGTTTAGTTTGATAAATGATTTGATATCAATAGACATCACTGCAAACCCAATTCTACAATACACAAAAGAAAGCCTCCTTATGTTCAATAGGAAAACTAGAATCAAAGTCTTTCCTCCTTGATAAAATATGCTGGACAGTTTTGCTCTCTCAGATTAACCTTAAGAGAAGCTGGGATCACCTTCATGTCATGGTGATTCAGCAGGGCATCTTAATTCATTCATTTATTTTTTTTGTGGTTGTAGTGGTAGTTAAGTAGATATAGGAGTTCCTACTAAATTAAAAGTCTACATATGACTATCAATTTACAGGAGTAAAAGTGAGAATCAATACCAAATTAGGAGGAAGGAGAGATATGAGAGAACTCTGAATGAAATTACACCAGTTAATAACCAAACTAGCAAAAGGAAGGGAAAGGGAAAGGGGGAGAGAGGGAGGGAGGAAAGGAGGGAAGAAAGGAGAGAGAAAATAAGAGAAAGGAAAGGTAGGGAAAAGGCTGAAGGGAAGGGTCAGAGGTAGAGGAGGGAGAGGGAGTGGTCCCAATATCAGAAAAAAGAAATCAAATAAGCCCTAAATAAATTGCCAAGGGGAGGGGGAATTCAGGCCATGTGCAAATACAAATGGAAGCTATCAAACATTTAAAGAGTTTAAAATTTAAAATGCCTATACTATAAAAAACAATTCCATAAAAGTGAAAGAAGTCCATATCCCAAACCTTTGATGAGGCATACATAGTTGATACCCTTACAGGGAGAGAGAAATGAGAGTGATGTAACTGTATATTAATTTCAAAAGTGATTTTATTACAAAAATAATTAGAATCCTCAAAAGAAGATTATAAAAACAGAAAAAAATCATTATCATTAACTTCACTTATAGTACAATTATGGTAAGATAATATAACCAATATTTAATTAGAATCAATAATACACAAAGATAAGAGAACAAAAGAATTATTTCAATAGATATGGAAAAGGGTGACAACATAAAAAACTCTAATATAATTTTTTCAAAGGTGTGAGCATGGAAGAGTTCTTTTTTATGATAAAAAGTATTTATTTAAAACAATAAGCTAGTTTTTTATGGAAACATGAACAGTAGAAACATGTCGTATTTCTAAGTTTTAACAGGTATGTAGTAGTGATATTTCCTCTCTCCTCCCCTTTAGTCATATTTCTAGAAATTATAGCTGTAACAATAAGAAAAGGGAACCAAATTAAGGATAAAAACATCGAAGAAAAAATCATTTCCATTTGTAGGTGGCATGGTGGTGTACAAAAAACACCTCCAGAAAATCATCAAATAAACGAATAAATTGCCTCAGCAAAGCAGCAGAATACAAAAACAATGAAAATTATCTGAATTTCTAACAATAAAAATGAAGTGAGAAAGATAATACAAAAAATCCCATTGAATAACTAAAACGCATTTAGTGGTATTTTGACTCTCAAAATGAACTACATTAATATAAAACAACAGCAAAATAGCCTTTATATCAACAAAAGGAGACAAATAATTGGAGTTAAATTCACCATTCATGGTTGATGTTGTTATGTGATTTTTTTCCATGGTCTCATTTTATTTTTATTTCTTTTCTTTTTTAAAATATATTTACTTATTTTTAGTTTACAACATTCACTTCCACAAGCTTTTGAGTTCCAAATCTCCTCCTTCCTTTCCCTCTCCCTCCACAAGATAGCATGTAACCTGATATACGCTCTACATATGCATTCACATTATAAATATTTTATGTGAAGGTTAAGGTTACCTAAAATATACATTTAGCGTAGCAGCAAATAGCTGAGGAGATTCTTTTAACTAATTAGACAAAATCACAATTAATTTGTATGAGTGAAATATGTGGAATCTTGAGGCAAATCATGAGAAAAAATACAAATTACAAGGGTACATGAATACTGACTCTCAAAATAGATTAAAAAATAAACATGGTGCTTTCATATTAAAAATGACCAAAAAATGAGAAGTGAATAGATGAATATGCCACAAAGGAAACACATAAAATGCACACACATGTAAACATATACATGAACACATGCATATGTACATGTACAAATGCACATAGACCTATATATATACATGTGTATATCTATATAAGTATATCTACTTTTGGAGGGGCTCCATTTTGCTTTTTATGGGAATTACTTGGAAAATGGAAAAGCAATTTAGAAGAAATTTGGTCTAGAATAACACTTTATTAATAACACCTTTATTAATAATAAAATTCTCCAAATGGATTCACAATCTATAAAAATACACTATAAAATTGAATAGAATAAAATTTTCCATTACTTCTATAGAATTTTTTGTAGTATAGGCATTAAGTACTTGAAAAAAGTCTCACTGCTACATGAAAGGGGAAGAATAATTTAAGCAAATAAGAGAGAGAAAATAGTAAAAGATAATGTGCCCAAATTTGACTAGATGAGTTCCTAAAATATTTTTAACAAAATCAATGAAGACAGAATTATATGAGATGTAATGAAGAGGGAAAAGGTTTGAGGGAATATAATGATAGAAGTCAGAATTGAGAAAAATATATAATACCAAGGCTTATATCCCTCATATATGTTTTCAATGGATGTGAACACAGAGTTTTCTAAAGAAGAATTAAAAATGTTCACATAAAATTATGCTCTAAATCTCTAATGGTGAGAGTAATGCAAACATTTGATCTGATGGAGAAAATGACAAAAGATGGAAACAATGTCAGAGGAGTCATGGAAAGACAAGTTTACTTATGCCCTGTTGCTTTAGCTATGAAATGTTACCTCCATCTGGATTTCCGTTTGAATTTATGTAAAAAATGATTTAAAATGTACATATTTTGACTCCTAAATCTCACTACTAGGTATATACTCCAAGTAAATCAAAAGCAGAAACAAGGACTTAAAAATCTGCAAAATTCATAGCAGTAATCACTAAAAAGAGTCGGAAAAAAAGTGCACATCATCTGGGAAATGACTAAAAACAAAACTTCACATATGAATTTAATGTAACATTGTATTATTAATTAAGGAATCATGAATGAGGAATTCAGAGAAACTTGGGAAGATTAATATGAACTGATGCAGAGTAAAAGCAGAGGCAAAAGGATAAGATGCATTTAGACTGACAATTTAAGTGAAAAGAGAACTAAAAACATGTCCAACCCTGAGTGGCCAAATAAAATTCAATGAAGGTATCAGAGGAAAATTAATGACATATACTTTTTATTTTTTAACATCAATCACAGTGTGTGTGTGTGTGAGTGATAGTAATTAAATCAGCTAGGCTCTGATATACATATATATATATATATACATATATAATTATTAATACAGAAGAAAAGGGTAATGGATAAAGTATGAATTATACTACTAATGACCAACATGGAATATGTTATCAATTGAAAAGAAATTCAAACGTTGTAAACTGCAGTTTGGTAAATTAGAATAGTAAAGAATTACTGACTCAGAAGTTGTGAGATACTAGGCTGAAAATCTCAACTGTAGACAGATTAATAATGACTATGAGCAAATCACTTACCCTATTTCCTCATCTCTAAAATGAATGTAAATGTAGTAGCAACCTCACAGAATTCCATAATGCAGTAAATAAATGCATGTAAAGTGGTACTTAAATGTCAACCATTAGTAGTCATAGTAGTGATAGTGTTAGAGTAGATGGTGGTAGAGTAGAAATAGAAAAATGATATTGTTTATTATTATCCAAAGACTGGGGCCATCTTTTATGCTTTTCCATTGTGATAGAATATCACTAAACCAAGTACTATGCAAACATATGGGCATAGGTGTGTATAATACTTATTGACTTTATTGATAAGTCATCTTTTCCGGTGCTTAGATCATTATACTTGCAATCAAGAGGACTTAGTTTTAAAACCAACTTCTGAGAGTTCCTAGTTATGTCATAGAATAGGGATAGGGCTAGAATTGTTTCATTTGTACAGGTAACTCCCAGATGAGGAAGACCCTCCTACCAGTGGATGTCAGCACATTCTCTGCAAGTTATTGTAGTGAAGAGGTGTCTACAGTATTTAGAGACTGATTTGCCCATGGTCACAAAGTCAACCCTTTTTGGGAAGGATTGTCTAAATCATACTGAATGAAAAGAACTTGAGGGAAATTGAACTATTTCTTTAGCGTATCAACAGAATCATTTGTAAAGGCATGTATCTTGAAGCCACGGTGATATATAAGGGAAAGAATAAGAAAAATCAACCATGACTGTGTCCGAAATGAAGACTGGAGACTAGATCACAGAAACCACTAGAGCAGATACGTTTACCTTCCTAGGGGACCACTGATTTTTCACAGACAATGGCTTCTAGGACATTGAGTACTTGACCAGGGAACTTAGGTGCATACGGTGCAGTTGTTGATTATCAGGGGACAGTTTTTGCCTTGAGATAGGAAAGTCTCATGTTTACATTTCAGGAAATGTTACACACTCTTTGAGTTAATTAGCAGCTATAACTGGCAAAAAGAGCCCACCTGGTCAAATATAGCTGATTCATACTTAAGAAGATGAAATGATTCCATGTTCAGAACAACATGGCATCACCACCCCCACTGTCTATAGTGGTAATGGATTCATTCTCCAATCTTTGCTTTTCTTGGGCTAATGTGCCATCTTAATAAAATAAACAAACCAAAAATACTTTATGATGTGTAAGGCTCCAGTAAAGTTCCTTCATGGGTTCTGACTTACATGAAGACAGCCTTTGATCCAGTTCTATGTTTTGCAGGACTCAGACCATCTGGCTATCCCCTATCAACTACCAAGGAATCAGGATAGATGAAGATCTTTTCTGCTTCATTACAACAAGGCACTTTGAAATGTGAGCCATGCAACCTAAAACATACCCACACTGGGAGAACTTGTCAGGACCTAGGATCTTCAGGGGTTTTTCCTGCTTCCCAAATTTGACTAAGTAGGCTGGATCTTGTATTTTTATTATGTTGATTTACCACTCCCCAATTCTCATTTGAGCTCTCATTGGATCTGAGGCCTCTGCCACAAAGTCCTCACCTGGATGAGTCAACATTACGCCATCAGTGTAGAAGAAATATACCGAAACCTTCAAGAAAGTAGGCTTCTTTAAGGTCTCTGTTGACCATAATATGGCTGAATGAAATACAGTTCAAGCAGACCTGGGAAAGGACATTGTACATATGTAGGACTGTTTCCTGGATTAAATAAATTGCTCCTGACTAGTTAGTCATAAAACAAGAAGAGAAAGAAAATGAGGTCAATGACCCCACATAGCCTACCCTGGGCTTGGAATGGCTGAGACATCTGGTTTACAACACAGATGCAGCCAGAAGAACCTGTAGTGAAGAACATAACTTTTCAGCTCCCTTAGTCTCTAAGATGCTAGGTGCTATATGCCTTCCTCACAAGCCACATAGAGCTGTTGCAAGGGGAGATGGTATAATGAAATGTTCCATCTTCCTTTATCTCCATTACTGAAGAATAAATTTCTTTCATCCCCTTAGAAGTCCAGTATTATTCTGTGTTAACTACATGAGACAGTTTGGGAAAATCCAAGGGTTTCCATTTGGTCTTACTCCCAATAACCTACATAGAAATTGCTTTTTTAAAATGCCTGAACTTACACTCACCCCCAGATTCCACTATATATTTTTCCTCTATGCTCTGCCCTGTGTAACCTCCCGTCAATGCCCCCTATTTATTGATGGGACTTTATAGGCTATCTTATCCTTGGGGTGGACAGAAGAGCCCCAGCTCTTCTGGTGATGAATTTCTCTTTTCAATTTTACTAGGACTCCCATTCATCAATTGCTTTCTTATTAACCCATGTTTCAAGACTCACATCTAAATGTCCCTCTGGAAGTGGAGTCATTGCCCTCTGCCTACTTGGTAGTAAAATGGGCTGGCTCTCTTTTCCCATTCCCCAAGCACATATTAACACTGACACCAACATTTTTCTAAGTCACATGTGTCCATCCTGTTTCAACTTCAAAATGTTGATCAGCTCACACCTTTTACAGTCCTGTGATAGGGGGGGATCCATGGGGCTGGGGCAGTGGCAGTTCCCACCCAAAAAGAAAATCTGAAAGGAACCAAGTCAAGGCATCCATAGGATTTAGTAGGTTAAGGGGGGTTCAGGGAGGAGATGGCACATAGATTCAAGATATATAAAATTCATTTCCTTTAAGGACTTCACTCCCTTTTCTTATGGATTTTCAACAGGCAGTTTGCTATGCTAGGGATGAGTCTTTATGGGCTCAGAATAAATAAATCTTAACCACTTAAAAAGGGACTGATGGTGGTCATCATCCAGAAACTCTAACAATTTTAGTTGACTCTGTAGTAACAAGTCCCCAAAGAACTTGACAAACCTATGCAACTTAGCCATAAGAGTATCTCAAAGAAGCTCCATTAGATTCTGCCTTCAGGAGTCATTGCCCCTATACAGGGGTGAGAAACCTGTGGTCTTGAGGCCACATGTGGCCCTCTAAGTCCTCAAGTGTGGCCCTTTGACTGAATCCAAGGGTTCTCCACCCCTGCTCTGTAATTCATCAAGTTTGTATCTAAATTTCTCATGCAACCTGTCCAGTTGGTGGTGGTGAAGCTCATCTTACTCTCTCATTGAAGGAGATCACCTTCTCCCCAAGAGGAACATTATGTATATCTGGAACTTATCATTTTTTTTAACCACTACTAAAGATATCCTAAGTTTCAGCCTTGCTTCATTTATTTTTTTCCCCAAAGTATCATGTTTTTAATATTACAAAGTGCTCTCCTCATGCCAACTTTGTGAGCTAGGCAGTACATTAATCCTAGTTAATTTATTTTTTAAAAATTCAAACATATATTAAAATTATTGTGCACCTTTCTTCCTCTTGCTTTATTTTCTTCAGTTTTCCTACACCCTAAAGATAGCCATCATTACACTAAAATATGTGTATATATGTAAAATCATTCTATACATACTTCTATTCATCAGTTCTTTCTCTGCTGCAGATAATGTTTCTTTCATCGAACTTTTGTAGTTTATTTGGGTATTTATAATAGTCAAAATGACTTAATCATTCATATTTTTCTTTCTCATGATGTGAACATGAGACTAATTGTAAGATTCCTATTTTGTGATTGCTGGGGGTGGAGCCAAGATGGCGGAGTAGAAAGATTCATGTATGCTAGCTCAGAAACCACAGCCTATATATTTCCTGCAAGAAGAACTCCCCACGAACTCTGGATCACTGCAAGGTGCGCAGAAACACAGTGGAAAAGATTTCCATTCCAGAGAGCCCTGGAGAGCCATCCCCAGGGTCCGTCGCACCCCGGAAAGTGGAGCCCATCCCTGTGCTACCCTGGCCGCAGCCCCAGAGGAGCAGATCTGTGCAGGCTTCAGGGACAGAATCTCCAGCAGCCGCGAAGGTCCCTCCACCTACAGATGCTACAGGTCAGTGAGAGAGATATCTAGGCTGGCCGAGAGGGGAGTGGGGTGTCTCCATGACTCAGGCTCCCTCGGGAGGCAGTGACAGAGGGAGCGGCAGAGGCAGCGGCGGAGGCAGTGGCAGCCCGGGACTCCCGAGCAGCCCAGGACTCCCCGAGCAGGCAGGCAGAAGTTCAGGTCTCTGCATAAACCCCCTAAGGGAACTGAGCCTGGGAGATGGCCCTGCCCCCACCCACTCCATTACTGAAGGTCTCTGCATAAAGCCCCTGAGGGAACTGAGACTGGGAGGCATCCCTTTTCCCACCTGAGCACCAGAACTTAAGCTCACATTGAATAGCAGCCACGCCTACCTAGGAAAGCCTATTTGAATCTCAGACCCCAAGCATTAGCTGGGTGGATCTAGGCAGGGGTGCAGAGGAATATCAGAATTCAAGTAACTGGCTGGGAAAATGCCCAGAAAAAGAAAGCAAAATAAGACCATAGAGAGCTACTTTGATGGGGTGCAGATGTTCCCGCCTTTCAATTCTGATGACAAGGAAATATTCTTACCATCAGGGAAAGATGTGGAGGGCGGGTCCTCTGTATCCCAGACATCCCAGGTGGATGTCCAGTGGACTCAGGCCATGGAAGAGCTCAAAAAGGATTTTTGAAAAGCAAGTTAGACAGGTGGAGGAAAAACTGGGAAGAGAAATGAGAGAGATGCAAGAAAAGCATGAAAAATGGGTCAATACCTTGGTAAAGGAGACCCAAAAAAATGCTGAAGAAAATAATACCTTGAAAAATAGGCTCACTCAATTGGCCAAAGAGGTTCAAAAAGCTAATGAGGAGAAGAATGCTTTCAAAAGCAGAATCAGCCAAATGGAAAAAGAGGTTCAAAAGCTCACTGAAGATAATAGTTCTCTCAAGATTAGAATGGAAGAGATGGAGGCTAATGACTTTCTGAGAAACAAGAAATCACCAAACAAAACCAAAAGAATGAAAAAATGGATGAGAATGTGAAATATCTCATGGGAAAAACAACTGACCTGGAAAATAGATCCAGGAGAGACAATTTAAAAATTATGGGACTACCTGAAAGTCATGATCAAAAAAAGAGCCTAGACATCATCTTCCATGAAATTATCGAGGAAAACTGCCCTGACATTCTAGAACCAGAGGGCAAAATAAGTATTGAAAGAATCCATCGATCACCGCCTGAAAGAGATCCAAAAAGAGAAACTCCTAGGAACATTGTGGCCAAATTCCAGAATTCCCAGGTCAAGGAGAAAATATTGCAAGCAGCTAGAAAGAAACAATTCCAGTATTGTGGAAATACAATCAGGATAACTCAAGATCTAGCAGCTTCTACATTAAGGGATCAAAGGGCGTGGAATAGGATATTCCAGAAGTCAAAGGAACTAGGACTCAAACCAAGAATCACCTACCCAGCTTAACTGAGTATAATACTTCAGGGGAAAATATGGTCTTTCAATGAAACAGAGGACTTTCAATCATTCTTGATGAAAAGACCAGAGCTGAAAAGAAAATTTGACTTTCAAACACAAGAATGAGAATAAGTATGAAAAAGTAAACAGCAAAGAGAAGTCATAAGGGACTTACCAAAAGTGAACTGTTTACATTCCTACATGGAAAGACAATATTTGTAACTCTTAAAATTTTTCAGTATCTGGGTAGTTGGTGGGATTATACACACACACATACATACACACGTACACACGTGCACGCATACACACATGCACACACATACAGAGACAGAGAGCACAGAGTGAACTGAATAGGATGGGACCATATCTTAAAAGAAATTAAGGTAAATAATGAGAGAGAAATGTAGTGGGAGGAAAGAGGGTGAAATGGAATGGGATAAATTATATCTCATTCAAGAGGCAAGCAGAAGACTTCTTAGTGGAGGGAAAAAGAGGAGAGCTGAGAAAAAAAAAACAAGAAATTTACCTTCATCACATTCAACTAAAGGAAGGAATAAAATGCACACTCATTTTGGTATGAAAACCTATCTTACAACACAGGAAAGTGGGGGAGAAGGAGATAAGCAAGGGGGGATGATGGTAGGGAGGGCAATGGGAGGAGGGAGTAATTTGAAGTCAACACTCGGTGAGGGACAGGATTAAAAGACATAATAGAAACAATGGGGGGCAGGATAGGATGGAGGGAAATACAGTTAGTCTTACACAACACGACTATTATCGAAGTCATTTGCAAAACTACACAGATAGGGCCTATATTGAATTGCCTGCCTTCCTAAAGGGAATGGGTGGGGAGGGAGGGATGGGGAGAATTTGGAACTCAAAGTTTTAGCAACAACTGTTTAGTATTGTTGTTGCTACTAGGAAATAAGACATACAGTTAATGGGGAATAGAAAGTCATCTGGCCCTACAGGACAAAAGAGAAGGGAGGGATGATAGAAGAGAGGGCAGATTGGTGACAGGGAAAATTAGAATGCTCGGTGTATTGGGGTGGGGGGGAGGGGAGAAAAGGGGAGAAAATTTGGAACCCAAAATTTTGTGAAAATGAATGTAAAAAGTTAAATAAAAAAATAAAATAAAAAAAGATTCCTATCTCCCATTATACAATATGCCTCTTTCCTCAAGAAAGTACTCTTCACTGAAACTCCTTCCCCAAACTGGTTGGAGTCCTTTCCTTTGGTTTCCTCTTGGTCCATTCCCTAATTATGTTATCTCTTCTACTCTCTAGTAGTCAGTGGTACGTTAGAGCCCCTTTGAATTGGCTCATGAAAACTGATTGTTAAATTTTCAGTTTTGAACCTTGGGAAACAGCAAACACTATAAATTGGGACGTACCATACTGTTTGGATAATTGACTAGACTCAAGAGAGTGATGGAGAAATTGTTAATGATACAGATTAAACTTAATTATGTTTTGTATCCCCTTTCCCATCCAGAGAATCAGTTGTTATGTATTTACCAACACACCACTTCTTATATTCCTTGACAGTTACCTGGGAAACTGAAAGATCAAGTGATGTGCATATAGTCACACAAGCAAAATATATCAGAGACAGGCCTCCCTTGTGGTGTTGCAGTGACCCATGGTCTATCTCTTTCTCTCCTGTAAGCTCCTATTACCTATTTAGCTGAGAGTAAATTTCATGACCCATACCCTGACAATATTTGTTTGTTTGTATGTATTGGTTCCAGAGACATAGACATTCTTGGTTAGGGCTCTGAAATTTGGCTATGAAAATATCAATGAAAAACCAAGGCTTAGAGTCTTTATAAATAAAGAATTCTTACAACTGGTGATGGATTAGCCATGAGACATGGAGGAGAAATAAGAACCGTAGGTGACTCTAAGGCTTCCAGCTACAGAAGCCAGGTCCACATGCTTTTTTTTAGCATGGGTTCTTAACTTGCTGTTAACCAAGTTCATGCAATTTATGCACACACACACACACACACACAAACACACATACATGCATACACGTACACCTGGAAGTGTGTGTATATACATACATACATATATATGTATACTTTTGTATGTATATATATTCTCATAACTATTTTAATTTTACTGACTTCCTTAATAATGATTTGTATTTTGACTCACTTAAATACATTATTCTGAGAAAAGTTCCATAAGTAATGCTAAACTCTCAAAAGGGTCCATGACAGCCCCTCAAAAGAGTAAGAACTCCTGATATGCAATGAAAGAAAAATTAGAAGTGACTGTTGAGACATAACTATATTTCACACATCAACAAAAAATTCGAAGAGAGATGGCATAGAATATGAGGGGGTTAGGGTTAAATTGAAGGCAGGATGTCAACTAGATGTACAGGTTTGAGACAACTCAGTGTACATATGGCTGTCACTGAAGTCATGATGCACTTTGCATAGATCTTCAGAGTTAAACCTTCAGAGACAGTGACAGTAATAATAGGACAAAGGAAGAGAAAACCATTTTATTACCTCTTTTCCCATATTCAGATATTTCTATTTATATCTCTTACAAATGGAATAGAGTAGTAGAACTCTCAGAAAAGAAGGCTCTCATGCTCCCTGGAGCTGAAGAGCCTTCCAAGACATCAGTCTAAGCTGGCCATTACGTAGGTCACAAGTCTGATATTTGTGCATCGCTAGGGGGATGGGGGTCAGGATATGAAGGCCACTGAGGGAAGGGGCTCTGAAACAGTACTTGACATCCAAGCAATAAGTTAGAAATGTCAATTGACGCTTGAAGTAAACATTTATTTTTCAGGGTAAATGTTACAGCTAGTAGTTTTCATGGCAGGGTGTCATTCAAATATACCTCCAAAGGACAGCGGTAAAGCTTGAAAAGTACTTTCACTACTAATACATTTTTTGTTTAAATATAAAGCCATTTAATCTACTAACTCATCATGATCTTCAAAATGCAAACTCTTTTCTTTAGAATAAAAAATACTTCTTGTGCTTCAGATTCTTTATCAATACTGAATCTCTAAAAACTTAGCATAAATTAATTTTGGCTTACTCAGTCATACTTGGTAAATGGATCATAAAACAGTTTCATCCTTATACAGGAAATTGTCCTTGACAGCAAATTAAAATCTCACTAATAGTCTTCAGAATGTACATTCATACCACACACACACACACACACACACACACACACATACACATATGCACTTCATTCATGGAAATCAGATTTAGCATACAAATTCCTTTGCTTGTTTTTACTAGGTGCCTCACTGTACCTTTAGATACTTAGGAGTTAGATTGACTTGATTTTATCTTTCCTTGCTAAGTAACTATGTTTAAGGGCTGTTATTTCATAGTAAAGACAACAAGTGATCATTAAGTGCATATTATGTGCCAAGCATTATGTTAAATCTGGGGTATACAAAGAAAAAAGATCCTGTGAATATTTTAATAAAGTAAGATAGAAAATTGACATATTGCTATTCTATTAGCACTGATATGTAGTGGAGAGAGAGCAGGTCTTGGAGTTAGAAAGAACTGAGTTTGACTCTTGCCTGATGGACTGACTGTGTGACTTTGGGTAAGTCACTTAGTCAGTGCCCCACACTAACTCCCTAGGGCTTCAAATGGCAGAAGACTCTGTCCCACAATGCTAAGGAAACACCCTCATCCAGAATAAAATAACAGGTTCAGTCCTTCTCTATTCATATAACATTTCACTATGATAAACTCATTTGCATGCATATACACACATATGCATGCACACATGCACATACACAGTTTTCAAGAATGTTTTTAAAACAAAGCTATAGAATCCAAAGCTGACACATTTTGATCATTAAATATATCTCATTTTATTTTAAAATCACTTTCATGTGTGCATGTTTTGCCACCCCAAGTACTTTAAGAAAGCAAAGTGTTTCATATAAAGACTAGTACAGTACTTGTGCTACTCTAGTAGGAACTCTATAAATAGGACACTGAAAAAATTATAAAGCCCCAAATTCTACATGATAAAAATCAATGTGTTCTTAATTATCTCTGGACCTTAGCATTTTCAATTGTAAAATGAAGAGTTATCTTGCATGATTATAAGGCCCCTTTTGATACTAACAATATATGATTCTATGACCTCTAACTACAAACAATGGACAAAATGTTCACAGGAGCAAAAATTTTATCATGTATGTGGCAATGAATGCTGTATATGTGATTTGTAATGCAAATGTTATGCATATATATATATATATTTTCATACATATATGCTATGCATACATGTACATAATACATAAATATATATAATAAGGATCTTTTTTCAAATATTTAGAGCTGTGCAAAAGTTGAATGTACAGCTAAAGGAGGAGTAAAATTTCTAATACAAGTAGAGACTGGATGCTCAACTCATGTTTTAAAAACAGATTCATGCCTAAGAAATATGTTGAACTACACAACCTCTAATGTCATGTATAAAAAACCTATGATAATTTTGGTTCTCCAAATCCACACTATTTTTGTATTATAACCATTAAAGAGAAAGCTATACAATGACTGCAATGCCTTCATTAATAGAATAATTGTCATTTTCAAGCCATTTTATACATATGGTCAGTTTCACAGTGTTTCTTTAGGAAAAAGATAGAGATAATATAATGAACCTCTACCATTTCTGTAAGGAGATGGAACAAAAAGATATTGTCATAGAACAAGTCAACTCTTCAAAGGTATGAGTCAAAAGAAATAAACAGCCATAACGTACTGAATTTCCTGTTCACAGACTACCACTATCTTTCTAAATCAATACCTTGAATTACGAAAAGCACATAAATGCTTTATAGAGTATTAATACGACAAGGTATTGCTGAATAAGAAAACAATAAAGAATTAACAGAAAAATGATTATCTGCAGGGAAAAAATTTCTGCCTTTCAAGTCTGCACCATTTTGAGAGTTCTCTTTTTTTGTCTGATAAACGTTTGGTATGGATATGTATAGAATTACTTCATTGTTTTTAATGACACACACTGTAGTCTTTGAAAGTCTGCTTTTCTCAGGGACACCCCTACTGTCATTAAATCCAAAAAAAATAAATTAAGAAGCATCCCTTTGAGACATGATGACAGTTTCTTTGAGGTTTATTAATTTAACATAGAACTGATTTAATATATGATAATAATAAAAGTATTCAATATTCTTATTTCTTGCAGTCAACCTTAAGAAATATACATTTGGGGTAATTGGCTCAATCTCTGATATGTGAGACACACACGGAAAGTTGTGAAATAATAGATCGTGACAGCAGTTTTTCATTATAAAATTGTATTCCAGCTTTAATCATTGGAGAAATATTGCTCCAGACCTTCCAAAATTTCCTTCTCTGGCCATACAAAATAAGTGATATTAAATAGAGTCTAAAAATTGCAACAACCGTCAACAGGAGAGAAAATGAGTCAAAATGTTTATTTGTAGGCACATTGACAAAACTAGGTCGACTGGATTTTTCACTTGCTTATCAGGTATGCTGACATACTCCATAATTTTTTTTATTTTAACACTAAAATGGATTATTTAGATTTTATATTTTATATAAATATTTATATAAATTTATATAAATTTTATAAAATTTTATAAAATTTTATATTTTTATAAATTTATATAAATATTTTATATTTTATATAAATATATAAAAACAAAATAGAATATTATTAATTCAGAGGTTCCCACGAATGATGCAGATTGTAATTCATCTATATCCACTCATCTTATGTGATTCCCATCTATGCCCTCCTAAAAGCTTGCCACAGAAAGTACATCCAATATGGTGGAAGCATCCCTCATTACTCCCCAAATGAAGAATGAACTTGTGAAGCTCTGTAGCCATCTACCTGTCATCCATCATTCTCATCATATGACCAACCCATCTTCTCTTTCTGCTGTGTACTTCTTTGGTAGCATCCTTTACTCCTGTTCTTTGGAGTTCTGGATTGGCTATATGTTGTAGGTTTATCACACTCATTGTTCTCCTTTCCATTGCCCTCTAGATGTTGCTCATCTTTAGTTATTCAGAGTCAGTTGTTCCATGTTTCACAGTCCTACAAAAATATGAGAAAGATATTTATATTGAAAATATAGACCTTTGCTGTTATAGGATATTTGTGATCAGTTAAAAGCTTTGCACTTCCCTCCCAAAAAAAAAAAAAAAATTCTATCTGCTTTTCTCCTCCTTTCTAATTCAGCACCTTATCTGTATTTTCCATCTCATTTATGCATGCTGGGGAACTAGTTCTCTATTATTTCCATTCAACTTCGTGTTGAAATCTGGGCACAAAATAAGCTTCATCCATTTGGTCTTTTCAGTTAGGATGGATATGTCAAGGTATTTTTAGTGATTACAAATTTCTTCCAAGAGGTTCTGAGATCATTCCAGGAGGCAATGTCTTGGAGTTTGATGCAATGCAGTCAACACTGTGTCACTGAAAAACAGGGGCTTTTTAGAGTGCCTTGCAATCCACAGGAATGCCCTTCTCATCTTAAACTCCTCTAACTGGATTTCCTGTTTCATGCCTCATGTAATGATTATCATCAGAAGGACACTGGATAACATTATTTCTATTGTCACATCCTTCCAAAAACCTTGAATTGTCTTAAAGATGTGAGATACTGCTATAAAAGGGTCTGCAAGAAAATGCATTTTTCTCCTGATTATAGTATTTTTAAAAAATAATTAAACACTAAATAAAATGAGATCTTATATTCTGATCAGTATTTTTTTTGTGAAATGGCCAAGATGTGTTTTATTGTTGAATGTCTTTTCAATAGCCTGCTATTTCCCTATTTTTTCCTTCATCAAACACACTTTCAGTATGTGTCTAGGTAACCATAAAAATGTTTTATGTAGAGGCAAGAATAAACATATCATTCAATGTTTACCTACCTTTTCTCTGACACATTATTTGGTAATCCATAAGGTCTGGTACTTTTCCCACACCTTTTCCATTTTCACTGCTTTTACATACCTTGTAAATGATTCTGTCCATTCCCTCCAATACACATATTCTCCATTTATATTTGTTCCAATTAGTCTACTTTTTCTTTCTTCCCTTTAGCCATAGATATATTTATTACACCAGCATATTTACCATCATCATCATCAGTAGAATTCATATGGTCTTTTGAAGTTTATACACATTAAGTGACTTTATACGTATTATCTCATTTTATTTGCACAACGACCTTGGGACATAGGTACTAATACTATCATTTTAGTACTTTTTTTTGAAAAAATTCTTAAACATGAGGGAAATATGGCAGACGAAGGTTAAGTGACCTGCCTAAGGTCACACAATAACCTTTGCTATATAAATCAAGGACTCATCATATGAATATAGTATGTTCACTAGAGACACTGTGGGAGACATTTTATGCTTGTATTTTACTTTACCAAAGCAAATAGCTTAACAATGTAATCAGCAAGTAATATATTTTCTCATGTGAACCTTTCAATCACTTGTGTGATGATAGGTGAGGTCTGCTGGAGAAAATGGTTTTTAAGAGTCAACCTGTCTCCATATCATACTTTACTTAAAATTAACTTTGTTATATTATAATTATTCTCACAAAAATATAATGGAAATTACCAAGGAGGGCTGAGATGCAGTAGATAGAGTACTGGATATGGATACAGGAAGTCCTGAGTTCAAATTTAACCTTAGACATTTACTATTCGTATGACTAAATAAGTCACTTAACCTCTATTTACATGAGTTTTCTTGTCTTTAAAATGAAGATATTATAATAACACATGCCTCCCAGGTTTGTTGTAAGGGTAAAGTGAGATAATATTCAAAAAGCACTTTGCGAACCATAGAACATTATAAATCATCCAGATCAAATGTATGTGTGAATACACATACATGTATACCTATTTGTGTGTATATATACACATATATGCTTTTGAAAGCCTTACAAAACTACATTGTAGTTATTCATCATATTGATAATTTTTGAGAACATAGTATCTTAATGCCATCAGAAATGAAATGCCTTTAGATTTCCTCCATCTATATTCTGTTCCATATGTTTTCTCTCTTTATCTTCTTTTATACCATTTCCATTTCTTTATCTAACATATCAGACAATGCAAGATTAGAGCTCAAATGTGGTAGTTTCAATATCATTAATGAAGAAAATCATCATTAAGGAGACATTGACTAATATGTTCCATATTATAGTAATGTTTTTTTTTTTTTTTTTCTCTTTGGGGTCTTACATTCAATCGCTCTTCTCTGAACCTCGCACGAAGTTTTCTTCCAGTGTATTTCCCCCATGATCCCTCAATGTTTTATGAGGCCATATTACTTGTAGTCATTCACCGTCTTCCTGTGTAAAGGTTTTACAAGGACATTTGTATTTTATAACAGCGTTGCCCTTGGCTGTTAGGATTTGTCTTTTTGAGGCGCATGTGTACTCTTGCTGTGGCAGTGTCTAGCCTCTTTTGACTTCCTTAAGGTGATGATTGTTTTACATCTGTTAGATTTTATTTGGATACAGTAATTACCATAGAGTCACTGAATCATCTGTTCAATTCTATTTGGAAATAGATTTTATTTGGAAATAGTAATTGCCACAAAATCATATGGCAATTACAATTTCCAATTACTGTAATTGTCCACATAAAATTACTATATTGTGCGCCTAGAAGGGGCTTTAGAAAGAATCTAAAGATATCCTTTTACAGACAAAGAAACTTGAGACCAAGAGAGTTGAATTAACTAGCCATAGCTCATACAGCAGGTTAAGTGACAAAGTCAATATTTTAACCTAGGTCCTCTTATTTCAAATTCAGCAATTTTAGCACTGCAATGCCTGCATGTTGACATCCTTTACTCATTTCATTTCATGTCTTTTTAGGCCAAGTAGTTTGCTCACATAGATAATGCCAGAGGTATTATAATTGAATATAACATTCTCATCCTTATCCTTTCCTATATATTAATTGCTTTTTATAGTTCTTCCAGGGTAGGCATGACTCAGACCCATGTCCCAGTAGATGACATTTAATATTAGAACAAAATGAGACATTTACAGTTCATACAACATTTAACAAAAGAAGATTAATTCTGCCATAACAGTAGAAGGATCATCGACAATGATATAGGCATTGAGGACATTCCAAATTGATTTAGGTGAATGAAGGTCACTTGCTTGAGTTGACCAGGAAGAGTCATCCTTGTCATCCTTGTCATCCTTGAATGGCTTGTATCTGTATGACACTTTGGCAACCAGGAAGATATATTAATAGACTGAGCCTTCTTTGCTAGGTGATCAGATGTTCAATGAAGGGCTCAATTCCTTTTAAAAAAAATATTATATATATATATGTATATATATATATATGTATATATATACTAGCTTCCATAGGTGAAGAGTTAAGATGTTACTGCTACCACAAACTGTTCTAAAAAGTTGATGATATAACTGCACACAGACAGTTTACTTGGAAATGACTCCCACACTGGTAGTCATTCCATTTCTTTCCCATATTAGATTGCAAGCTCTTCTGTCAGATTTAATCAAAGGGCCTATCTTTTGCCTTTCTTTGTATCATTAGCACTTAGCATAGTGGCTGGCTTATACGAAGAACTTAAGAAAGTTTATTGATTGCCTGACTGTTAGGATGCAATATGTTTATTCTTTGCTAAACTGTTCATTGCTTGTTGTATCAAATCCTTATGCTTACGAGGTTATTCCTAATAGTAAGACTTTTGTGAATGACACATCCTGTTACAAGAATGGGAAGGATTCCACATGGATGCTGTATGATCATATCTCTATTTTGTAGCTTTTGTACTCACGTTCCATCTCAGTCATCATTTTGCCATAAATCCTTATGGTTACTATATCTTCTCAGCCACCCTGACCTTGCTAGCAACCTGTCATTGCTAAAGAACACTCCTCTAGTGATTCTACCTAGTGCCTGTGCTCTCCTATTTGGTGAAGGTATCTTCTTCTTGCTATTTTCCCTCTCCTCAAACCCTTCTTTTATTATATTATTACATTTTTATGTGTCTTAAAAAATCTTATTAGACATGACCCATTACTCCAGGTTTAAAAAAAAAGTTTGAAAGGAAGCAATAGTCTTTTTCTCAGTTTTCAAGCAAAGGAATTTAATTTAAACAAAAATGTTTCATATTTACCAGAGTGGTCTTAAAGTGGGCAACAGATTCATGCAGTGATCCCCAAGGAGCCCCTATTCCTACTTTTAGCCCCAAGTTAAAATGGCAAACTAAAATGACAGTAAAGACCAATAAATTTATTACAGTTGAAGACTCAGCCATCAAAAAACAAAACAAAACTTCTTTTACCACTTTTAAGTTAAACACAAATAAGTCAGGTAGTCATTCCTATTTTTAGATGCTCAGAACTCTGCCCTTTCCTGCAAATGAAAGAGTTCTGAAAGTGTTGTCCCTATACCTGCACCATGTCAGTCTTTTACTCCAGAAAATGCAACTATGACATTACCCAGACTTTCACTTAATCCTTCAATATTCAAAATCTGTTACTTGCTTTCTAGATTCTTTGCAAATGTCTTCAGCATCTTGATCATGATTTAAAAAAAACAAAACTCCCAAATATCAATATTTGTAACTCCATTTCAAAGATGTAAAAATAGACCCAAAGATGTGTATTTCTCAAGGTTACAATTGAAGTAAGCAGTAAGCATTGGAATACATAAATATGTATATATATATATATATATGTATGTAAATATATATGTATAAACACATGTATATGTTTCTATTTGTATACACACATACCATTATTTAGACAATTGAATCTTATTAGACTTCAAGGCACAGAAAGAAACAAGTAAAGTACATTGGATGAAAATTTTCAACTGAGTTTACTGTAAATTAATTTCAGAAAATAGCTTTTGATTGTGATCTTATTTTATACCTCCAAGAAGCAAAGAAAGATGTGACTCAATGGCAGAACTTTGACAGCTTTGGCATATTCCTTTGTTAAATAAAAAATATAAATCATATCAACCTATGATTTATTCTTTGATTATGTAGCAGATAACCCAATACTTTCATATATTAAATATCATATTACACATAGAAAAAAATTATACTTTCCTTCCTTAGGGAACTTCACATGCAATTTTTCTGTGATTCTTTTCATCTCAACTTTTTTCATCTGTGTCTGCTTGTTTTGCTCTAGATAGCTTCCAACAAATGAGAGCTTTAATGTAATTGTGTAGATAGAATTAGGCTAAAGTTAGGCAAAGGTGTGTGTCTGCCACTCTCTTTGGGATATTGAATACAATCATACATCCTCTCTCTTTTTTAATATCTCATGTCAATCATGTTATAAAGATAGCTTATGCATTCTCTAGTTATATGTGGCTAAGAACGTCATTAAATTTGTTTTGGCCTCAATTTTCAAATTTGCAAAATAAGGGCATTAGATTACATTATGTAGAGGGTATCTTTTCACAATTCATGAGTTCAATTACTTCTCATCCTTGCAAGTCCAGGGTAATGCCACTTCTTTTATGAAACCTCTCCCAAGTTCTATCATTGGTAAGGGCCTTGACCATCACACTTTTTGGTCAAAATTTGGCTATTTACTAAATATAGCTTAGATTAAATAGTTCTCTAACAGTTCTTCCTAATTTACGACCTTATGACTTCTGTCTAACCACATATAATAACTTTCTTCATAACTGACTAATGTACTTATTCTGGGTTACAGTATAACTATATAACTGCTATTCTATGCCTCTGTTAGACTGTAAATTCTTTACATGCAAGGACCATGTTTAATCTAAACTGTGTATTTCCCCCAGTGCCTGATATGGTCTTCTGCACAAAGTATGCACTTAATAAAAGTTGATAATTGATTCACCTCTTTTAATCCTAACATGCTAGAGTTCTACAGGTTATATCATCACTATCACTAACTGTCATTACCTTAAGATAAAGTGTTTGGCTACCTTAACACAGGAAATGGGTCAGTGACATGGGACCCCAGATCTGTGTTTGTGGTAATTCAACATTCAATCTCTCTGACACTTCAGAGATGCCTGCTGATTTTATTGGCTGAACCCTAGCAAGGTCATGTGACAAATGATGGCCATCTCATGACAACAACACGGGGAATAGTATGAATTTATCATTGACAGGAATTTATTTTTAATGCCAAAGGTCAAGAGTAATCTTCCATTTGAAATCCTGCTAGGATGGGAGGCTTGCATGATTGGGTGAGCAGTATAAAAGTGTTCTAGTCTGTAAAAGGAATTGCTTGGTTTCTTTTACGTTCATTCTTGGCACAGTTAGGTAGGCCAAGGCTCCATTTTCCCAGAGAAAGGCCAAGGTCTTTGGTATGAAAGAGATGGCCATATGACCATCCTTTTGTTAATAACCTACTGACCTTATTAATAAAAAAATGATTTAATTACCCAGAAAGTATATCTCTCAAACTGTTTTTAAATGTCACAGTTATGTCTAACTACAAAGGGATCAGAGCCTTTCACTCTAGACTCTTAAACAGGAACTCCCCTCAGTTATGCCCATGAGGAAAGTTTCTCCACAAGGAGTGGCCTCCTTTTGAACTCTGGCCATGATCTGACTCTTCATTTTACTAGCAAGCAAAATTTATCTGAGTAAGCATGTATATGTCTATATGTATGCTTTGAGTATTTGTGCTCTAGCTTTTTGTTCAAATTTTCACTCTCACAGGGAAGCCAATCTTCAGGTATATGTGTCTACTTGAAAAAAAAAAAAGATCCTCTAACTTAAGCTACATGAGAATGAGAGAGAAAACCTGTGTACACACTAAGGGGCCAATTGGAAAATTGGGGCATTATGGATATTCTGCTTACAAAACCAATTACTACAAAACCCCCAAAAGTACTAACAACACATTTTGAATTTCTTTCAGGACTAGAGTTTCAAAAAGGGGAGATCAAGCAGGCCAATACTCTGAGAGAATCTCTAAAGTTACAATCTTTGTTTTCAAGTTTTTGGGGTTATACATAAATTAAGGGGTGTGTGTGTGTGTGTGTGTGTGTGTGTGTGTGTGTGTGTGTGTGTGTGTGTAGGGAAGTCTTTAAATAAAGGTGTGCAAGATTGCCCACGAAGGCCTTGAGTTCCTATTCAGCATGTTTTCAGGCAGAGGTGTATCAAAAGAATTCTTACTGTGTGGTAAAGTGAGTAAATTAAGTGAACTATTAAAGGAAGAAAGTTTTTAACCTCAACTTTTCACTTTCTGATTTATTAAGACTTTGCTCTGTTTCTCTCTGTGTCCATTTGTGTGAGGTTTTCTAAGATTATCTTAAGTGAGAGAACTGAAAAAAAGCAGTGAGACTCTCTCAGGAGTTAGTTTGGGAGGTAGAATCAGTTTTTTCTCTTGGTGGGGCTTTAACTTGCAGCTCCCAGTGGATAACATCTCAGATATTGTACCCACAGGCTTGGCTGTCCCCTGCAACGGCTGATTCTTAGGACCAAGCAACCTCTTGTGAGGTTATTTAATGAGCCACTTAAATCCACTCTAGGATACTTACATTAAATCTAGAGAACTGTCTTTGCCTCCTCCCTCCCCGCCACCCCGACCCGCACCCCCTCTGCAGTATATCTGACATCAGAACAATGTGTTTATTTAAATCTGCAAAAATAAGGTGTTTTTCTTGTTTGTTTGGTTTGGTTTTTTGTTTTGTCTTTTAAGACACCATGATCAGGGCTTTTATATCATAGCTTATGTGCAATTACTTTAGGATTTTAGTAATTTGTTTGAAACGTATATTAACATTGCCAAAATCATTTTTTATAGGTAATGTTGGTAAAGGGTGTGAGAGAACTATAGCTTTCTTGGTTTGTAAATTACTCACTCTCCAGATTGTAAAAGGTGAAGAGCTACCGGACAAAAAGGAGGGGGAGAATGACTTTATTTTGGATAATTGTTAAGTAGGCGTTCAAGTCCATTGCAATCTATGGGTTTGGGAGTAGCTAAAATGCCACTCTTGGGTTTCAACAGGATGCTGCATGTCTCCTAAAAGTTTTTGTAATCACTAAAAGTTCCTATATTGGGACTAGGAAAAGACAATGCAAGTGTTTATCTTAGGGGAGAGAATGAAAGATTTGGAGCTTTTTCATCTCCTAGATAACACCTCAATTTTGTGATATGTAGATTACTAAAGAGAATTTGCTGGGTTGAAATTAACTCCATAGTTTGGGAAAGTAGGCTTGTGGTAAGATACTGCTTTAAAAATAGTGTGGGCAGTCTGAGATACGGTTGAAATGTAAAGGAAAGTTGGGTAGTCTGAGTAATGGATTTGAAAGATTTTAGAAAGAGAAATAAAGGTTTGTGGAAGGTACATAAAATTTAGGGACAAATGGAGGACATACTCTGAGCACAGCAGGAGTGCAGTAGCAAGCTAGCTCCAAAAGGTTTAAGCGTGTTGAGAAGGTATAAGGAAATTTGATTTTGCTTTAAATAGAAAGATTGAGAATGAAAATTTTGTAGCTTCATTCGAAAGTCAAAAGACAAAGTTATAGAGGGTTAGGAGGAATCAAAAAAGAAAAAAAAAAAAACAGAAGAGTTACCAAGTACCTCTAATGCTGCTTTAGATTATCAGGATACTGAAAGACACAATGAGACACAATCCTCCCATTCCTTCTAGGGAATTAAAATACAACGGGGAAATAAACAACATCAACCATCAAAAATTGAAAAACACAAAGAAGACTTTCAGAGTTTCCTATGACATTATTTTCTGTGATTGCAAATATTCCTTAAAGCATGTGTGCTCCTAGAAGAGGAACTTAAATTTATACCAAAGTGAAAACGACGATATAAATTTCTTTCCTAAGAGAAAGTTTAGGGGAGAGTGGAATGCATTGCAAAAACAACAACCGCAATAACAAACAATGCAGAGTAACCTTGTTTCAAGTTAGGACTTGAATCTTAGTTCAGAATCCTCTGAAGGGGAACAATCTTCCATTGTCTCTGTAAAGACATATCACCCTAGAGGACAGATTTCTTAGGACTTTGGTTTGAGAAATCAAAAAGGAAAATAGAATTCAATTTTAGTAAAAAAAAAAAAACAAAAAAAAAAAAAAAAAAACAACAACCCAAAAACACAGCGCCTATAAAGGAATAGATACGGACATCTTAAGAAGTGTGAAAAGTGGAGGAAAATGATTAAAGATAATAACGGAAAACCTTACTTTCTTCACAGTTTGGGCAAGGTTGTCTCTATGAACCTTAAAAAAAACATTGCTAATTTCTTCTTATGTAAAATGAATTGCTACACTGGGGATCAGAACCACAGACTTTCAGAGCTAGGAGGTACATGAGATGTCATACATAGTCCAATCCCTTCCTCAACCTCTCTACAACATCTCTCTGAGGTCTTCATAAACCTCTGCTTGATTTTCTAGAGACAGACAACTCACTACCTTCTACAAAAGATTTGTCTGACTTTTTAGACAGCTCTAATTTCTCTAAAAATGTTTTTTAAACATAAGGTACAAAAGCACCAACATCTCTCATCATTTTAAGACCCCACAGCCTACAGCTGTAGCACCTCCAATTTATGTTTTCTTAATTTCTTTTAGTTGTACTAAAGAAAAAATCAAATTATTAAGTCTCATCTTTATCTCTTTTCTACATACTAAATATCTGAATCCTTTAATCTTTCAGCCAATGTCCCATTTTCTAAACCCTGCCATTATGAGATTATTGAAATAATTTTACAAAGATGAAAACTGCTTTGAACTTTTCAGAAAGTCACTTACAGTTGATAGCTAATGGATTTAAAACTAACAACTTCACTTAATTCTTCTAATAAATGAGTTAACTTCTTTATATTTTGCTCATTATTTCCCACTATAGGGTTTATCTTAAAACACAGAGATTTTTCTTCTTGAATTATAACAAGTGGGAAGGTTTAGAAATAGAGATATTTTGATAATGAATATCCTAAAATCCCAAATATCTAGAGATTTTGCTTAATTTCTATTTTTATTTTACCATTTTAATAATCTGCGGGTTTCTTGGGTTGGGTAATACCTTTATTACAATGGACCAAAATGGACAAACAATTTTTTCCTTTAAGTAAACACTCTTTTTGAGATGATACCAAGTCAACAAATAAATATTTATTAGACACTTACTATGTGCCAGGCAGTGGGGGAAAATACTACTAAAGAACAGTCCTTGCCCCTAACAGGTTAAAAAATAAACAGAAATGTATGTAGTACTTTTATGCAATGCAAATGGTAAGTAATCTCATAGGGAAGACTCCAATGGTTAGGTGGACAGGGAAAGACTTACGGAATACAGTACTTGTGCTGAGATGTGTATAAAGTCAGGATAAGAAGTTACTCAAAGAAAACAGAAATAAACAAGGAAATGAATGAACAAAAAACTAAGTAAAATAAAACCAAAGCTATCTGGACAATCCTTTGGCTATGGGACTTTTCCTGACTTCTGAAGGCTTGTCCTGAAACACTGTAAGTCATAGAATCTCATATCTGAAAATCTAATCTATAATAAAACTCATTTTTAAAATATTTCTACCAAATAGTCAACAGATATATTGTTTGTCACTCAACCTGTAGGCAAACCTTTTCCCTCATGGAGAACCTGTGAGAATTTGCATACCACAGACATCGATTCTGAGAACTGGAAATATGAGGCTTATCTCATATATTTTTGTATGTATGTGTGTGAATATATATACATGTATGTACATGTGTATGCATAGATATACGCATGGATGTATATGTACCACATATATACAAGATGGCCCTGAACCAGAAGTATGCTGGTAAATATCTAACCATCAGCTTTCCCCCCAAAATATTCATGACACACTTTTACAGTTAAGTTTCATTATTAACATTTTCTCTTTCATTTTCTTACATGTAGAAAATGAACAAAACAATAACTAAAGCTTTGAAGTTTGCTGATTTCTTAGGTACAAATATTTATGCTGAAAATTAAAAAAACAAAACAAAACAAATAACTTTCCTGAGTCAATTTGAGCTGAATCCAGCACATATCTGCCTTAATCTTTTAGACTAGTAGCACTGTCAAAAAAGAAATAGTAATAGCTAAATAGCTAGCTTTTGAGGTTAGCAAAGCAGTTTTATCTACGTAACAATCCTGGGAGTGAAGTGCTATTATCATTCCCATTTTACAGATGAGTAAACTGAGGTTGAGAGAAATGAAGTGACTTGCCTGCATTTGAACTCAGGTCTTTCTGACTCCAAATCCAGTGCTCCATCCTCTGTAACTCATAGTTTGGCATACAATGTTTTTGATTAGTTCTATATGCCTCAAATTGATCATAAATAGGACAATTCATCCATTAAAACAACTGAGGAAGTGAAAATGTTGTTTTTAACCATAAATGGATATATTATATATATATGTATATATATATATATACATATACATATATATTTACTTGCTATTTATTTATTACTTTCACTGACCAACTTACTGCAGTGGACCTGGGAACTCAGACTTCCAATTATTTGACAGATAGTACATTATATTATTTGAATGTTAGCCAGTTAATTTTTATTATATCCAAACTGAGTTTCATGATTTATTTTAGACCAATGGACATTTCACACACATACACACATATTTACATACGCATACATACATACATATATGTGTGTGTATTATATGTGTATATATGTGTGTATATATATATGTAGATATACTGAGGTTTCTAAGGTCATTACATATTTAAAAATGAGCTGGATTTATTCATTCAATCAATATTTATTGTGTTCCTGTTACACACGCTATTGTACTTGATACTCTGGTCTTTAAACAAAGTAATCTCTGGTAATTTCTTAAATTTGAATTCATCAAAAGAAATATCTTACCATCTAATGACTTAGTGTCATCACTCATGGAAGATGTTGTACATTTGCTGACTCAGAGTCCAAGACAGGGGTACATGAGGATGGGATATCTGTCCCCCAGGGAAGAAACTACTTTATAGGTGGTGATTCTCAGTCTGATCTTCATCCATATTGGATTGCCAAATAAATTAAAATGTCAGAGGTGGACCTAAAGCTATTTTCAATTTACTGGGTTTCATGGCTAGATTGAGAATGGAAAATTCCCAAATATCATCAGTTTCAGATGAACAGATTTAACAATGAAATAATCAACTAAGACTCCAAAAATGAGTGGTAGGACTGGGTAATGAAGTATATCATATACTTATCTTTATGTTGCATGGTTTTATGTGTATCTTGTGGATACACATCTGCCTCCTTTCCTTAAATTATGCCAGTAGGAAGACATTCAATTGAATCATTTCTCTCCAACTTTTTTAGAAATGAAATCAATTGCTCACAGATTAGTGTGAATTAGTCTATCAGATTACAATCTTCTGGAGTTGTTGAGAAGCCAGGCAAAGCAGAATCTTTTGTTTTAGTTTTTGTTTTTGTTTTAGTATAATCAAGAAGTATAATGCCTCCATTTGAATGCGATTATAGAAGATCTTCCCCACTCATAGATGAGCCTGCTTGTTTTTTTCTACTGAGACACTGAGTCAGAGGGTCATGACTTCAGATTCTGAAAAGCTTATAAATACTCTGAGAATAAAGTTTTACTTTGGGGCTTAGTTTTTGGAAGAAGGTTTATATGTCAGATGAGAGTCTGGGAAGCCATTAAACTCTCCCAACCAGGATGATCATGACATTCATGCCCGGGAAGTTTGACTTGGTTAGACACCATTACATGTACATGCAGAAAGGGGTTAACACAGGAATCTGGAAACTGAGCTTCTATTCTCGTGTTTGCTTCTGTCACCTTGTGACCTCAGAACAATTCATTGCTCTCAGTCTCATCATCATCTGTGATGTGAGATGTTTGAATAAAAATCTGTCACTCTAAGATCTCACAAGCCAAAAAAAAAGACTTTTTGGGGAGAGCATGGGGAGAAGATAGCCTATATTCATACTAAATCAGGGCAAGGGAAAAGTAGCACAGCCCCAGCAACTGGTAGAGATATAATCCCTTTACCTATTTGTTTGGTTTCTGTTCTCCTCTTGGAATTTACTTTTTAAGGATTATCCCAGCTCTGGTGACAAAAATAGTCATGCCCTGACTGGAACTTCAGAGAAGACATAGATATTTACAAAGAGTTTGTTTTATTTCCTGCTTCCTGTAGATGGAGCTAAACCACTAAGGTGGGGGGTGAGTATGTTTACATATCTTTGAATTGCTGGAAAGGACAACTCAAAAGACATGTCTGAAAAGTGAAGGCATTTTATTCTTTCTGTTGCAACTACGGCTTCAATGTGAAAGTTTGGGAGCTGAAGAAAAAAATCAGGCGTTTTGCTTTCAACTGAGACAGCCCTTGTCCCACAGATCTGGGTTATATTATTTGTCTGGGAGCCTGGTTCTATATGAGGACTGCCACTATTTACTGTTGAGTTGTTATCTTTTTTTTTTTTTTTAATTTTTGGCCAGAAAGATTTGAAATGTAAAATGGATAATTACCATCCACTGCCAAAGCTGACTTGCATTTCCTGTACTCAGTCTCTGCAGCATGCTCTATACAATGAAGGCATCGCATATGACCATATTTGTTAATGAGTTCATAGTCCTTCTCTCAGTCACTTAACTAAACAAACACTTCATATCTTTGGACACAGAGATACACTTTATTACTTCCACATATGGCTTGAAAAGGATATGATCCAGAGGAACACAATGTCCTCAGACCAACAGGAAGCTTAAAAAAGGAAACATTTACAAAATAGCTCCAAAGAGCTTGATTGGGTTCCCACCAAGTTCCCTGTGGTACAGTCATTCCAAAGGCAGACTAAGAATTCTTTTACTTTAATGAGAAGCTAAAGAACATTCCTGAATACTTAAAATTCCATATAATCTTAAATAGGAGAGGATATTAATTTGCCTTCTTACTGTATCAAGTCTTTTAAAAGAATTTACTACACATTTAAAGGCATTACGTTATATACTTTGTCTTACATGTACACCAGGTAAATTTTAACAGTATCTTCCATTGTCTCCAATAAGTAGAAGTGAAGTCAGAAATAAATGAGTTCAAATCCTGCCCCAGACAAGTAACAGTTGTGTGACCCTGGGGGAGTCATTTATCCTTCCCAGACTTCATTTCCTCATCTCTGCAATAAGGATGATAATGTCATCTAACTCATCAAATTATTTTGAGGGATGAATGTAATAACATATAGGAAGAGATTTGCAAAGCTGAAGGAACCATATAAGTCCATTTTTGTGACAGTATATTAAATCTTGGACTCTGTAAACACTACATAATTGTATTAATTATAATAGGTGATATTGTTGCCAATTTAAAAAAATCACAGAGGCTTTGAAATTCCTAAAGGCAGAAAGGTGCAGCAACCAATTCTAAAAGAGAATCCATTTTCCAGACGGACAGTTTATTATTGCTGTAAATACCTGTTTGGTGTTACAATTTATCCTTCTTGTCTATGTTTCTTTTCAAAATTTTAAAAAGCCCACGATGGAAACTTCAACATCAAATGGGCAATATATTTGGATTGGCCATGAAAAGACTGCCATGGTCCATGGAACTCATGGAAAAACAAATGTTTCACTGGTACATGACTTTCACGGTATAAATTATTATTTATGTTCTAAAAGAATTATTTGAGAATACTTAACTCCTTTAGAGAAAAGCCTTTCACATAGTGGGTGCTGAATAAATGTTTGCTGAACCACTATGGACTCTTCCAGCCTGACATCCTATATCCTCTATGAATGTTTATGAACTGAAAGAGGAAGAGGTAGGCTGTGATAGAAGAAAGACTTTGCCTTCAGAGTCTGAGAGTACTGAGTAAAACCGAACTTTGTGATCTTGAGCAAGACACATTCTCTATCATTTATCTCATGGGTAGATTGAAAGACATTGGACTAGATGACCTCTCAAATTCCACTCCCCCACACTCCAAATCAGTGATAGTATGATCTGAAAAGAGAGTAATAAGGAAGTGGGATAGGAGTGAAAAAGGGAAAATGTTAGAAGTCTTTGAATGGATTTTTTTTTCTTAGAAGTGAGAAGTGACTAAAAGAATTTTAAATGTTTTCATGAAATGTCAGATTTCAAAAACTGATTATCTTCTGTCAGTACCATGTTTGTTCTATAAATATATATAATAGAATGGCAAATATCATTATTGTAAAAATCCATGAAAATGTGAAAATTGTAAATATGTTTGATAATTTCTATAAATTGTTTAAGATCAAAAGGGACAGTAACAGAGGAATAAAATATGGCTATTGTGATTTATAATTCTACTCTTAGAAATTATTGTTATAACCACAAAATTTAATTTTCCTGAACAGTTAAAGCTATTATTATATTACTATTCTCCTTTCCTTATTCCTAAAAGATTAAGACATTAGCAGTAATGCTTTTTTATAAGCATTTTTGTTAAGAATCCATTCAAACAAATGACTTTCCGGTTTGTGTCCTTTCTCAGGTCATCTAGCAATTCTATAAGCAGTGTAACAAAAGAGATTTCAATTCAAAACCCTTTTCTTATTATCCTGAATTCCAAGTGATTAGGAAGCTTTTGAATCATGTAGGAATAGTCCAATTTCCTTAATGGTGAGAGAGAAATGAACGTCAGAAACAATAAATGCTTGTCTATTCATTTAAGAATATGCCCAGGTCCTACAGGGTGTGAAGTCTGTGTATGTGTGTGTTTGGGGTGGGGGGGGAGCGTGGAAGAGAAGGTGTCAGGAGACTAGGAGTAAGAAAAATGAAAAGAAAATGTTACTGTTGGAATTTCAAAGAAAGTAAGGTTCAGTTTCATTGTTCTAGCCCACACAAAACACAAAACCATTAAAGCCTATTGTTCTATATCCCCTGGTAAAGCTGTCAATCACCCACCTCCTGGAAGATTAAGTTGGAAAACCAGATGTGTGAAATTCATTGGCATAGCCTCAAGTTGGTGGGTGAAAGAACATTTAATATAGTGCACTCTAGAAGTTAAGAAAGCATCTTAAAATTAGAATGTTAGAATATAGCAACATTTGATGGGTTTTTTTTAAACAAATGTTTGTGATGCTCTTAGTTAACAAATGTTTGCAATGCTCTCAGAATAGGATATAAATATATATATACATATATATAAATGCATATATATATTTTTCCCATATATATGTATCTTTCATGTTTAATTCCATGATTTATTTCATCATTTTACAAATCAAATACTAGTAGCTGTGCCCTGTAATAATTACCCCTAATTCTTTTGCCCAACCATCCCACTCTCCTGTTCTAAAGTTCCAGTGGCTCACTATTGTCTCTAAGGAAATGTAAAACCCTTGACTCTCTTTTCCAGGCTTTTTGAACAATGCTGAGCACATTATCTAACATGTAAGAGTCATATAATAGATGTGTTGACTTGATGTACTCTCTTCATGCACTCTCCACTCTAGGTGATTTGTCTTATTTGCTAATTCTCTTAGAAGACATTTCATTTTTAGACTCTGTGACTTTGTTTACCTTGCCCTACTTGTCTGAAGTACACTATGTCCTCAGCATCACTGCTTAGAATCCCATGCTTACTTCAAAGATCAGTTCAAATGCCACCTCCTCACAGGGCCTACTTTGATCCTCCTTCAAGCCCTCCTTGAAAAATTGCACTGTATTTACTTTATACTTTATATTTACTTTCAATCTACTTCAGTCATTCAATTAGCCATTATTTATTAAGTACATACAGTGGACCAGACATTGTGCAAAGTACCGAGGAGATAAAGAAAGTCAGAAATACGTCCTGCCCTCAAGGAGTTTATGTTCTATCTGGAGACAAGAAGTAAGTAATCAGGTTCATTCAATACATGTACTAGAGGAAGGAAGGTGATATGAGAGAAGTCTTCAAGATGGAAGGATTCCAAAAGTCTCGCACAGAGTGGGATTTGAGCTAATTCTGGAAGGAAGCTAGGGAAATGAATAGGTGGAAGTGAGGCGGCAGAGCACTTCTGGAATGGGAAAAGGCACAAAGATGGAAGATGGAGTATTGTGTATGAGGAATTATAAACAGGCCAGTATAAGTGGATTGCTACACAACACAGTCATTGAAGTTAGGAAGATAGGAAGAGATTAAGAACAACTTTAAATGTCAAATAATGGAGCTTATATTTGATCCTGGAGACAACAGGGAGAACCTGGATCTCACTGTGGGTAGTTGGGGTGGGGATGACATGGTCAAAACATTTTAGAAAAAGAAATATCTCTGTAGATGGAAGAAGGATGAATCAGAGTGGGGACTTGAGATAAAGAGACCACTGGAAGGCAATTCTAGTATTCCAGGCAAGGTTCCATGGGGACCTGAATCAGAGCTGGAACTGTATGAATAGAGAAAATGAGATATGTATTAGAGTAATTATAAAGATAGAAATGACAGTATTTTACAACAGATGCATATATTGGCTGAATGAGAGGCTGAGTATCACACTATCATTGTAGAAATGAGTAACATTGAATGTAGTGATGCCCTTGATAGTAAATGTAAACTTGAGAAAAGGGGAGTGTGTACAAAGAAAGAAAAATGAGTCTTGTTACTTATCTATGCATAATTTCACCAAAGAGAGTATGGACTTGAGGCCAGGACTGTTCCATTTTTGTCTTGGTGGCACTAACATCTTTTTGGCCGGATGCTAGAGAATTAGGTTAAGTGTCTTACCCTCAATTACACAACTAGTAAGCGTCAAGCGTCTGAATCCCATTTTGAATTTAGGTCCTCCTGACTTCAGGGCTGGTGCTCTATCCATTGTGTTACCTAGCTGCCCCTGTCACCCAAACTTCTTGCCCAGTACTTGTTAGAGTAGGTGTTTAATAAATACTTTGAATTCATATTCCACAATGAATAAGAGGAAAACAGATAAGAGTTGATTGTCCGATGAAGTCAACAGACACTTACTAAGTGTCTACCATATGTAAGGCACTATGCTAAGTGCTAGACATACAAAGAAAGGCAAAAAAAAATACAACCTGACCCTCAAGAAATCTAAAAATTAATAGGGAGGCACGATACAAACAAAACGTAGAAAGAGGTTTTGTGCAAGATTAATTGGAGACATTCTCAGAGGGAAGGCACTAGAATTAAATGGGGGTGAGTATTGATTAAATCTTCTTATAGAAAGTGGGATTTTACAGAGAAAGGTTTTAGTTTCTAACAATTCATGGTTACTCCTGGACTGCCTGAGCCAGATAGGTTAGCATTCCAGTGGAAAACTTGGCACAGAAGTATAATCATTCTCCACAGGCTTATTTCTGCGAAATTTCATACTTAGTTGTCTGAGTCATGGAAACTGGCCCAATGACATCTTGACCCATACACAGCAACCATCTTTTGGAGATGATGCAATATATACAGAGAGACAATGAACAGTGGTACCAGTACATCATGAACTGTACCCAATGTGAATTAATTTAAGAAAAAATCCTTCTTGTTTTACATGTCATTTATTTTTATTGCAGCAATAATGCTCACATCTTCAGTGGCCAGTCCAATATATCTTTCGAAGTATATACAACATGGTTATATGGCTTTATAGAATGTGGAATCCATCATGTCTTTTCCTCCCACCAAAAGATATCTGTATTTAATCTCTCCTCCTGCTAATTCTCCCCTATGTGTGATTTCATGCTCCAAACTCTAGTGGGATCCAAGATAGAAATGGGGAAGCATCTCTAATGCAACTAGAGGACTGAACGTCCCTTAAAAAAAAACAAACAAACCCGCCTCATGCCAAGAAGACTGAAAAGAGCTTAAGCTAGAATGCATCTATTACTTGGATATGAAAAGTAACTAGAACAAAAGTATCTATTCATTTCATGTAAAGAAGATAAATGCTCCGATCTGTCCACAAACTTAGTGAAAGCATCTTCAAATATACCTCTAGATTTTCCAGGGAGACACTGTCGAGGGAATGATCAGAGTGTTGAGCAATGAGGGGAAGAAAGGGTTTCCCTTTGAGAAACCTGCTAAAAGTGCATTTTTGCAAGGAATCATTTTCCCTTTGTTCCCTGTTCATTAACATCTCTTTATTCATCATAACTTTGAACAAAATTATCCTTTTCACAAAACTACTCACATTGTTTCCTATTCCTTGGCACAATGAAGCCATGCATATGTATGACACATCACTGAGTGTCATTTTAGGAAAACCCTGTTATTATGCATATGCACAAGAATGAGAGTTAAGTTATTGTAACCATGGAAGCCACTTTATTTGAGTAGTCTTTGGCATTCTAGAATGGGGGAGGGAAAGGGGACAAAAAAAGAACTGCTTATCGAACACGATTCTGGTATAGGCTTTATATCACCCTGTATGGAGAATTGCATTACAGTATGCAAACCATTTGTGTAGTCAAAATTCAAGCTCAGTATTTTATAAGACATAGACATGGCAGAAGGTCTTTAGTGTGATTTAGAGAACAGTACAATTTAAAAATTATGGGCTATCAATATTTTAAAATGCCCTTTCAAACCAATTCTTTTTAGCCCCTTGCACTGATCATATATGGGATCTACAAACATTCAGAAAGCTTGCTTGGCTAAAAGGGAACATAAGATCTGCAAGGGAAATTGCTGTTTCTAAAAAAGATGGCATCATTTCCACCAGCAGATGGCGGAGCAGGCTATTTTATGGAGAAAAGGAAAGGAAAGCCACTGCTGGAACATTTTTCCTTGATTTGCTCTCAGTAATATTCTAATATGGCTTTTTCAGCCCCTGCTTATTAATGCCCAAATGGATATGAATAAAAATGTAGTGATGTTAATGCTAATAACAGATAGTTAAAACCATAATCTCACAGGCAATAGTAACTGAATTAAGAATTATAGTAGTTGAGAGATTGTACTATGTAGTGGATGCAGAGCCAGCTTCCTATTCAAAAAGAACTAGTCTCAAGCCCTGTGTCTGACACACACTGTATGGTCATGGACAAGTCAGTTAACCTCTCAACGGCCAAGGCAACCTGGACATTGTAAGTTGGGGAGCAACTGTCAATATTCATTACTGAAGTGTGTTCCCTATATTAGAGAACTAATAGGTCTGATCCAAATCATGATTTGGATGGTCTGGTGAAAGAAGGATAGCACTTTCAAATTTCAAACTATGCTATAAAAGAACAGTCATCTAAACAATTTAGTAATGCTTAAAAAGAAAAAAAATGATCAATGGAATACAGTAGGTAAAAGCAAAAATAAATGAAACCAAAAAATCTACTATCTGATAAAACTGAAAAACCTAAGAGAATAAACAATGAAGGAAAATCCCTATTTTATAATAAGTGAGAGGAAAATTGACAATGAATTTGACCCAAATTAAATTTACAACATTTTAAGACTATATTCCACAATCAAATAAAAATACATGTGTGGTCCTAATATGAAAGAACATGCCATTAAAAAATAGGAAAAAGTTAATGCCTTTCATAGTTATGGGGAAGAGGTGAATTTGAAATTTAAAAAGGGATAGAAGCAATTATAAAAGATAAAGTAAATAATTCTGGTTACATAATATTAAATGCTTTTGCACATGCAAAAAAATTAATACACCTAGGATAATAAGGGAATCAATTAAATGAAAAATGTCATTATGCCAAAAATCTCTAATAAAGATCAAATATTAAAGATAAAAAAAACAAAAAACAGAAATATATAAAATCAGAACCATTCCTCAATGGTTAAGTAGTGAAGAACTATGGGAAAAAAGATAGTTCTCAAAATAAGAATGGAAAACTTTTGATAACTACATGAATGAATGGCCAAATCCCAAACAATAGTGGGAAAAAATGACATTATAAAAGAAGACAAAAGATGGGAATAGTCAAGGTTGGAGATGGTTTTGGAAAGTTAAACATTCCAATTTACAATTGGTGGAGCTATGGAATAATATAAACATTCTGGAAAGCATCGTGAAATTACATTAATCATATAGCTGAAATGTCTATACACTTTGACCCAGAGATTTCAGCACCAGACATATACCTCATGGAAGTCAATGACAAAAAGAAAGATTCCATATACCCTAAAATATTTATAGTTCCATTTTCTGTGGTAGAAAAAAAATGAGAAACAAAAATAGACACTCAAATGATTGGGGAACAGTTCAACACAAATTGTTGCACATAAATGTAATGGAACCCTACTGTACTCTAAAAAATGAATACACAAATATGGAATGGTTTATGTGAAGTGATACAAAAGGAAACAAATGGAACTAAGAAAAATATACAAAATTTCTGTGAGAAAGAATAACTCCACAATCAAAACTAAAAGGTGTGAAATTATAATGGCCAAACTTTTACCTCCAAAAGAAAATTCTAAACAAATGTTCCCCTCTCATCCCCTTTAAGGAGGTGCAGGGTCAATGGATGTGGGAGGCTGCCTAAAACTTCAAATGTTTTCTCTGTGTTAACTGACTGCTGACATTATGTTTGGGACTTTATATTTTCCCTCATTAAATTTATCCTATTTATTTAGTCCAATATAATTTATCCAGAGCCTTTTGAATCTTCTCTCTAACATCTTTTGTGTAAGTTATTTTTTCCTCAGCTTAATGGCATCTGTAGATCTGATAAGTATTCTATTTAAGGTCTTTTATCCAAGTCATAGATAAATACTATAAAGAGACCTGAGCCAAAGATATTTTCCTGGTGAACTCTACTGGAGTTCTCCTTTCAAGATAACATTAAACCATAATACAGTGTTCTTTGGTTACTGCCATTTAACCAGTTGAAAATGCATAAAACAGTAATATTGACTGTTGCACATCTTTCCATCCTCTTGCCTCCTCCCCCCCCACAAAAATAGAATGAATTTTCATCAAATGTTTGGTCAAAACTGAATTATATTGAAAGTGTGGTTCTTGTCCAATATGTTAGTCACCCCTTTCAAAAAAAGTGAAATGAGATAAATCATCCATAAGCTGTATTTATAATTCCATGGGATCGGTTTTGTTTCCAGATTTCCAACAACCATACCTTTAAAAATATATTCTAGAATTTTGCCAGGGAATTTTTTGACTTTCTCATAAGAATTCTTTTCTCTGCCGAATACAGTCTTTTCAACTAAACATTATGGAGTAAGATGCATACAATTGTTATCTGGGAATTAATGTGTCATTTGATCAAATGTCTCTGTACAAGATTCACTTCAAGTCAAGACAATAGGAATTGATTAAATGCCTATTATGTGACAGATATTGTGGTAGATACAAGACATACGCACAGAGGTGGAATAGTTCCTGCCCTGAGGAAGATTACATTGCATCGATTGATACATTTTTTTATTTTCATCAGTTTCTATGACCATATATGTACATGTACGTAAGTACAGAGAAATATATAGATAAATCGTCACCTCATCATTAACTTTCACTGACAGCCTCTTTAAATTTCACTACACAAATCCTTAGACCTTATTCAATTCAACCAACATTTAGTTGCATGCATTCATCATATAAAAGGTGCTGTGTTAAAAAAAAGAGAGAGAGAGAAAGGAAAAAGAGAAGAAAGTAATAACTCCTTGATAATATTCTAAGCTTTATCAACTTGATAAGAACTGCTGGAGCTTGTGTGTCATTGATGTGGACTAGAGAACTTAAGGTTTATGGCCAAACGTCAGAGCAGAATTTTCAAGGATTAAATGGTTGGGAGCAAAAGGACATGGCAAGTTTCTTTTAGAGCAATACCTATCACTCATTTTCCCCAACTACTGTAGGATGATTTATTATTTTAATGGCATACTTTCCTTCACCCCTCTCAGAATAAGAGATTGCTTATAGACATCATCACTGAATCTTTTTCACTTTACCAGGTACAGCTACAAATGTTCTATCTCCTTGAGAATATTAGAATCATAGGGTCACAGAGTTAGAGGTGGAAAGGAGTTGGTGAGGCCACTGAGTTCAATCCCCTCATTTTAGAGATGAGGAACATGAGGCACAGAAATGTAATATGAGTTATCCAGATTCACACTTTCGTTGTGGCTGGATTTGAATCTAGGTCTTTCTTTATGAATCCAAATAGAGTACTTTAGCAACTTCACTATGTTGTCTTTCAAGTACCATTACTTACTTGCTAAAGTTCACTGGAAGTAAATTCTCCTTTCCCTGTGTAATATTTTAGATGGTTTCTTTTTGATATTACCAAGCCAGGCATCATCTTCATTTCCTAGAAGTTGCATAATAAAACCCTGTATTCAAGTCATCCTGCTCATCGGTTATTCTTTATACCGGCTTATTGATACAAACATAGTTCTATTTTAAAATATATACATACACACATGTATACGTATATATATATATGTGTGTGTGTGTGTATGCGTACACATGCATGCATGCATGCATATGGAAAGTCTAAGTAATATAAAGTTTGATCCAATGTAGAGGGACCTAGGTTTATTATCATAGTATTAGTATTAATTAGCATTAGATTAGTATTTTTATAATAATACATAAATTATAGTAATTAATAAGGAATTTATAAAACAAAAAGACCCCACTAATATATTTCTGACCTCCTGGAACTTTGCATTAATAAACTAGGCTCCCTTTTTGTTAGCTCAAATACGATCCGCAGAATTTTATGTCTTGCAGATTGGTCAAAGAGACAGAAAAGTTGATCGATGGAAAGTAACATTTACTTGGAATTCAATTTGGCAAACACTCAGTACGCTTCAGAGCATGATGTTAGGCATGGGGACACACCGAATTTGATAAGATGTGCGTATCTCTCTTTCTGAAGTTTCAAGTCTAGTTAGGGGTTTGGATGAATATAGTAAATAATATGAAGAATGTATAATAAAGAGGGGTTCAAAAGAGAAAGACAGTTAGGTTCTTCAGCAGGAAAATAATTTCTGAAAAGGCTGAACTTTGGTACCTGACCTGAATTTTCTCCTCGTTATTAATCTGGAAACATATTAATAGAGAATCAGTCCATTAATTTCTATCCAAGTCTAAATTCAGGAAAGTGGCCAAAACACCAGCAAGAGGAAAAGGCAGGTTAAAGCAAGGTCAGAATCTACATGAAGAAATTCATAAATAAGAGGAAAAGACAAAAATTTAATACTATGACATGACAAAAAAATTTACCTCTTTAAAGTTGTCTCTTGGGATCCAGGCAGGGGTGGAAAGGAATCTCAGAAATCAAGTAACTGGCTGGGAAAATGCCTAGAAAGGGGAAGAAAAATAAGACTTTGGAGAGTTTTTTCCAACAAATGCAAATGATCCCGACCTTCGGATCTGATGGGGAGGACGAGAACGTATTTTTCCCATCAGGGAACAATGTGGAGGGCAGGGCCTCAGTACCCCAGACACCCCAGGGGGGTGTTGGGTGGGCTCAGGCCTTGGAAGAGCTCAAAAAGGATTTTGAAAAGCAAGTTAGACAGGTGGAGGAAAGACTGGGAAGAGAAATGACAAAGATGCAAGAAGAGTATGAAAAAAAGGTCAATATCTTGGTAAAGGAGACCCAAAAAAATGCTGAGGAAATTAACACCTTGAAAAATAGGCTCACTCAATTGGCAAAAGAGGTTCAAAAAGCCAATGAGGAGAAGAATGCATTCAAAAGCAGAATGAGCCAAATGGAAAAAGAGGCTCAAAAGCTCACTGAATTTAATAGTTCTCTCAAAATTAGAATGGAACAGATGGAGTCTAATGACTTTATGAGAAACCAAGAAATCACCAAACAAAACCAAAAGAACGATAAAATAGAAGAGAATGTGAAATATCTCATGGGAAAAACAACTGACCTGGAAAATAGATCCAGGAGAGACAACTTAAAAATTATGGGTCTACCTGAAAACCATGATCAAAAAAAGAGCCTAGACATCGTCTTGCATGAAATTTTCAAGGAAAACTGCCCTGACATTCTAGGACCAGAGGGCAAAATAAGTATTGAAAGAATCCATCGATCACCACCTGAAAGAGATCCAAAAAGAGAAACTCTTAGGAACATTGTGGCCAAATTCCAGAATTCCCAGCTCAAGGAAAAAATCTTGCAAGCAGCTAGAAAGAAACAATTCCAGTACTGTGGAAATACAATCAGGATAACCCAAGATCTAGCAGCTTCTACATTAAGGGATCGAAGGGCGTGGAATAGGATATTCCAGAAGGCAAAGGAACTAGGACTGAAACCAAGAATCACCTACCCAGCTAAACTGAGTATAATACTTCAAGGGAAAATATGGTCTTTCAATGAAACAGAGGACTTTCAATCATTCTTGATGAAAAAACCAGAGCTGAAAAGAAAATTTGACTTTCAAACACAAGAATGAGAGGAAGCATGCAAAAGTAAACAGCAAGGAGAAGTATTAAGGGACTTACCAGAAATGAACTGTTTGCATTCATACATGGAAGGACAATATTTCTAACTCTTAAAACTTTTCAGTATCTGGGTGGTTGGTGGGACCACACATACACATGTACACGCATGCACACACATACACACATGCATTCACATGCAGAGACAGAGAGCACAGATTGAACTGAATAGGATGGGACCATACCTTAAAAGAAATTAAGGTAAATGGTGAGAGAGAAATGTAGTGAGAGGAAAGAGGGGGAAATGGAAGGGGGGTAACTATATGTCATTTAAGAGGCAAGTAGGAGATGTTCTTAGTGGAGGGAAAAAGAGGAGAGCTGAGGAAAAAAAAACAAACAAACAAACAAACAAAAGTTTACCCTCATCACATTTGACTAAACGAAGGAGTGAAATGCACACTCATTTTGGTATGAAAACCTATTTTACAGTATAAGAAAGCGGGGGAGAAGGAGATATTGGGGGGGGACAATGGAAGGGAGGGCAAAGGGAGGAGGGAGTAATTGAAAGTCAATACTTGGGGAGGGACAGGATCAAAGGACAGAAGAGAAACAATGAGGGGCAGGTTAGGAGGGATGGCAATTCAGTTAGTCTTACACAACAGACTATCAGGAAGGTCATTTGCAAAGCTACACAGATATGGCCTATAATGAATTGCCTGCCTTACCAAAGGGAATGGGTGGGGAGGGAGGGATGGGGAGAATTTGGAACTCAAAGTTTTAGGAACAATTGTTTAGTATTGTTGTTGCAACTAGGAAAGAAGACATACAGTTAATGAGGAATAGAAAGTTATCTGGCCCTACAGGAGAAAAGAGAAGATAGAGACAAGGGAAGGGAGGGATGACAGAAGAGAGGACAGATTGGAGATAGGGAAAATTAGATTGCTTGGGGTATTGGGGTGGGGGGGAGGGGAGAAAAGGGGAGAAAATTTGGAACCCAAAAATTTGTGAAAATGAATGTAAAAAGCTAAATAAATAAATAAATAAATAAATAAATAAATAAATAAATAAATAAATAAATAAATAAAATAAAGTTGTCTCTTGAAATTTCTGAAAATTTAATCATTGATCTTTCCTTTAAAAAAACTACAATGTGGATCCACAGGGAACTTGCTGACCAGATTAGATGTATGTATATATGTATGTATGTATGTATGTATACACATACAAACACACACAGGAGATGAAATCAAAGGTAGAAGATGGAAGATAAACATAAAATCTGACAAGGTACTCTAAGAAGTGACAATAAAATTCAATATGAGTTGATGCTACTACAGAACCAAATACAAAGGAAAGGATATTTTAGCTGCATTGAGAACATAGAAAGACCCAAGAAGGCATGAGACATTTAACCAATTACAGGAGGGAACAGAGGCCCTCAGTCTTTGTGACTCTGTTTTTCCCTGCAAAATAGAATGCTCTTTGAATAGTAACAAAATTAATCAATCAATGTACATTTATTTAATGCCTACTACATGCCAGGTACTGTACTAAACACTGAGAATACAAAAAAAGGCAAAATATAGTCTCTGTTCTTAAGGAGCTTGAAACTTCATGGGAAAGAAAAAATGCAAATATATAGAGCTCAAGCTATATGTAGGATAAATAGGAAATGATTAACAAAGGGAAAGCATTAGAATTAAGAGGACTTAGGGAAGGCTTTCTATATGAGGCAAAATTTTAATTTTTACTTTAAAGGAAGCCATTGAGGTCAGTAGTTAGCACAGAAGAGGGAGAATGTTTCAAGCAAAGAGAAAGCAAGAGAGAATGAATGCCTTAGCCATGTGCAGGAATGGGGGTCACATTGGGACCCCTGTTCCTAGAAAAGCCAGGAGGCCTGTGCCACTGGATTAAAATTAAATTTTGGGATTAACATGTAAGAAGACTGGAGCATTTTGTATTTGCTCCTGGAGGCAGTTTCCTATTGCCACTGGAGTTTACTGAGTAGGGTGGTGTCCTGATCTGTCACTAGATAATGACCAGACAAGTCATTTCTCCAGGGGAATGACTTATCTATTACTTAAATCACTACTTAAATCTAATTCTATGTTTTACAAAACTCACTTGACCAGCTGAATGGAAGACAGATTATAGTAAGCAGGTAGAGGCAGGCAGACCCACCACAAGGATACCCCAATCATACAGGCAATAGGTGATAAGGGCTTGTTAATAGAGTCACAGCAATGTCAGAGGAGAAATGATGTTACAAAGATGTAATCAACTGGGTTGGGCAATAACTTCAATATGGTTGGTGAAACATGGTGAAGAGTCCAGGATAACTCCTTGATTGTGAGCCTGAGGGCCTGTCAGCATTCTGTTGTCCTTTACAGAGATAGGGAATGTAGGACGAGGTAGAGTTTAGGGAGAAAGAGAGTGAGCTCTGTTTTGAAAATATTGAGTTTAACACATCTCCTGGACTTCCAGTTCAAGATGTCTGAAAGGCAATTGGATACAGGAGACAGAAGGTCAGTAGCGATAATGGATCAGGAAAGTAAGAAGGGGAAACCAAAGTTTGCAGAGTCTCACATTAAGGCACTGAGGTGGTACAGTGGATAATGTGCTGAGTCTAGAAGACCTGAGGTCAAATCTGGCCCCATCACTTACTGGCTGTGAGAACCTAGACAAGTCATTTAATTTCTATTTGTCTCAGTTTTCTCATCTGTGAGATGGAGATAATGATAGCACCAACCTCCCAAAGTGGTTTGAGAACTAAATGAGATAATAATTGTAGAGCACTTAGCATAGTGCCTGACCAATAAATAAGGGTTGTATAAATGCTAGCTGAATACTGTTATTAACTATACTACATGGTGGATGTAATTGTCATTAAGTCATTTACAAACTTTGAAAGAACATCTTTAACCAAAGAGGTGCTATAAAACTAGAATAGTGCAAATGTTTGATTTAAAAAAAGGGGAATGTAGAGTCTGTAAATTATAAGTTGGTGATTTTAACTTCTACTCCCAGAAAAATTACAACATAAAGGGAAGTAATGAAATCAAAGCTCCAGTGGAGCTTTACCATCTTATGTTGACATCAAAGTGATGATGTCACAGAATATTAGCTTCAATTTTTTTGGCTATTAATAGACTAGTTGATCAGGACATACTATACTTATATTTCATTAAAGTATTTGGCAAAATCTCTAAAGCTCTTTTGTTTTTAAGATGGGAAGATATGGACTACACCATGGTATACATATTTTGATTTGGAAACCATTTAATTGAATATGCAAAGAGTAATAATTGATCTTTTTGAATCTCAGGTTGGAGTAGAGTCTCTACAAGAATAACTAAAGGGGTTTATAAATGGCTCTGAATTCCATTACCAAGATACCTGTACCAAGACTTGGATAATAACAGCAGAGATGGAATATTTACATAAATTTACATATGACACAAAAGTGGGAGAAACAGTTACTATTTGGGGGGAATCCATAACCACAGATACATTTTCCCACCGAAAACCTTAGTTTGAATATTATAAGATGGAATTTAATATGGTAAGATTTAAAAAACATACAACTTCACAAATGCAAAATGGGGTAGCCATAAATAGTAGTTTGGAAAAGTTCTAGGACTTTGAGTAGACTGCAACCCCAATATTAGTGGAATATGATAGAGACACAGTTTTCTGAATATGAGACCCGCCTCTGTTGGTATGAGCATATTTGTAATATTATGTTTGGTTCTGAGCAACACATTTCATGAAAGGCAATGGTCCAATGTCAGTGAGAAATTAGGGTTTCCTAATATAATCTAGTGTTATTCAACTTTTTAGGAATGCAACTATTCTGGTAAACACAGGATACTAGCGTATAACAAATAACAGATGAGGCATGTAGGGATGTACAATAAATAGAAGGACAACATGAGGGTAATGAGGAAGGCAAAAGGCACCAAAATTGTACCTGGGATGGATCTAGACCTTGGTGGCCTTTGACTACAGACTTCTAGGACAAACTCCTTCATTTCCCATTCTATTCGGTGCCCTAGTCCCAATGTTCTTTGCCATCTCAGCTCTAACTCTTCTTTCAAAGTCCTCCAGTATATATGTTGATGTTCCTTCAAATAGCCTGATTTTCAGTTCCCATTATCTATTCCTCTCTATTTTATCTTCCTACAAGCCACCACCCTTAAATGTTCTACTTCATAAATTTTGAAATTCCTTTAGACATTCATTTTTTTATTTTAATCTCTATAGATTGATATAGATAAAATCTACAAGTCTGATATAGCTATATATCATAAATAGATATGGATAGAGATAGAGCTAGGCTTAGTCTTTTAGACTGAGAATTGACCAAAACAAAGACAATAAGACATGAATTTCAAACACAGCACTTCTGAAAAAAAATGGCTACTTAACTTTGAGCATATTACAATTATTAATTCTTCCACCATCACAGTATCAAGATGATTCTGCATTCCTTACAAATAGCAGAGGACAATAGCTATCAGTTTTTATAAAGCTGACAAGATTTTTTTAAAAGTGTGGGCTGTAAGAAATCAATATATCTAAAATATAGGCTAGGTATGTTCAGAGAAATTCTTCATAAGACTAGATAAGAGAAGTTGTTTTTTTTTTTTTTAAGCTACATCCATTTTTGAAGACCATCAATTAAGTTGAAGAGATTGCTGATAATAATCATTGTATACAGTATCCTGATTAGTGAAATTTCAGAACATTACAGTACTGAAAAGGAATACCAAGTAGCCTTGGGAACATAGACATATCACATTTTGATCTATAAAATATGGAAGTTATACTAAATGACCTCCAAGTTCCCTTCTAATTCTAAAGTGTTAAAATGTTTTTTACCTCCTATCTGTAGAAGAGGAAGCAGTATGTTCTTTCCTTTCTAAGACTCCCTAGTAAATGACTGGACCTAAAAGCAAAATGCAAAGATTTGGAAGAAATTCATAGCAAAAAACTACTTTGAGTAGTAATCATTTCTCCAGGGGAATGACTTATCTATTACTTAAATCACTAGAAAATTTACTGGACAAAGAGCTGGCAAGACATAATCTAGGGAATAGTTTTGTACTATTCAGGAGAGAGACATGATGACATAATAGCTTTTCTCCATATCGAAATAAGAAAAAAAATCATTTGGCACAAAATGTGTTTTCCATTAGACAAAGCTTGGTCTATTATATCATTTTCCTATTCTTTGAGAAGCAATGTTAGAAAGTGAAAACAAGCAAAAAAAGTGATACAGCTTTCACAACACACACCACAGGAATGGGTGTGTTTTATGGAGAGATTTTAGGTTTACATATGTATATAAAATTTCCAGGATCAAAAAAAAGTTCACTACCAAAAGTACACAAACCCTTATATTTTATGAAGTTTATCAGTCCTTTCTCATTTCCTATAGAAAAACTTGTCATTCCATAAAGTTCTTTTCTTGGATACAAATGAATTTTGTCCTTCTAACTGGAAAAGGATGATATCAAGAACAGAGACTTTGTTACTTTTCTACTGGTATGCCCAGGGCTCATGCTTTGCAAATAGTATTTTCATTACTCAACTATATGGTCTAGTCTAACTCTTCATGGCCCCATGGACCACAGGGTCTATAAGGTTTTCTTGACAAAGATTCTGTAATGGTTTGCCATTTCATTTTCCAGTGATTTAAAGAAAACAGAGGGTAGGTGACTTGGCCAGGGTCACCCAGCCAGTAAGTGTCTGAGGCTGGATTTGGCCTCATAGCTCCCTCACTCCAAGTCTACCACTCTATCCCCTGGGTCACCTAGCTGCCTCCTTGCCTATAGTAGGCATTTAAAAAATCTTACAGTCAGAAAATCAAAGAACATGTAATAAGTGTCTATAGAATATGTGCTAGGCACTGTTCTAAATACTGGAAATATACAGAAAGGCAAAAGTTAATCCCTGATCATTTGTACAATATAGAATAATTCTAGAGAAGTGTTCTTAATAGGTTCTTCGTAAGAAGGGAAAAGGAATAAGGATTTATATTGTGCCAGTCATATGCTGGAATCTTTGCAAACGTCTTTATTCATCCTCACAGGAACACTGAGGAGCAAGTGCTAGTGTTATTCCCAGTTTCATCATTGAAAAAACTAGGGAAAATAGAAGTTAAAGGAGTTGCCCAAGGTCATGCAGCTAGAAAGTGTCTCAACAGGAATTTGAACTCAAGGCTTCCCAACTCTATGACCGGTATTTGATCCACTGTGTTGCTCTCCTCTGTGTGCATACACTCACTCACACACACACACACACACACACACACACACACACACAAACATTCGCACACATGCACATGCTACAATTATCCCTTCTACATCACAGGAGTTAGTTGTGTGTCTCCTCTATGATCTGGAAAGTCTCCGCAATATTTTTTGGCCCTACTTTCTCCGAAGAAGAAATCTGAATTAATTTTGGTATTAAAAGATAAAATATATTGATATTATGTAACACTGTACATATATTTTACACATTTACGAGTTTCTCAGCTTTTCCCCTATCATCTCCTAACCTTTGTGTGTCCTCTGTGGCATCCCCAAAACTCCTCCCAAATTCCCCACTGAATTTATTAAGCCAAAATATAGCAAAACCACTTGTGATGTGAAAGGAATAACTGTATACATACATACACACATATATATATGTATACATACTCACATATATACATACATATATACATACACGCATATATGCATATACATATACATATGTGTGTGTGTGTTCATACCTATGCACTTGTGGGTATATACACATAAGCCATCTATACATACATATGGACAATTACAGAACTATGCACTAAAACCAGGGAATTTGGCTCTAAGTTTGAGCAATGGCACCACTTAGTTGTATCTTCTTGTGCATATCACTTATCTTCTCTGGTTTTTAGCATTCCTAAATGAAAAATAATGGAGTTGGCTTAGATAATGACTAAGGTCCTTTCTAAGTATAAAATTCTGTTTGCATCTTTATGATTTCTAGGTATCAATATCAAACCATTTATTGCTGACCAAAGATTCAAATTGTCAGGTAACTATAGAAATAATTTTAGGATTCCATAAAACATTTTTTATTTTTTTGGAAAGAGATGAATGATTTAACGTTTTTTTTTAAAAGTATTTCACTGATTGGCTGTCATCATGGAGTGGGACATTCCTGTGTAAAGAACTTTCCGATCCTTATCAAAATACTGGCTTTTAATCTACACATGCTACAACAGTTGTTGTCATATGATGTGCTTTTAACACCTGAAGAGGCGGGGAGCCTTAGAAGAGGAATTCCCTTGAACTACTATGCTGGCATTCTTGCTCTCCACTAAATTGTACACAAGGGGTGGATGGGAAGGATTTAAAAGAAAATTTGCAGAGATAGGAAAATGTGTTTCAGAGAACCCTGAAAAATTCCAATGCTAATCATTAAAAAGACAGTCAAATTAATGGTTCTATAAGGAAGCTATTCCATGAAGCATCAGCAAAAAATGTTCAATGCTATAATTCCATTTGAAGCATTTGAGGGGTTTTTTTTAGATCTTTGTAATGACTCAGTTCAGTGGACTGCTTATACCCTATTACTGACTTCTAAAAATTGACGATATATGAGTTCTGTCCCTGTCCTCTGTGGAATGCTGAGAATTAAACAAGTATTCAGTGAGTTCCCACATCACATGTGAACAATAAAATGCAATTAGTATGCAAATACTGCTATCATATTTTGTATTACACTCTCTGATCTGCTTCTTGGGTAATGGGGACAACTTAAAAAATTTGCATTTGATACAGATATTGTTTATATAAATAAAATTATTTTCAAGATTATGACTCACATAGAATATTAATTAGTATTTTCACTTTCAAAACCACTCTAGTATAGATGTTAATCAATTCTACTAGCTTCATGTGGATATAAACATCATCCAAGCTTTCTGGATTCACAGAGTTAGAGCTGGAGGAGACCTTTAAGGCTCTCTAGCCTAATTATCCTACTTTACAGATGAGAAAACAAGCCCAGAGGAGAGTTTCTTGTCATCACATAAGTTGCTGTCTTTCATTTGATTCAGCTGTGTCCAACTCTGTGACCTCATCTGGGATTTTCTTGGCCAAGAGACTAGAGTAGTTTGCCATTTCCTTCTCCAGCTTATTGTATTGGTGAGGAACTGAGGCAAATAGGGGTAAGTGACTTGCCCAGGTCACATAGCTAGGAAGTGACTGAGGTTGGATTTGAACTCACAGAGATGAGTCTTGGCCTGGCTCTCTATCCACTGCTGGACCTAGTTGCCCTGGTCACACTAGTACTAAGTGGCAAAAGCAAAATTCAAATTCAAGTTATCTGAATGAATACAGCACTCATCCTATTCTGTCTCTCTGTTTCCCTCCATGCCCAGTAAATTAAGTGTATAAAGTTAAGAACTGCGGCAACTTGTGAGGTTTTTAGTGAAAACTTGTCCCATCATGTTATAGACAATTGTCCACAGTGAAAGTACAAGTAATGAAATAATCAACCATGCCTGATGACAGAAATAAACATCCAGAAAGAATCAAAGAGCTCTTTTAGGCTGCCCTTCTCAGTTAAGAAGAAGAAACCAAGAGAGATACGATGACTTTCTTTCCCAAGATCACGCAGAGGATTAACTGCAAATGGATGGGAGGGTGTCTCTTGACTTCTAGAACAGCATCCTTTGAAGTAAATCGGATGCTAGCACATATTGGCATTTCAAATGACTGCATGACATGAGGAACATTTGACAATGACTTTGGCATACAGATAATTCATGGTACTTATGAATAAGTAACGAAGCCAGAATATTAAGATTCAGTAAGAAGTAAATCTGCTTCTCTTAATTTACCTTAAAATGACAACAGTTCTCCCATTTATTTATGGAGTGCCATGCCTTTGACTCATATGGAAGTTTCCCTACTTTAAATCCTCCACAGGTTTTTATTTTTACTTTTTCATGAAGAATTCTATAACCATATTTAACATAGTACCTGGCACGTAGTAGTTAATAATAAATGACTGAGTGATATTTTCTCAGGGTTATATTGATATTGTTGGTTTTTTATTAACTTTTTATTCTGTGTTGTTTTATTGATCTACTTGAAGCAACCAAGTGGCTCAGTGGATAGGGTGCTGGGCTTGGATTCAGGAAGACCTGAGTTCAAATCTAACCTCAGACACTAGTTTCTGTAACTCTGGGCAACTCACAACCTCTGTTTGTCTGAATCTACTGGAAAAGGAAATGACAAACCACTTCGGTATCTTAACCAAGAAAACTCCATGGACAGTATGGTCTACAGGGTCATGAAGAGTCAGACATGACTCAACGACAACGTTGGTCACATGCAACAGTTGGCCTCCCATCTCCGTGCCTTTAAATAGGCTGTCACCTCTGTCTGGAATGAATCTCCTTCTCACAAGTTTCCATGGCAGGGAAAGGAGGAGCAGACATTTTAAGCATCACATCTGAGATAAGGCCTTTCCTGTTATCCCCAAGGGCTTGTGACCTCTCTCCAAATGCAATTTTGTACTTACTATGCTTAATGCTGTACTTATTGACCTGTGTTCATATTGTCCCTCCTGATAAAATGTAAGCCCCTTGAAGTCAGAGATTATTTATATTCTATCTAATAGCACCATTACCAAAGCCAGTTAAGGTATGCCTACATATTAAAATGTATTCCTTTCATTTTACCATTTGAAATTTTATCTTATTACAGAATAATATTCAAATTCTATGAGTCACCAAACTGATTATAAATTTTGATATAGCTATTCCAATGTAGTTCTAAATCAAAAGGATATTGTTAAAAGGAAAATGAGCCCATGTACAAAATTATTCGTAGTTATTGATTTATAAAAGCAATAAAAGAAGGAATAATTTTAATGGGCAAAGATAGGTGATGTCATAGGTATAGTGGTTAGATTTATGGTCTCATTTTTATAGGAAACTCCTTCTACCAATGTAGGCCTTACCTACTCTGCAACTTACAGTATAGAGAATTGTCCAAGGCATTAGCAAATTAAGTGAATTGTTCAGAATCACTTGTAGGATTGAGGATGATTTCAACCATGTTTTCTTAGCTCTAAGAGCAGATCTCTGACGCTATATGCACTATTGTGTCTTTCAGTTTTGGTGATGGTTAAGTAAGTCATGATATAATGAAGCAGCAAATACTATTGTGCTATTGAACATAAAATGTCAAAATGCAAAGAGAAACGGAAAGATAGATAAGAAACAATCGAAAAGTAAGAAAAAATGTACATTGACTAAAACCATCTTTAAAAATAACAGAGACAAGCAAACTTTAAAAAGAACAAAAAGCAGAAAAAAAGGAAGAGAAAACAAGTAGATTATAAGTGTAAGAATTTTCTAGATATTCATATTGCATTGTTATTTTTTCAAATTGGAATATACCCAGTTGGAATCTGAAGGTTTAATTCAAAGATATACACATTATTTTATGTTTCCCTTTGAAGAGATTGTAAACCATCCCTTAAAAAGACAAATAATCTTTATTCTGCTGATTTCATTTGCTGTTTTCCTTCCTGAAATCTGTCTCTATTTTTTCACATTATCTGATGATTTTAATAATGATGCTTATGCTAGCTGATGATATTAAACTTTAATGTTTGCAAAATACTTTACAAACATTATTTTATCATCACAACAGTGGGAGTAGGCATTATTTTCTCCATTCTCCAGATGAGGAAATTGAGGCAGACAGATGTTAAATAACTTTCCCCAGGTCCTAGGATAATAAGTGTCTGAGGCTGGATTTAAATTCAGGTCCTCCGGACTCCAAGTTTACTGTTCTATTTATTGTGCTGCCTTGCTATCTCAGTGATCACTTTTGCTAGTTCTTGTAAGGTACAGCATGAACAATGGAGGGATCAGGGACATCTTCATATAGAAGGTGACCCTTGATCAGAGTTTGAAGGAAACAGGATTCTAAGATTTAACAGTGAGGAGGAAAGGCATTCATTCCACATAAAGGGGACAGCCTGTCCAAAGGCAAAGAGAAAACAGCTAGGACTGGGTGAGAAGAAGCAATGAGGCCAGTGGAGCTCAAAGACAACGAATTTACAAGAGACAGATATATAAAAACTGGAAAGGTAGGAAAGAACCATATTGTGATGATGCCAGAAAGCAGAGTTTTATTTGATCTAATATTTCCAATCATATGTCATTATCATTCACATCTCCAGCCAAGATTTGGTCCAAATCCTCAAGAGGACCCTCCTCCTAAAGCTGACACAGTTCTGGCTCATCTTCTTTCCTAGTCAGTCTATCCTAACTGCTATCCCTTGTTTTCATCTAGTGCCTTTTCATACAGATACATCTTAATCTTTTCAGTTTCTCCAAAGAGGTCAGAATATCTGAGCTTTCTCTACATGCAAGTATTAAAGTAATTCTGATACCTTAGACAAGCCTCAGGCTATATATCCACAAATAAACTTTTAGAACAAAAATCAATGGAGCTAGAAATGGGGAGAGAAAATACCTTACTGTAAAATTCAAGTAGAAGCCCTGAGATAGAAAGGTCCAGAGTGGGAGAAACAAACAAGAACACTGACAAATAATGGAGTTACCAAGACAGTGGGATGTCACAGTTTACCGCTGGGGAAAGGATCAAGTCAAGCCTAGTCTAGGAAGAAACTCACCTGGAATGAGGTCATCAGAAGCAAAAAAAACTTGTTATCTATAGCTTCTTTCTTTATTTAAATACATTTACTAACCAGATGCTAGGTTTTTTGTGTTCTTCTGTCTAGAGGAGGAGGTCAAGTCTTCTAAATTTTGGCCCCTTGGGGAAAAGCTGTGGTTACCTAATGCTAATTATGGTTATGCATAGATGTCTTTTGCAATACTGGGACAATCCATAGGTCACCAGAAAAAACGAGATTTTAATTCTAAAACAGAGTTTCTTAGGGTGGGGTGCACGGTTTTTGTAATTATATTTAATATGTGGATAAATATATTTCAATAAAATTGTTCTTCTATGTAACACTAATGCATTTTATACATTTAAAAACATTATTCTGAGAAGATATTCACACATTTTAGCAGATGGACTTTGGGGTGCATCACACTCAAAAAAGTTTTAGAATCCTTGTCCTAGTTATTGGGAAAAGAAAAAAGTATAAGCTGCAATATATTAAAATCAAATGATAGTTACAAGCAAAACTACTTGGAATTCATACACACATAAATCTGTACTATATGTACATGTATGTATGTATAGTGTAAATAAGTCAATTCATCGTAAAGTCCATTCTGATAAAAATACTTTCAGTCCTTATTTTTATGTTTCTTGAACCTTTTGTGAAATTATTCTTACTTACTTCTCAATGTCATCTGGTGCTCTGGATTTTATTTTCTCTAATGTACTTTTCCAACCAAAAAAAAAGATGGTATTCATATAGTGATGAATTTGAGGTAGAGTAGATTGAAATAGCTTGCCTTAGAAAAAGCAAATTAGGTGTGGAAGAAGAAATAGAACTTTAGAATGCATATTCTGATCTTTTACTTAAGTTATGAACCAGCATCCTTCAATGAATCAATCATTGTTCACTTATTCCTCCCCTATAGCAATCTTGCAGTTTTAAAAAAAGAGATGTTTCAGCATTTTATTCAGCCTATAAATTCACGCTACTTACATTCACATTTAATATTGAGATGTTTCTTTTACCAGCACCCCCATCTGCTATTACTCTCCAACGCAATAGATAAAGAAAATTGTTCCTTAACAAATATGCTCAAAATGTATTTGTCCTGCAAAGTCATATTTCTAGGAGAAACACTCAGATATATGAACGCATGCTCTGCAAACAGTCCATTATAATGAAGGTCAATTAACTTGCTACTCTCATCAGAACCAATATTCAAGCCCCAGTCGGATTTGTACTCATCACAGGAACCTACTCCTATGGCTACTAGTACTAAGGAACACCTTTGAAACTCTTCCCACCTTTTTTATTTAAAGTCTTCATCTGAAAGATAACCAACATACTATGTGTAATGTAATGCTTGCAAAATAGGAAGACTGAGCAGATGAAACCAAAACCCTATGGGAAGACCAAGAAGTATGCATTATCACTGGCATTCCACCCACCCATGGTGTTGTTCTGAAGACACTTCCAGTGAACAAGAAAAAAAAAATGTGTGGACCTTCATCTCAATACTTTCATTCAATTATAAAATCATTGTATCCTCTATAATAAATAGATGATTTAATACTAAACATAAAAATACAATAACAAGAGAGTATTTTGACTCAGGACCTTACTTTTCCCTCATTAGTACCATCACATAAAAAATGAGAAGAACTAAGTAAAAATTTTCATTTACAGGATATTTTCAGGTTTGGAAAGTCCTTTAAATGCATTATCTTATTTACATACACACATCATATTATTTTTATGCAGTAGATTGGTTCAGCAGATAAAGCACTAGGCCTGGAGTTAGGTAGGTATATTATATGAGTTCATTTTTTTCCTCAGGCACTTATTAACCGTATGACCCTGAACAAGTCACTTAACTTCTACTTGTGTCAGTTTCCTCATGTGTGAAATGGGCATAATAATAGTACTTACCTCCCAGAACTGTTGCCAGGATAAAATGAGGTAACACTTGTAAAACATTTTGCAAACATTAAAACACTACATAAAGGGCATCTATTCTTATAATTACTATTATTCTTATTATTTTTATTGCATTTCATTCTTACCAAAACCAAATGTGGTAGGTGTTACAACTGTTCTCTTTATATTGATAAGAGAACAGGGGCTGAAAAGAGCTATACCATGATGTTTCCAAGTAAATTCTTTGAGGGCAGAGACAATAACATTTTATTTTTGAAGTTTCAGTAAACTACCTTGGATCTAGTGCACAGTACTTAATTAATATTTGTCAAATTGAACTGAATTTTTGCAAGCAAACCTTTGAGAATTATTCTGTTCCTACTATCCAGTCTGCAAATTTAAGGATGTTTCAGTTAAAGTATTCAGAATAAACCAATGGCTCTCCTTAATCCTATTAGAGACATTGAATGTCTTTGCATCTTTCAGCTATGACTAAACTCTTTATTCTAAAATCTCAGTCTGCAATAAATTGGACTTTCACCATTGAGCCCCAGATAAATTTGCAAATGCTAAAATATACGAAGTAGAATTTCCTTTTAAAAGGAGGACAAAAATTATCGTCTTGGGTCTTGAAATGTTTAGAAAACAATTGTGGCTGATAACTACTCATTTGCGTTCTTGGTATTTTAAGTCCCAAATTCCAAGTCTAGTTATTTTATTCACGACCTTTAAGAAAGTTTATAGAGCCAGAGGCTTTCCAATTTTCTACCAGTAATAAAAGTTCCTTTTGCACTTTCCCTCTGTGCACAATAACCTATTTAATTCAGTTCTTATCTATCTGTGGCATTTAGAAGTAAACAGTTTGCCTACTCCACTCAGGCTTAAATGATTCTAAAAAAGCTATTAATAAGCTTCAGTAGTATTCATATTTTTCCCTTTCGAACAATGAATCTTTCTGGCAAAAATGAACATTCTGAGGTATCAAAATCGTGTTTGTTTTCAATAAACTGCAGATTCCTTTCTTGGCATTAGCTGAAAAAGACTCTTATTCTAGATATTATTTTTGATTTGCTAGCTTTTATACCCTAAGCTGTCAATTCAAAATATGGGTAGGTTTAAAATAAAGTACGTTATTTATTGAATAAAAGGAAAAGTATAATAATTCAAGGCCATTAGTCATCTGCTCAAAACCCACTTCAAGTCAGTAAGAGGTAGATTTACACAGAGAACAATGGTGATTTTCTGCTTCATTGAGTCATTTTGGGGAAGAGATAAGTTTGATGAACTCTAAAAATCATACATTTCTTAAAAATATCTTTTTATCCTGCCCTCATCTCTTTCCCATTTCCCAAAGGAAAACTTATTTGTACTTTCATGTCCTTTACATTAGAAACAAAATGGGACCTATGATTCCATTAGTATAGGGAGCCCCACTAAGGAAAATCTTTTTACCAAGTAATATTACTACTTACAGGTTATATATTACAATTTTGCCTGGGACACTGAGAAGGTAAGTGAGTTATCCAGGGGCACGCAAGCAGTCTATGGTAGGACTTGCACTTAGGAATTCCTGATACAAAGACCAGTTTTCTATATATCATAATGATTTTAATTTCTTTTTAAAAAACATCATAAATGCTCAAATAGCATTTAAGGATTTGTAGTTCTCATAAGATGTATTAGTTGAAAAAAAAGTTGTTTATCACTTTTTTTTTTGCTCCTTGTTAATTTGACTAGGGGGAGGAGTTTTTGTTCATTAAAGAAATGCACTTACCCATTTCCCTAGAGAAGAAAATAATTCTCATCTAAATTCTTAAAAACAGTAAACCTAATGAGCCAGAAAAAATACAAATATAACTTTGTTGTTTCTTCATTTGTTTAAAATGATGAAAAAATAGTGTGGTCCATATGCTTACTTAACCTAGGACTTAAGGTCTGTTACTTTTAGGTTGTCCTTTCCCCCCCCTAAAAATGCCAATGCTTATAGATCTTGAACAGTGTGGCAATACTAGATTTTAAAACATGTGCATTTAAATTTATCAAGAAAACTTATTAGGAGACATCATTGCCAACCCAAATGATTATATCCAAGAAACCTATCCATACAGGAGCAAATATGTGTGTGTGTGTGTGTATGTGTGTGTGTGTGTCCATGACATAGGAAGAAAGCACTGAACTTGGTAGCAGGAGAATAACAATGAATGCAAGTTTTAAATTGTGCTAATGTTGATATCTGGAGGAAGCTACTTAACTCTTCTCTTAGCTGCAGCTGTTTTTTGTTTTTTTTCTAATCTGCAAATGCAGAAAATAAATCTCGTGTGAGTTGCCTCGCAGGGTTATTGTAAAAAAGTAAACCAACAATTGTTATTAAAACTAATGTAGTAATTGTCACATAAAAATGTTCCACAACACTATTGATTAGAGAAGTGCAAATTAAAACAAGTCTGAGATGTGACCTCTCACCTATTAGATTGGGACATGAAAGAAAAGGAGAATGACAAATGCTAGAGGGATTGTGGGAAAATAGAGGCCCTAATTATTGGTGGTGGAGTTATGTATTCTTTCAACCATCATGAGGAATACTTTTGAACTATGCCAAAAGGATTATAAAACCATGCATACCCTATGACTCAGAAATATTCTTAGTAGTTTTGTTTCCCAAGGAGATCAAAGAAAAAAGAGAAGAACCTATATGCAATAGACAGTCAGATTGATGATAGATAGATAGATAGATAGATAGATAGATAGATAGATAGATAGATAGACAGATAGATAGATAGATAAAAAGGATAAGATTTTTTTAGTGACAAAGAATATGAGTTTTTGGGGGGGACTTCCATCAATTGTGGAATGACTAAGAAAAGTTATGGTGTATGATTATGATGAAATACTATTTTGCTATAAGAAATGATGAACAGATTAGTTTCAGAAAAATCTAGGAAGACGTATGAACTGATACAAAATGAAGTTAAAAGAACTAGCAGTAATGGCAGTATTGTAATAATGAGCAAGTGTGAAAGACTTAGCTATTTTCATCAATACAATGATCCCAAACAATTCCAAAGGATTCGTGATGAAAAATGATGTCCATTTCCAGAGAGAGAACTAATAAACTTTGAGTACATGTTGAATCATCATCTTTTCCTTTTTTTTAATTTTCTCTTCTTTTCTGTAACATTGCTAATATGCAAATGTGTTTTGCATGATTTCACATGTATAATAGTATTGAATTTCTTGGCTTCCTAATAGGTAAAGGGGGCTAGAGGGAAGAAAATCATTTGGAAATGGAAATATACTTTTAATTAAATTAAATTAACATAGGCAAAACAACTAATATAATTCTATTCTTCAATTAACTGGTATTTGCATGGGATCATAGACATAGCTGGAAGGAAGTGCAGAGATCAATTAGTCTAAACCCCTCATAGAAGACTTCAAGTATGAAATGATATGAGCTGAGCTTTTAAGACTTCATTAAAGTGAAGTTGAAGACAGAATAGATTCCAAGAATAGTGCAAAATTACATAAACAAAGAAACATATATTGAGTTTAAAGAAGAATCAATAGTCTACTTTGGATAGCATTGTGAGTTTAAAAGGGGAGTAACGAGAAGCAAAGATAAGGAAGCAGTGTCAGATTTTACATTCTGGCACTCAAAGATGACTGCTGATAGCAACTACTGTCATGAAATTACAAGACGCGTGCTCCTTGGAAGGAAAGCTATGGCAAATCTAAACAACATACTAAAAAGCAGAGACATCACCTTGTGGACAATATAATCCATATAATCAAAACTATGTTTTTTTCAAGTAGTAATGTATTGGAACATAAGGAAAGCTGAGAGTTGCAGAACTGATATTTTTTAAATTGCAGCTAGAGAAGACATTGGAGGGTCTTTTGGACAGCAAAGAGATACAATCACTCAATATTTAAAGAAATTAATTCAGACTATTCATTGGAAGGACAAATAGTGAAGCTGAAGTTTTAATATTTCTGCCACACAATAAGAAAAGACCCTGGCATTGGAAAAGGTTGAAGAGAAAAGGAGAAAGAGATGGCAAAGTATGAGATGAATAGATATTCTCATGGAAATGATGAACAAGTGCTTAGACAGACTGAGAGAGAGTGGAGGATAGAAGGGTCTGGTATGCTATGGCCCATGGGATCATAATCTATAGAACATAAATTAATGACCCAAGAGCAAATGAGAACCAAAACTGGAAAAGTATTTTGGATCTGGATAATGGAAATTATTATATGCAAAGCTAAACAGTTTGTATGTTGTTCTTTAGACAATTGGGAAGCAATTGGATGTTTTTGATTAGATGAGAGCCATGTTCAGACATGTGTTTGGGAGGATAATTTGTACCCATTATGTAAAGAACAGATTTGAGAGAAGAATGGAAAAATTCAAGAAATAAGATTAAGACAGAATTAAAAGGATTTGACAAATGATTGGATGTAGAGAGAATAGGATATGGAAGGATCAAAGATCATTCCAAAGCTTCAATCCTGGGTGCCCAGGAAAATGGCATTCACACCAAGAGAATGAGGGTTTTGGGGAGCAAGGGAAGATTTATTGGATGGATAAAACTGAATTCAGTTTCAAACACACTGAGTTTGAAGTGCTGATAAACAAACCATGTTAGGAGGGTTGGGTTCCCCAGAGACAGTTGATTATGCATAATTTGAGTTCAGAGAAGTTTTATTTGGCTATTTCTCATTTTCTTCCATCCATCTATCCATCCATCTATCTGTCTATCTGTACTGTCAGTGACTTCTATCTAGCCTATATCTGAGAATTCCTAAAATGTTGAACTGGTGAAGACTAAATTTCATTATTTCACATGAGTGCTAACTAGATTAGGTGCTATGATATTATTTATCTAGTATGATTTAATGAAATCCTTTGTCAATGTATCCCATGCTAGGCTTCACAAACCTTATTACTTCATTCGCACCAAGTCAGAAGAGATATGCCTCCTTATTTTACAGCCTCGGGGTGTAAATGTTATTGCTGAAAGGACTAAAAAATATTAGATGTCAATCATGGTTGTTCTAACTGTGGGAATCACTAGAGTATGCCAGACTAGAGCTTGGTGCTAAAGTTGCCATTACTAATAATAACATCAGTTTTAATGGTATTAATAATAGGGCACAGATAGGAATAGTTCCTGGGATTCCACTGGTACAGCAAACAGCCAGGTGAGGAACTGCAATAGCCTGACATCTTTTCTGTACCTTACATTGTGAGTTGCCTAGAGATCTTAGGAGCTAAGTCACTTGTACAGAGTCATGAAACCAGCAACTGACAATGGAGACTTTCGAGCTTAGATTTTCCTATTTCCATAGTAAAGTCACTTTCTATTATGCAGTTTTGACAACTTATGTTATGGTGGTTATGGTGGTGATGATGTTGGTTTTGATGATGATATGATGATGATGATGATGATGATGATGATATAAACAAGTGGCATGAGGTGCCAGGGAAGGTTCTAGACTTAAAGGTCTGGATGATTGGAGTTTGACTCTTTACTTAGACACCATCTGTGTGACCATGGGCAAGTCACTTAACCTCCCTAAGCCTCACATTATTTATCTCTAAGATGAAGTCATTGAGCTCAATGGCTTCTCATGTCATTTCCTGCTCTAAATCTAAGACTCTATGATCCTGTGATCTTCAAAATAACTCATCCTTATTTGTAAAACTTTTTGAAGTTTTCAAAGTCCTTTATATACATTACCTCATTTGTGTGTCTAAAGCCTCAAAATCTCATACAAATGAGGCCATGATTCTCCAAGATGGCAGGATTTCACAACAGCCTAACCTGTGACAACATTTTTTAAAAATAGTTCCCAAGTATTGAGGAAACTAAAATGATTTTTAATAAGATAGAGAAACTGTTCACTTCTGCAGGATAGTCTTTTTTTTTTTTTTTACTATAATCTCATTTTTATTTGAAGTGTTAAAGTCTCAGTTCAGCAGATGGGCGCCCCTGTTGAGTATATGAGACCATAATGGTCTGCATAATATAGCCCTTCAGATATTAGAACATGTTCTGCTCAATTAAAACGGACAGTCAGCATTCTCTGTCTTTTTAGCTGACCTGCCACAGCATTTAAGAACAGAAAAAATATTGCTTAGCCACAGGCAAAATATTGCATGATGCTGAATGAATCATAAAACTCACTTTAACATTTGACCTCTCTCATTTCTGCTAGTGATGTGTTGTACTTGTCTCCAAAGTAATTATTCATAGGTTAATAAATAATACAAACTCCTAAAATATGATGCCCTTTGCTTTTCCCTAATTATTGCATCTGATACTTTTGTTGAGGCCAGTATTTTTGTACAGTATTTTAAAGGAATGAAAATGATGCAGATGGTGTCCTCTTCAAAATGGTACCTCTGGCTGTGAGGTGAACACTTAAGGGGCACATCATCTGAGGTAGGGAAAAAGTTGTGCTAAACTAATACTCCATTCAACTAATTCTACCAGCTTTCATTTTTGAGGACCATTTAAGTCTCTGTGCGTGTGTGTGCGTGTGTAAGCAGATGAGAGTGAAAGTGATAAAAAGGGAAACAAAGTCAGCCAAGTCCTATGTATGGAGAACAACCTACTCTATGTTCAGTACTAGTGGTTACACGATTAAGAATCACAGTCTCCAGTTGTACATATGGCTGATACACACACACACACACACACACACACACACACACACACACACATATATATTCTTTCCTTTACTCATTTCTACAATTAAATCAAATATCTACTATGTGTAAAAGAAACATGATCTGAACCCACAAAAAGAAAAAGGATAGAAGACCAGAATGTCTTCAAGACATTGTGAAGCATTTTCCTTGACCTCAGGCTTCCCATAAAAGAAAAGGCCAGTTTGTTTTTCAATACGGCCATTTTACTGCAGTTTCACAAAAGCGAGATTTGGAATACCACTTCCTGTGAAGAATAAAAAGTGCACACCACACATTCGACCATGGAAAGGTACAGAGGGGTGTGAACAAGCTGCACCACAGCCATCATAGGACTCCAAAAATCAAAGCAGTGAGGGATAGCAACAAGGAAATGTGTGCAAAAGAGGAAACATGAGCTGGTAACAAGCCTAGATTGACCGAAGGAATGCAAGATGGACCGTCAGAACGCTCCAATGCAACTTGATAATGTTAGGAGAAATTGAGGAAGGTAGCATAGAAGAGAACTGCACTGAATAATCTGGCATGGATGTGTTGTATAAGAGAGATATGGGTAATTCTTTAACAGACATAAACAAAGAACCATTTGAGTATTTGGGGAAGTACTATTCCTTGAATAATAGCTGAAATTTTAAGATGGACAAAATAGTAAGTAAGAATAATATTATTTGATCATTGGAACACATGTTCTATCTAAATAAAAATGATTACTGTGGTTGCTTTTATTGTTATTATTTCAATTTTACAAATGAAAAAACTGAGGCATGGAATTTGTTTTAATTAATCATGATCACAGAGCACATAAAATTTAGAAACAAGATTCAAACTCATGTGTCTTCTAATTCCAAGACCAGAACTCTTTCTACTCTACTACTTTACCTTTATGCCTGAGGAAGGAATAAAACTAGAATCTTCTTCGATTAAAGGTAAGAATCATCCTCTGTCCTTTCAGAAAATTCATTCACTTCAGTAATGAAGCTATTAGCCTAGTAAATGGGATAGAACACTGGACTAGTCAGGAAGATCTGGGTTCAAATCCTGCCACAGATTCTTAAAATTGCATGATTCTGGATAAATCAGTTAAATTCTCTGTACCTCGTTTTCTCCATCTGCTGAATGAAGGAGATTGCCTAGATCTCTATGATTTCTTCCAGCTGTAAATAAAAGACCCCATGAATCTAAATAAGATTCTAATGATCAGTCATTTTATTTCCTTGTCAAGGACTTTGAGAAACAGTGTTCAATAGTCCTAAGATGCTGCACTTTTGAGTTAGGAAAATGGAAGTTGAAGTATTATTTCTAACACATACTGACTGTGTAACTCGTCAAGTTCTCAGTGAAAACTCTCTAAGACCAGATTGCAGAAAATTGCTAGATGGAATTTTCTCACAGGGAGTTCACAACACTTATGGAAAAAGAAAGACTTTTTAAGAGACCCTTTAAAAATGATTTCTTATTGTTTCTCTAAAACTTAGTGTCCTTGTATTTTCAAATTAAAATATATTTTCTTACACTATTTTACTCATTGTTATAAAATATTTCATAGTCAACGGATGCTTATTTTTCATTCTAAGTATACATTGTAGGAACTCTGTTTATTCAAAATAACTTAATGAAGGAAATTCAATTCATCAGGATGGGAGAGCAAAGATTGCATCCAAATGGCATCTAAGGAACAACAGGGAAAGTAATGATTCATACTTGGTTATTATAATGAAGCTTTTACATTTAGAGCTTTCAAGCGAGCATCTATTTGAAAACAAGTGTGTAGGTGATGAAACATACTCATGAATACTGACTGCCAGTCTTTAGAAGTGAGACTATCCTTAGAGTGAAGTAGCTTCATAATATATATAAATACCCAATCTTGTTAAGTCTTGTCTACTTGTCCTAAAAATATAACTACATTAATACTTGTAAAAATCAGGAAGGGAAGAGAAATATCACTAATGAAGCAGTCAAGAACAAAGAGAGGTGGCACCTGAGATAAAGATGTAATTAATTAATTTTCATTAATATATATTTTCAAAAAAATATAGAGCATTAAAAGAAGCAACAGGGCCTAGTAGATTAAAAAGGGTGAATTTGTATTCAGGGATACCTGGGATCAAATCCTGAGTCTTACATTTGGTGGCCATTTTACCTAGGGCAAGTTTCTTTGCCTCCATTTGCCTTAAAAAACTTTCAAGAAAACTCTGATCAACACAATGACCAACCATAATGCAGCATGCTATCCATCTCCAGAGAGAGAACTGATGAACTCAAAAGTGAAAAGTGAAGCATAATGTATCCTTCCTTTTTTTCCTTCCTTCCTTTCTTCCTTCACAGAAGGTGCAGGAAAGGAAAGAAGGAAAGAAAATTCAGAAGTTGAAATGAAATAAAATTGAATAAAAATAAGGAATAGAAGGAAGGATTGAAGGAAGGTGAAGGAAGGGAGGAAAGGATGGAAGGACAGAGAAAAGAAGGAACTCCAAGGACTCATATACTAGAATAAAGTTCCCACATTGAGTGTTCCATATGCTGACAAAATAAGTCCCTCACATTATCTGTTTAAGATTTTAAAACCATTTCCCCCATTTTACTTATTGGATACATAATTGGAATAAAATTATGGGTTATTAAATAAATTGTGTCAATGGATTTGGAAAAAATAGGTTGATTGAAGAAAGAAGTAGATTTCTGAATAAGCTAGAAATTCTGTAGTTTAAAACCTAGCTCTGATAGACATTACTTCCTACTGGGGAGAACTTGTGTGATGCATACACAGAAAAAAGCAATAAAAGGAAAGTAAGATGAGGGCAAAAGAGAAAAAGAGACACAATGGGAGAGTGAGAATGTTTTAGAGTGGGGAAGGGGAGGAGGGGGAGAAGCACCTGAACTAAGCTTTGAGGAATACAGATAGATGAGGAGGGAATAGATTCAATGCACAAGAAAGAGCCTGCAAAAACACAAAGAATATACAGAAACGATGAGTTGAGAGAACAGCTAATTAAATCTGACCTACATCTGAAGTTTATTAACACAGTAGGGAAAAGACCTGTGACTTCATTGATAGAGAGTCTTCTCAGATGAAATTTCCTCCACTAATTCAGGTTGCCACATTATCTGCAAGTTATGGAGAGCCTAGACCTAGTTAGTTCTAGAGCTCTGAGAAGTTGTGTTATGGTCATATGGACACATAGCCAATATATGGAAGGGACTTGTACCTAGGTCTTCTGGGTTTAAGGCTAGCTCTCTATACACTAACTCACACCTCCTTTAAAAAAAAAATACAGGCTAGGAAACAGGAAACTGAGAGACAAAGAGATGAAGTGAATTGTCCACTAAAGCTGGTATTTATGGTATTTTAGTAAATAGTTGAGTTTTTTAAATGAGACCCTAATATGCCCCTACATGCAGGAGTTGGCTGGTATTTATTCTTGCATTTTTGTTTTCTTGTCTTTTTTGGCCACAAAAGCCATTCCAATACCTCTCTGTTCCTTTAGACATGAATAGGCATTAGAAATTAAAGTTAGCTTCTATTAATGTTCCTAATTTTGTGTGTGGTGGTGGGGGTGAGGAGATGCCCTTACAAGACTAAAAAATTAAAGGAAAAAATCTGTTTTTCATAATTATTACAAATACAAATTCATTTATGTAACCAAAATTGCCAAATTCTAAGAAAACAGGTTCAATTTAAATATCTTCAAAGAATTCACATAGCTCAGCAGTTACTTTGGATGGATGCCATTGACTGGATTATGCATTGGGAACATATATGATAAGTAATAGCCAAAAATATCATTATGGAGAACATCAAACATATTTTTATTACTATTAATAATAAATTATAATTGTTATTGCACAAATAAATCAGCATGAGTATTAAAAACATACCTTTGGTGGCAAAGGGGTTCTGGAACTGATTTCTCTAGTGTGATGAACTCCCTGGTGTGGAAATTCCAACCAACCATGCAGAGCAGAAACTCATCTTAATATGTTAAATGACTTAGTCTTTCGTAGCAAGTATGTGTGGGAGTCAGGACTATAAAATCATGCAGTTAGAGCTTAAAAGGACCTTAGAGATCATCTAGTTCATCTCCCTTATTTTACAAAGGACAAAACTGATGTTCAGAGAGTCTGAATGACTTACCTAAGGTCACATAGGCAGTATGTTACAGAAGTTATCTTTGAATATAGCTATTCTGATTCCAATTCTGGCACATTTTAGGCTGTCAATGTACCATGGCTGGGACCCAGGCCTACCTAATATTGGTCTTTTCTGTCTTTCAAATATATTTTTAAATTTTAACAATGACTATACTCTGAGAGACAGTTTTGCTCTTTGAGCAAATATGATCTTGAGTTAAGTTCTGCCTCTGGTTTATACTAGCTGAGTGACTATCAGAAAGTGCCCACTGCAGATGAATTACAAATATGTGTCAGTAAAGGACATTTCTATTCTAAAAATTCCCCACATCAATGAAATTGCAGAGCTGAGCCATGTACCTTTGGAACAGAACATAGATGAATAGGGTTGATCTCCGTAATACAGCGGATGGGAGGGATGTATAGCTGTTATCATAAGCATCTATAGATTTCAAGTTTTTGTTTAGTCATTTAGTAATTTGTGACTCCGTGGACCATAGTATGCCAGGCACTTCTATCCCCCACTCTCTCTTGAAGTCTGTCCAAGTTCACATTCATTGTATTAACGAAACTAGCTACCCATCTCATTGTATGCTATCCCCTCTTTTTTTTTCTTTTGCCTTAAATCTTTCCCATCATCAGGCTCTTTTCCAATGAGCCCTGTCTTCTCATTATGTGGCCAAAGTTTTAAACTTCAACTTTAGAATTTGACTTCCCAGTAAATAGTCTGAATTAAATTCTATAACTATCAACTGATTTAATCTCCTTGATGTGCGAAGGACTCTCTGAAGTTTTCTCCAGCACCATGATTCAAAAGTGTCAATCCTGCAGCACTCAGATTTTCTTATAGTCTAACTCTTACAAATATGTATTGCTACATGAATTTAGTCAATGCCTTCTCAATGACCAAAGTCCTTGAGTGAGAGTTGAAAGCGTCTTTGATAGTGGTTAACCAGATGATGGAGAAAAATAACAAGCAGCAGAGGTGTATCTTCTTCTGATTGAATAGAAAGGAGAAGCCTCTAACAGCTTGATATTACATTTGTACTTCCTCTTCTAAAAATCCCCTTCACCAGGTAATTCAGGGAATTTGGGAATTACAACAACAGCTTCAATTGAATCAGCTTGACCTTAAGGTTAAGCAAGTTTCTTGGGAATATGGGTAGGGATGACGTTATAACGGTGGAGGTACAAGTCAAGAGATAATGTTGGGGATAGATGCAGAAAAAAGTTTTAGACAAAATACAACACATTCCTATTAAAAGCACTTGAAAACAGAGGTATGAATGGATCTCTCCTGAAAATGATAAACAGAAGTCTCTACCTTGAACCATCAGTAAACATTATTTGTAATGGGTATAAGCTAGAAGCCTTAACAATAAAATCAGGAGTGAAACGAGGGTGACCATTGTCACCAATATTATTCAGTATTGTATTAGAAATGCTAGTCACAGTAATGAGAAGAAAAAGAAACGGAAGGAAACAGAATGGGCAATGAGGTAATAAGACTGCTTCTTTTTGTAAATGATATAATGAATACACTTGGAAAAACCTGGAGATGCAACTTGAAAGCTAGTTTAAAAAATAATTTTAGCAAAGTAGCAGGATGTAAAATTAAACCACATAAAAATCAACATTTCTTTATATCACCAACAAAACCCTGCATTAATGAATAGTAATTGATATTGCATTTCAAAGAACAATAGGCAGTTTAAAATACTTAGGGGTATACCTGCCAACACAAATCTAGGAACTACATAAACATAATTATAAAACACTTTGAATACAAATAAGGTCAGATTTAAATAAATGAAGAAGCATTAACTGTTAGTGGGGGGGAGAGTCAATAAATTAAAATGGCAACTCTACCTAAACTCTTCTATTTATTGAGTGCCATCCCAATTAAATCACCCAAAAAATATTTTATTGAGCTAATCCACTTCTGGGTCATAGTTCAAGGGCAGAGAGGAGCACTTTCAGTCATGAGGGAATGAAAACCCTGAGAGTCAGTATTACTTCCAATTTCAAGAGATCAGGAATCCTGAGAAACAGTATCCATTGCAGTCACAAAGGTTCAGGGGTCCCTCCTGGGTAAGGACCAGAATTCAGACCAGAAGAGTAGTGACCAAAGTTCTTCCCATATCACACCATCCAAGAAGCACATACACACACACACACACACACACACACACACACACACACACACACACACAATCTTCCAAACCCTCAGGATTAGCTCTGAAAACAATTGTTCAAAACAGTCATTACCCTGACAACAAGTCTATCCCCTAATCTGGGAACAGAGCCTACATTAAAATAAAGTTCCAAATCAAAATATAGGGTGAAAAAAATAAGCAACCAATAGTAAAAGAAGCTGACCACAAAAAGTTATGGTGACAGGGAGGATCAGCCACAAACTGAGAAAAAGAAAATGAAGTAAAAATATCTATAAGCAAAACTTCAAAGTGGGGCAGAAGGAAATGTGAATTAGATACAAACCCAACCAAAAATTTTAAGAGCTAGAGAATTAATTTTCAAATAAATCAGAAGAGTAAAGGAAAAATTAGCAATGAAGCGAAGGAAGACAATTATGAAAAGACAACAGATTGGTTTTAAAAAATTGACATGAAAACAGAAGACAATAATACCTTAAAAACAAAATTGGCCAAAGGAAAAATAGAAACAAAAATTCACTGATGAAGGTAACTTTTTACAAAACAGAATTGGCCAAATAGGAGAAGAGCTTTGTTTTTTTTTAAAGTCACTAAAAAAATGATTACTTAAAAAATAGAATTGGCCAGGGGAACACTAATGATGTCACAAGACATGAAGAAACAATAAAACAGAGTAAAAAAAAAAAAGGAGAAGAAAATGTGAACTATCTCACAAGAAAAAAAAATGACCTGGAAGATAGATTGAGGAGATACAATTTAAGAATAATTGGATTTACCTGAAAACCATGATCAAAAGAGCCTAGAAATATTTAAAAAAATTAAAAAGGAAAGTTTTCCTGAATTCTTAGCTCCATAGGGTAAAATATAAATTGAAAGAATCCAAAAATCACTTTCTGAAAGTGATCCCAAATGAAAACTCCCAGGAAAAATACAGCCAAATTTCAGAGCTCCAGATTCTTTACAAGAAGCCAGAAAGAATCAGTTCTGATGCTGTAGAACCATAATGAAGATCACACAAGATTTAGTAACTACCACATTAAAAGAGGACTTGGAATATGAATTTCAGAAGGTAAATTGCTGGATTGCAACAAATAATAACACACCCAGCAAAAGTGAGTACAGTCCTTCCAGAGAAAAATAGATATTTATTGAAATACAGACTTTTCAATCATTCCTGATAAAAAGACCAGAGTTCAATACAAAATTTGACTTTCAAATACCAGACTCAAGAGAAGCATGAAAAGGTAAACATGAAGGAGAAACCATAAGGGAATCAATAAGATTAAACTATTTACTTTTCTATATGGGAAAATGATACATATATCTTCTAAGAACTTTACCATTATTAGGACAGTTCAAGGGATTGTCCATAGAAAGAAGGTGTGGAAATGAGTCAGTTACATTGGAATGATGTAAAAAATGCATACCTGAGAGAGATCCCCTAGAAGAAGAAGGAAAGGAGAGGAAGAATGGGGAAAATTATTTCCCATAAGAAAGGTACTCAGGAAGATATTTTGCAGTGGAGGGGAAAATGTGTATATGTGTGGAGTGGCAGCACGCTTGAGCCTCTGCAAAGTAGTAAAGGGGCCATAGTTACCTTGTGTTTGATAAACCCAAATTTCCAAGCTTTTGGGGTAAAAACTCACCATTTGATAAAAATTTCCAAGAAATTAGAAAGTAGTGTGACAGAAGTTAGGCATAGACCAACATTTCCCACTGTATACCAAGATACGGTCAAAATGGATAACTGATTTAGACATAAAAGGTAACAGCATAAGGAAATTAGGAGAGCATAGAAAATGTACCTGCCAGATCTATGAATAAAAAGAGATAGGATTTTGGGAAGGAAAACTGACAATTTTGATTACAACCAAAATAAGAGATAAAACAGCAAACTGTGAAAAATTTTTAAAAAATAGGGAACTGAACCAATAAAAATAGAAGTCATTCCACAACTGATAAATGATCAAATGACATGAACAGGCAGTTTTCAGAAGAAGAAATAAAAGGTATCAATTGTCACATTAAAAATGTATAAATCACTACTGATTAGGGAAATACAAATTAAAAAATCTCTGACATACTACCTCATATATCAGACTGGTTTACATTACAAGGACAATGACAAATACTGGAGAGAATATGAAAAAAAATTGGGACACTATTGCATTGTTGATGGAGTTATTAACTAATCCAATCATTATGGAGAATAATTTGGAATTATGCCCGAAGAGTTGCAAAGTGTGTATACCTTTTGAGTGAGCAATATTACTACTTGGTCTATATACTAAAGAGATCAAAGAAAAGGGAAAAGAACAGATTTATACAAAATTATTCATAGCAGCTCTTTTTATGGGGTCAAAGATTGGGAAATTAAATTTTTTGACCATCAATTAGAAAATTGTTGAAAAAGTTTTGGTATATAATTATGATGAAACATTAATGTGATATAAGAAATGATGAGTAGGATTATTTCAGAAACTGAAAAGATATATATGAACTCATGCAAAGTGAAGTGAGCAGAGCCAGGAATACACTGTATACAGTAACAGCAATGTTGTAATGATTTTCAACTGTGAAAGATTTAGCTACTCTGATCAAGACAATAATCTTTGACAGTTCCAAAGGACCCAGGATGACGATGCTATCCACCTCCAGAGAGAGGACTAGTAAACTCTGATTATAGACTGAAGTATCCTTTTTTTAAAAGATTTTAGTTTTATTGGGGGTTTTTTTTGTCTTTTTTTGGAACATGGCTAATATGGAAACATGTTTTATATGACTTCACATGTATAATCAATATCAAATTACTGGGCTTCTCAAGGAAGGGGAGAGGCACAGCAGTACTGAGGGAATTTGAAACTCAAAATTTAAAAAAAAAATTGCTAAAATGTTTATATATGCAGTTGGGAAATGTTTAATGAAATGGAAAAATATTAAAAAGAATGAAGTTCTTTCTTCAACAAAACAATAGCAACAACAAAAAGAAATGAAATGGAAAAGTCTTCATTTATAGCACTGGTGGTATTTCCTGGACTGAAGAAAACACAGATACAGCAAAGTACTGCAACACACCTCTGGGCTATCCGCACTAACCTATGGAAGCCAACAGCGATTGACTGCCTTTAAGGAAGATTTATATAGGTCCAAAGGCATAATAGTTGATACACAGGAATATTGTGAATACAGAGAAAAATATATTTTAGAAACTCTCCACATGAAAACATTCCCAGAGTGTCTAAAATCAACTTGATGATAATATGAACCAACAACCCACAACTTAGATATAGTAAATAGCAAAATATATTACATATGAAACATACTATTCTGTCCTATTCTCTGTCCAATTATATGTGAAGGTAAAAGAGGAAAGCAAATCAAGAAAATGGCTAGTCACTGGGAGAGTAGTTAGTCGTTTTGTATGAACTTTTTTTTCCTACCTGAAGTACCCTGCAAAATCCTCTCCATTTATGCATATTCTATGTCTCTTACAAGATCCAATTCCAAGTCACCAATGCTATTCTGAATCAATTTTATGTAATTATTTTATTTCATATAAGTATGTCATATTATATATGCTTTATCCATTAATTGTCTATACCATGGAACTGAGCATGCTATTATATGCTATTTCATTCTCTAATTCTTCAGTTTGTATAGTGGTATGTTGATGTTATCTTGACATTTATCACCAAGCAGATTTGGAAAATGGAGATGAATACTTGTTGGCCAAGAAGACATCCCCTAGGGTTCCAATCAATATCTCAGAAAATTTTGTCTTGAAATTTTATTTGGGCTTAGGGATTGAAAAGATTTAAAGCATTACAATTCCATCCTAAGAGATTATTGAAAATAGAAGCACTGAAAGCTGACAAGTGACACAGGATAAAGGCAAACAAGAAACAAGAAGGAAAAGAGAGTAAATAGCAGCTGGAGAGAGAAGCCCCAAGAGGATAGCCATCATGACAGGAGGTGCTGGGAATTTAAGATGGAGGAAGTGTGATCTAATCCCAGAAAAGATCTGGGATAGAAAGTACACTGCATCCACAAGTTAGAACTCACGACATTCCAGTGAATATTTCATTTTTCTTCTTCCTTTGGAGAAGGTGGGAGTGTACTGCCTTCACCTGGAATGTAAGAGGCTTATTATTCTTAAAATTTTGTTTACATATCTCTGTTTAACATCTACCATGTCAGCAGTTTTTTTTAAGCTGATAACTTACATTACTAATCTTTGTATATTATATACTGGAAATACTGTTGATAGGAGGACTGGGAGATAACTCCCTCAGAGAAAGAAACAGAAAGAGATTAAAAACTGTGATATTTTAACCAGAGCTTGATCTCTGGCTGGGAGTTCAGCCCACAGAGAAAAGGTGATTTTTTTTTTTTAACTTCTCAGGGAAGAAAGAAAACTTACACCATGGAACCCTGGGCAATGATTTAGTGCTAGTACAACTAGCTGGGTTCATGTTGAAATTGAAGGCCTTTGCTATTTTATCTTCTCATTGTCACCTGAAGCCAAGTTTTAAAGAAAAATCAGTATGCCAAAGAAAGATGAGAAAGGAGAAGGGGATAGTTGTGAGTTACTCTCCAGGGGAGGAGTAGCTCGGCCTACAAATGGAGAAGCAAATATGAGTGACAAAGAGCACTACTTCCTTCAGTTCAATTTACGATACCACTACAGCTACTGTTAGACATATGTTTATTATTTCTCTAATTTGTCTGTAAGTATTTTATGGGCAGGTTCTACAAGTTACTCTTATTTTTTTTATTCTTTATTAATCTAAAGACTTTATTTCACATGTGTTGGATGGAAACTTTCTTTAACCTATCGGGATTAACTGATACTTCAAAAGGTCACTCAGCGCCACTCTCTCATTTTATAGATAACGATTTTGAGGTCTGGTGAGACAGAATGATGTGAAGAACCAAGAGGAATATAGTGAATGAGACCTAGAAGAATGGATATTTCTTTGAAGCAGGCAGACTTAATGTAAGCAAAATACTTCCTAAAAAATATGATTATTCAATGGTGTAATAGGTTGCCTTGGGGGGTAATATATTCACCCTTAATCAGATAGGTCTTGATGACCAGTTATTTGGAAAACTATAGAGGGAATTTGTTGTCAGGTGGAAATTGGAGAACTGGTCTCTGAAATCCCTTCCAATATAGATTATTTGTCATTCTATCCAAGACCAAAACTGTAGTAAGCATCAGATTTTAACTTAGATCTTTGGATGCTAAACCCAATAGTGTTTCTCTGGTGTATTTTGTTAGCAAAGATTTTCTACGAAACATAAGAAGAGACAGAGCCATATTATGGCATTGTGCTCTCTCCTGAAGGATTCGAGCTCCTAAAGAAGGGATAGTACTCAAGTGGAAAGGATTGCTGATATTTTCAAGCCCGTCATCTCCCTCTGAATGACGACAACAGTGTCATCATTGAAACATGAAGCTGACAAAGATAAATGTTCATCCAGATATCCAGATGTGCTTTTTATCTTGGCAAATGTATCACTATGACCTACCAGTACTTAGGGGAACTCTTGCATTTTCCAAGCAGCTCATTGCCTTTGCCTCATGGCTGACTCTTCTGCCATCTGCTGAATATCCAACTCCCTGTGGCTCTAAAGGACATTTGAGGGAAAGACTTGGCATCAAGGAGGAAAGAGCACCTTTTAATTTTCCTCAGAAAAAGAGCTGCATATCTATGTCATAGGCATTTGGAATAAAATCAAAACTGAAAAGAGGTTTTATGCTGCTGGCTACAGTTTTGTTATATAGACAGCATGAATTGCCATTATAACCTTGGAGTGCTTGGGGTTTTCTCACCTGTCAATTAAGAATCGCTTTTTTGTTCGAGTATTGATTCATTTTAAAAGGTAAAATGATGAATGGAAAATAGAGCAAAAGAGCTTTTATCTTTCAGAAGGCTTACTGTTTTATGGAGGAGCCCCATTCTCCAAAGATAAATTTTTATGTAAGATTTACAGCATCAAAAATCTCAGTTTTTGCCTTCTTCTGTTCATTATTACTAAAACAAGGTGGTAAAAATGACACAAATAAGAAAGAATGGGTCCAAAAGGAAGATTTCACTGCAAAGAACTATGTAGAAAATTTAGATGATGCACATGATACACACAGGCAATGTCTGATATATTTATTCTTTCCAACAAATAAGACAGGAAGATTTACTCTGAAATGGAGCCAGGACTTGTGACTGTCTTGGAAGTAGAAGGGAGACTAGTCAGAGCAGATAAATCTCTACTTAGTTATTTTATTGGAGCTACAATCATTCTAAATTTGCAAATCCTACTGAAGTTTTGTGCTCAGTTTCTGAATGTAGATCAAGAGAATGGTGCAACTCGTAAATATTGCCCAATGAGACAAACACATGGAACTCTTTTATTCTATCCATAAACTTTGCTTAGAGATAGTAATCTAAGGAATATTATATATGTGTCATACATGCACATATATATACACTGAACCATGCCTGGCAGAAAGTAAAATTTGAATTATTTGTATACTAACTTAGATATTTAAAAAGTGACATATAAGAGGTATGGGAGATTTGATGGAAACATAGAACCTGAAGGCAAAATTGTTAAAACACCATATTGGGCAGATCTGTTGACACTCATAAACCACAGGTTAAGCTGAGCCAAGTTTCCTATCAGGAACCAATTTACACTTTGGTTAGAGACTTGTGAAGTACATTGGTTTTCCTGGAATCCCAAATTCAAAACAAATCTTTGGTGATGAAAAGTGAGGGAAGCAAATGGTATCCAGTTAGCAGTAAGTTCTTTACTCCAGTTAAGTTAAAATCTAAGGAAGCATTCTCCTGGGGTCTGGTCTTTATACTTTCATTTAACACAAAGTAAAAGAAAATACTAATATTCTCAGGTGAATTTAACTATAAGCCCACATAGTTCTTTGTTTCTTTTTTTTATTTTTCATTTTTAAAACAATTTATATCACATAAAACAATTCCAACTTTTGGTCAGGTGATACTTCTCTTAAAGCATTTACAATGTAGATCACAAACGAATTTTTTTTTAACATTAACCAACTGAGACACAAATAATAACTATGTATGCTAACTTCATAAGCTCTTGACCTAATTGTCTCCACACTATTACTAAGAATTAAAGGACCCTAACTTATTGTTGTTGGTCTAAAGTTCTAAGTCTAACAGCTTAATTTTAGACTTAACCTTGGATGTTCCCCTACCAGCAATCTATAATTGAATAGATCTGGTATTACAAACCTTTTCACTATAGGAAATTGCCACTAAGAGTAGAGACACTGCAGGGAAATAATATCTCCTCAACATCATGTCAGTTCCAGGAAGGAATAGATTGTCAACTTGCATTCAGTGAGGCTTAAAGTCTGCCAGGTGTCAGTGGAGAAATTGAGTCAAGAGAATCCTACCTCAGCCCAGGCTGAACAGCTACTCTCCCATCCTTCCCATGAGATCATCTTTTTCAGTTCATACCAGTGTCTCACAGGCTTACTGGCATCATGGATTGGAGGATCAGAATGCCTTTCTTTCTATTCATACCTGGAGTTAGAGGCAGAAGAACAGTCACTTAATAGTCCCACAGCATCTTAAAACAGCAAGTTCCAATAACTAGGTTTCAGATATGACCATAATTTCACATTGGCTAAGGAACATCTTTTGAGGCAAGTCTTAAGTGACTTATTCGCCTTTCTGTACATGTTCTAATTCCTGCTTAAATAACAATGTTAAAATCAACCTTACTATTAAAACCTTAACTTTTCCATCAATGCCAAATTTTACCCAAAGTCACCTGCTTCTAGGAAACTTAGATTAAAATTCTTTTCTCTAAGCTAAAGATATCTCTGATTAAGTCTCAGTAATTAATTCAGTCAATTGTTTTAATGCTAATTGCTTTTGCATCACTTTTTAACATGTCCAATTTTTCTCCCCATCTCTCCCCTCCCTCACCCCCTAATACCTTGCCTTCTGATTACCCCTTCCCTCAATGAGCCCTCCCTTCTTTCACACCCCACCCTTCTGTTATCCCCATCTTCTCTCTTTTCTTGAAGGGTAAGATAAATTTATATACCCCATTACCTGTGTTTCTTATTTCCCAGTTACATGCAATAATAATTCTCAACATTCATTTCTAATACTTTGAATTCCAACTTCTCTCCCTCCCTCCCTCCCTCCCTACCCATCTCCACTGAGAAGGCCAGCAATTCAATACAGACTAAATATGTGTCATTTTGCAAAAGACTTCCATAATAATTATGCTGTGTAATACTAACTATATTGCCCTCTATCCTACTCTCTCCCCTCATTTTTTATTCCCTCACTTGACCTTGTCCCTTCCCAAAAATGTTTATTTCTAGTTACTCCCTTCTCCCATTTGCCCTCACTTCTATCATTCCCCTCCCTTCACTTGTAGCCTCTTCCCCTACTTTATTTTAGTATAAGATAGATTTTCATACCAAATTCAAAGAGCATGTTATTCTCTCCTTAAGCCATATGTGGACAGAGTAGCTTCACTTTTCCCCTCTCCCCTTGTCCCTTTTCTCCTCCACTGAACAAGATTTTTCTTTATCTCTTTTATGGGTTATAGCCTTCCCCATTCCATTTCTCCCTTTCTTCTCCCAGTATTTTCCTCCCTCACCCCTTAATTTTTATTTTATTTCTTTTTGTGGATGTCATCTCTTGTGTGTGTGTGTGTGTGTGTGTGTGCGTGTGTACAATCCCTGCACCTACCCAAATACTAAGAAAAGTCTCAAGAGTTATAAATATTTTCTTTCCATGTAGGAATGTAAACAGTTCAGCTTTAGAAAGTCTTTTATGACTTCTCTTTGCTGTTTACCTTTTCATAGTTCTCTTGATTCTTGTATTTGAAAGTAAAATTTTCTCTTCAGTTCTGGCCTTTTCCTCAATATGAATCATTGAAAGTCTTCTACATCATTGAATGACCATTTATTCCCTTGAAGTATTATACTCAGTTTTGCTGGGTAGGTGATTCTTGGTTTTAATCCCAGTTCCTTTGACTTCTGGAATATTCTATTCCAAGCCCTTCGACCTCTTAATGTTGAAGATGCCAGATCCTGTGTTTTCCTGATTGTATTTCCACAATACTAAAATTGTTTCTTTCTAATTGCTTGCAGTATTTTCTCCTTGACCTGAAAACTCTGAAATATGGCCACAATATTCCCAGGAGTTTCTCTTTTTTGATCTCTTTCAGGAGGTGATTGGTGGATTCTTTCAATATTTATTTGGCCCTCTGGTTCTAGATTATCAGGACAGTTTTCCTCGATAATTTCATGGAAGATAATGTCTAGACTCTTTTTTTTATCATGGCTTTCAGGTAGTCCCATAATTTTTAAATTGTATTTTTAAATTGTCTCCCCTGGATCTATTTTCCAGGTCAGTTATTTCTCCAATGAGATATTTCACATTATCTTCTATTTTTCCAAACTTTTGGGTTTATTTTTTAACTGCTTGTTTAATCTCATAGTCATTCATTTCCTGAACTCAATTATCTCTTTCAAAGAACTATTTTGTTCAGTGAGCTTTTGAACCTTCTCCTCCATTTGGCTAATTCTGCTTTTTAAACCTCCTTCTTCTCATTGGTTTTTTGGATCTCTTTTTCCAATTGAGTTAGCCTCTTTTTAAAGCTGTTATTTTCCTCAGTATTTTTTTGTTTTTCCTTTAGCAAGCTGCTAATTTGCTTTTCAAGCTCTTCCATTGCCTGAGTCGTTTATGTTCACTTTGGAGACCCTGGAGGCAGGGTCTTAACTTCCTATTACAATAAGCCTTTTTCTTCCTCATCCAAAAGGATGGGAGGAGACATTCTGTTCACCAAGAAAGTAACCTTCTATGGTCTTACATTTTTTCCCTTTTTTGAGCATTTTCCCAGCCAGTTACTTGACTTCTGAATCCTTTGTCAAGAGATTTGACTCAGCTGCTTGGTTCCCCAGGGCTTTGGGTAAGGGCAGGTCCGTCACTCAGGGCTGAGGATTGGATCAGCGGCTCCCTTCCACCAGAGGCTTTAAGCTGAGCTTCCTGTTCAATGGACCCAGGTTGCTTCCTGGACTGAGTAGCTGCCTGCAATCTGCTGCTGCCGCTGCACTCTGCCATTGCCTGGGGCTATTGCTGGAGGGACCCCTTCCCCTCTCACCCAGCTGGGAGAGCCCTCCCATACTGACCTTTGGAGCTTTCTTTGTGGGTTGAGGTATCTGGGACCCTCCCTCCTGGGAATTCTGCCCTGGAGGACTGTTCTGTTCCTGTTCCTCCCAGTGCTGGGCGTGATCATGGCTGGGCTCCTATCTGCTCAGCATCTTGTGAGATACACCTTTCCTGTTGGCCTTCCAGGTTACCTTTGGCTGGAAACCTCTTTCTCTTTGTTGGTCTGTGACTTCTGCTGCTCTAGATTTTGTTGAGACTCATTTTTTACAGGTATTTTGTGGTCTGTGGGGGAAACACTAGAGTATATGCGTCTTTCTACTCTGCCATCTTGGCTCTGCCCCCGTGCTTTGTTTCTAATGGGAAATAAAATTAACAATTAATTGTCATTTTCCTTTGTAACTGATATGAGGTCTTTTGAGTTGGTAAGTGGAAGAAGGTCTTGTGGAGGAAACTTCCATGTTGGACTTGGCAGAATAGAATTCTATCTCCATGCCTTTGCACAGACCTCAGGCCCAGAATGCACTCCATCTTTAACCCTTCCCCTTAGAATCTCTAAATCTCCTCAAAACTTAGCTAAAGAACTATTTTATCCATGACATCTTTCCTGATCCCCCTCCTGTTATTAGTATTTTCTCCTCATAAAATTGCCTTGTATTTATTTTGCAAATAATTATATACAAATATGCATATGTATAAACACATATGAATAAATAGTAAATACAAACACATATAATATACACATATGTGTGGGTCATTTGCTATCATAAAATGTAATATCTTGGAGGGAAAGGACTTGTTCATTTGTCTGCTTTCATCTAGCACAGTTCTTGGGATATAGTAATAAATGCATTTTAGTTCTTCCATAATGTTTATTTAGTCTATGGAGAGGAAGAGTCATAGGACAACATGACAACTATCTTCAGGTATATGAATGGTTGTTATATAAAGAGGGATTAAACTTTATTTATTTATTTATTTTTGGTCTGTCCCCAGAAGACTGAATCAGGTACCATCACTGAAAGTTTCAAAGAACCAGAAGTTAATTTTGAAGGCAGAAAACAAAAATTTCCTGATAATCAGAGCTGTCCAAATATGGTATAAGTTTTGTAATGTAGAGTATTCACCCTCATTAGAGGTCTTCAAACAAAGACAACTTGTTAGGTATGCTGTAATGAGGGGGATTCTTGTTTAAATCTGTATTAGACTTGGGGTGTCTCTGACATGTCCTTTGTCTCTGAGGATCTTCATATTTATTATATCTTGTCATTTCATTCCTCTGATCAAAAATCTTCCATGGCTCCATATATCTTACACAGTAAATTTCCAGCTCCTTTTTTCTGACTTTTAGAACATAGATTATCGGGAACTACCTAACTGAATCAGCCTTGTTTTAGGCTATTTCTATCTCTGTATGATACATTCCAAAAGATTGGAATATTTTTTTCTCTGTTCACTTCTATGCCCTTGTTCATTCTGTCTCTTTTGCCTATAACATCTCTTCCTGGCATTGCTTGTGGACCATCTTATTTCAATCCTGACAGTTTCCTTTATGTGACATCTACTATCTAGTCATCATCCTCATCTCCTCCCAACAGAACCTTGTACTCTGTCTCTGGGTCCTCAATCCTGAGATACAGATAAGTGAGTTTTTCATTTATGTGGGAGGGAACAGACCTCTACATCCCTAATCAACCAATTGCCAACCAGACCCACCAGTCTGATACTCCCTTTCCAATGGTCTACACACTGTTTTTCATCATAAGAATAGAAAATGCTTGAGGGCAGGGATTGTCTTTTTTGTTTATATCTATAGTCCTAGTTTTTAGAAGAGTGCCTGCCACATGGTAAGCACTTAATAAATACAAATCTATTTCTCTGTTCATCTATCTACTCTTTAAAGTTCAACTCAAATGTCACTACCATTATGAGTCTCTGATTTTGAATTTGGTAATGGTAATTTCTCCCTTGGATCTCACAAGACACTTCATTTCTCATCTATCTAATTATCTTATGTATTATTTTACATTAAAAATTATCACTGTATATATCACAACCTATTTTTAAACTATCAACTTCATGAGGAAAGATATTCACCTACAACTTATATTTCCCCTTTCACTTAGTATAGTATTTTGCATGTAGTGGCCATCAAGTAAGTGTTTTTTAATGAATTAAATTTTATTGAATAAGGACATTGAAATCTTGGTTTTCACTACTTTATGGCCTTGACTAAGGCACAATCTCTCTGAGCCTCAGTTTCCTTGATTATGAAGTAGTGATATCTAGGGATCTGCCAAGTCTTTCTTTTCCTGACAATAAATTCAACAGTCAAACTAGGATCATTTTCCTAGAGCTACAAAGGACTTCAGTGGCCCTCTAGCCTAATCCTCTGATTTTACAGATAAGGAAACTGAAACCTAGGGAGCTTAAATTACTAGCCCAACATTATATAGGTAGTAAACAGAGGCTGGATTAGATCCTAAATCCTTTGACTAGAAAACCAATACAGCTGAAGACCATTCATTCAATGATTCCCACAGCAGATTGATAACTACTGAATTAAATAAATAGGTAAGCCATTTATGAAGCACCTACTACATATCAGCACCATGCTATACACTGGAGATAGAAATATAAGCAAGCAAAGCAGTCCATTCCATTAAAAAGTTAATAGATTTATGGGTAAAGACTGTACTTAGAAAAGTGTCAGAAAAATGAGGAGAAGGGGAGGAGGTATAAGGAAGTATGTGGAGGCCTTAGCTTCCCTAAGAATTAGGTAAAAGCTCACCTATCACAAAGGAAGAAATTCAGAGGCAGAATCCAAGATTTAACAGGGAAGGAGCTGGAGACTGTGGTACATTGAGAGTGTCTATTGAGCATTTATTACGAAAAAAAAGATAGTATTTGAATACTTCAGCATTGTGGGCACTCACTATATCTCAAAACTTATTTACTCTTGCTTAAACCCCCCTGTTTTATAAGCTTGAGTTTTCAGTTATTCCCCATGCAGCAGAATAATCAATGGGCATTGAAAGTCTACTTGGAAACAGGCAAAATGAGAGAGGTGGAGCTAACATGCTGGCAAAAAGTAGATTAAAAAGATCTAAAAAGTAAGTAACAGAACTGCTCTGTATCATGCTATGATGCAATGATATAAATTCATAATGATGGCCTCAAGGTAAAAAGAAAAAAAAATTGAATAATGTACATCATCTTCTGTCTGAAGGGAAAGGAAAATACATAATGTATTTTAGAAAGATTTCTATCCAAGTTAGTCAGATAAAGTTTTGGAATTAATGTCAGGGAAAAACCTTATAGGGGCTAGTAGGGAATGATTTTCCAGGTACAGTTTTAGTCAAATAATTATATTTAATAATTATTATAATTATTCAACTAGGAACTGAGTTGCTGATTGGTACAGAGGACAGAGTATCCCAAGTGTAGTAGACAGGCTCACATTTGCAAGAAAATTTGCCCCCATAGAGATATCACCAGTTTTCCCTAAATATCCAACTCTGGAAAGAAGGAGGGTAGGTGGAAAATGGCATAGAGCAAGGTGAACTCTGAGTGAAAGGTGACGTAGTTGACAAGACCCAGGGCTGAACAAGGAAGGGGACCATGAGGTTGGAGGGGAAGCACGTTCTCCCATGCTACAATTCCAGAGAAAATTCAGGTAAGTCTTTGCTACTTGTGACTCTGATTGTCAATGATAACGATTTGATGTTTAGAAGATGTTGACCTGCAGTTATTTCTGTGTATGTCTTATCTCCCCAAATAGACTTAAAGTTCCTGAAGGACAGAGGTAGTGCTTTTCACATCTCTAAGTTCTTTCTCTACGTAGAGAGCAATTACTCTCATTAGAGAGATGATAAGTGAGATATTATTTAATTAGTTACACTTTCCAAAGAGTCAGGTTTACAAAAAGTGATCATTTGTGTCTTCATTTCCTCATCTGCAAAATCAGTAAGTTGGACTAGACGCTTTCTTAGCTCCTTACAATTCATGTGTGTGAGTTGATTTAATTCTCCTCATTAAAATCATGACTGGGCAGACCCTCAAATATTGGGATAATTTGATTTATATGGATCTATTGATTTCTAGTCTCTATAGCTCGGAGCAATAAACTCCCAAATGATGGAGTGTGGCCATTAACAAACATCAAACAAAACTTATCTACATTTTATTTATCTTATTGGATGGTTACTGTAGCAATATTAATAGAAATACAGAGCAAGTCCCAATAGTTAATGCCTGATGTTATCCATTCACCTTAGCAAGAAACAGGACCTAATGATGAATCCTAAAACTAGCCCCAGTTCCAAGATATCTAAATGAGCTGTTACCAGAAGATGGCAGTCATGTTAAAGCTGTCAGTAGTTTAGTACTTAGTAAAAGAACTTAATTACCTTCTAATTATATCATATTGGGGGAAAAAAAGGACATGGTGCATATGATGATAGAGTCAAAAGAATTACTCTCTATATGTCATAGAAACCCCCCAAAAATAATAATTTTACTTTCAAGAAACTCCACATCAGGTTTCTTTCTTTTGTCCCTAACCAATTTATAATTTCATGGCCTGATTTCAAGCTTAGACCATATTCAGAATATTCTAGGCTTAACTTAATTCCTCTTATCTCTGAATCTTCCCCAGTGACAGGAATCTGTGACCTGCCTTTTTGTGAAGGTTGGGGACACTTTGTGTTTTAATCCACAAAGCTGTTGCTTTTCTCTCCTGAGCAATTAATTCTAACAAGCATTTAAAAGATGATCACCTCCAACCCAGAGCTTTTAAATGATATTTTCTTGTCTGGCTAAAGACAAAATGCGTAGGCAGTTGGCAACCTGCTTCCTTGAAAAGTTATTTGATATTTATAGGAGAGTGATGGCCCAGAGGTAAAATGCACTTAACTAGATGTAGTTATGAAAAATGTCCATTAGAAACAGTCTGTTACTCACAAGGTGGAGAGGAATGTTGAATAGAAACATGAGAGCTCTGCTTTCCATTCTGATAGACCATCTCAGCTCAGAGCCCACCATTTCCATTCCTTCTGACACCTCTTATAGTTTACAGTGACAAGAAAAGAATGGAGACTCAAGGGGACTATTGTATGAAGTCCTGGTTCTATCAGAGATCTGACATGACCTTGAATAAGCTGGTTAAACTCTTACTACCTCTCTATTCCCCAAAATAAAACAAGGATGGCAAAATCATCACTAGTGCATTACCGTGAGGGTTGAGTAATATGTATGTCTTAAATGCTTAAAAATGATACATTAAGAGTAAGAGTCCCTATTCTGTCATGAAACTTACTAGCCGGACACACTGCTATATTTGCAGTATCAAAAATAACTGACTAGAATTCAAATTTGGGCTCAGACATTTGACATTTAGTAGGTGTGTGACCTTGGGCCAGTCACTTAACCCCAATTGCCTTGCCTTCCCAGTGAAAAACCAAACAAAAAAACTAAACTAAACTGAAAAACTGACGAGCCATTCTACATTGCCCTGGGGATTTCTTACCAAGCATGTGGAGTGTTATAGAAAACTGGAGATTTTTCACTTTAAGTAAACAATATATATTTCCCTGTGAATTGTATAGACGACGTGATGATAACCCTGGTTACCCTATCCTTTCATTGATTTTCTTTAAGCTTTTGTATAGATATCTAAAAGAGAAAATCAAACCCGTAGTAAGAGAATGAAAGCAGCACTTTCTCCAAGTATCCTTGGAGGAAAGGAAAGAAAAATGAGAGGAAAACAACTGAGAAATCATGTCAGCTTGTTAAGTCATTTGAAATATTTTGGACAATCAGAGCACTTGGGGTAATTTCCTTGCAATTCATCGGCTGCATAATGATGACTGCCTATTCCACTCTCTGACACAGAGATATATTATACCCAACTGTGATCAGCGTGTATAAACAATAAACAGTGCAAAAATATACAATGTCAAGAAACAGGTCTCAGTGGTGCTTTTAGAAAGACAGATAAATCACACTGAACTTGAAATAAAAGATGACTAGGATATAGACAACTGAGATTAGCTGAAATATGTGCATTCTTTTTATTTTTAATTTGCGCACTCATTCATTTAACAGAATTGATTATAAAATATGTCAATAACACACCAGTGTTGTTTCTTTTAACCTCTTCTTCTGAGGGCTTGCCAACTACCGAAATTCCTGAAGCTGTTCCATTGAACATGATTAATTTCTAAATTTGTTAGCAATGGTTGATCCCATCTATTTACAGAAAGCAACATAAGTTCTTTCCAAGGTATATTTGAATTTGCTTGGATTTACCACTTAGGTATGGACCTATCTTTGATAAATATTAGTTGCCAGCCCTTGAAGGCAGACTATTTGAAATGATCAGGAATTTTTAAACCACTTCAAAGATCTAAGATCACGTGAAAACTTGTTCACAGGCAGGTCAGTTGAATACAAAGTCTGTGCAGTGTTATGGTGTCCTTTCTGAACTATGTTTCTTCAGAAAGAAAAAAAAGAAAACAGTTAAAAGAATGTAACAGAAATCCACATCTCCTGGTGATTTGAAACAGCTCTTTATTTCTGAACTGAAAATCATAAATTCAAGTCTTGGCACCAGATCTGTTCCATTTCTTAACTATCCAGAGATATACAACCCTTTAAATCCTGCTTTTCTGCATTAACTCAATAGTGTGCCCACTTTCAAAACTCCTTAAGAGAATAATGTCATAAATCAAAGGAATAGTATGCCACACTAGAAGACCAAAGGCCTACATTATACTCTGCTGATGGCTCAATGCCCCAGGAAAAATATATTCTTTCTTGACCCCACATTTTTCATAACGCGTAGGATCAAAGTTGGAAGCAAAACTCAAACACCTGTTCTTTTCAGTTTTCCAGGGACATTTCTTGAGATCATATATCTAAAGCTGGAAGGGACCTCAGAAAGTATTTAGTTCACATGTCTCATTTTAAAGATGAGGAAACTGAGGCCCAGGAAAGTTAATTGCCTGAGATCACAATTTGAACCTAGATCTTCTGACTCTAGAACTGATGCTGTATATTATACTAATCTGGTTGTCAGTATAGAGACAGTCCTTGATTTATGAATAGATCAAGAGGCAAAAGTATGTATGGAAAGCAGTAGTTTTTTGGAATTTGGATCTTACTTTCTCATAAAACAATATGATAGATACAATGTTAAAGTTCTCAGTATAGTCTAAATGATTAAATATTTATAATGTTTCTGAAATACAGGTACAAGAAACCTAACTTTGCCACCCTTTGAAAATATAGCCATGGAAAAATGCATTCAGATTTCTATGCTCACATCACCAGAGCTTAGCATATAGTAGGTACTTAATAAATACTTGATGACTGAATGATTGATTGAAAGTCTTTTAGGAGTAGACCAGTATCTCTTCAATTTTCTGATTTAATCCTCACAATAAAGCTGGGACGGAGGCACTATTATTCTCATCCCCTATTCTATTCTCAGTTTGAGGCAAAGAGAGGTGAAGTGACTTGTCCGGGATTATGCACTTAGGAAATGTCTCAGGATGAATTTGAATTCAGATCTTTCTGAATCTAGGTATAATGCTCTATCCACTGGATCATCTAGCTATGTCCAGAAAGATATGTGTAAAGGATTATAAAATGACACCATCATGAAATTTCAGGTCCAATACTAGACCACAGCTATTTTTTCAGCTATTCTCTTTTTTACAATGTGCCATATCATTTAGTCAACTGGTGACTTTTCAATTTCCAAGGGATAAAATTCTTCCTTTTGAGCCTCCCCCTACCTCCCCGCATTCATATACTTCCTTTTAATGTAGCCTATGGAAAGTTAGGCATAAACATTAATAGAGTCTTTTAGAATGTAAAGATTCATATGTATTTTGGAGGAAGAGTGGACATATATTTCCCATGGAACGTATCACTCAATCTTGGATAAATGGCAAAAAACTGGAAATTACAGGGATGTCCATCAATTGGGGAATGTCTGAAAAGTTGTGGTGTATGATTATGATCTACTATTACTGTGCTATAAGAAATGATAAACACAATGATCTCAGAAAAACATGGAAAGACTTGCACAAAATAATGAAGAGAAAAACGAGCAAAACCAAGAGAACATTATATACAGTAATAGCAATATAGTTTTAAGAATGACTGAGCAAATAAGCCACTTTGACCATTATAAATACCAGAATTAACTATAAAGGAATGTGAAGACACTATCTGCATCCAGAGAAAGAACTCATACATAGGTGTGAGTGTGTGTGTGTGTGTGTGTGTAAAATGGCAGCCATCTCTGTGGGGAAAGTAAAACAAAAGGGAAGGGACATTTACATGGTAATTTACTAGTTGTTCTTAAGAGATTTGCAGTTTCACTTGCAATAGTCTTTTTTTTTAAATACTATGTTAGGGGAGCAGGGAGACATCTTGGATAAAAGGGAAGATTCTAAGGTGAAGAGTAATATTAATCCTTTGGAAAGCAATCAGGGTCTGGGGATACAGGACCAGGACCTAAAGTGATATTGGGACTGAGGAAAATGGAAGTGATGAAGGTTGATAGATGTCAATATCTGCATCAAAGCTCTTGCCTGTGTTATATCATGGTGACCTTTGGCATTGTCATGAAGACTATAGACCCCTTCCTACAGAAAAAAATGACAAGTCAAAATCAAACGCCTCAATTTCACTTAATTTATTGGTGTGTGTGTGTATGCATGCGTATGTATGTGTGTATGTGTATATGTGTGTGTGTGTGTGTGTGTATTTCCCAACTGCAGTTCATGGATCATTTGAAATCTATCAGCAGACTCTTTTGGGGTTCCATGGACTCCACAGTAAAGATAGCAGACCCAGAACAAAATCTGTATCCAGATCTCTATCTACATAAGTGCTAGCATTTCAATATCTTCTCAGCAGAGTTGTAATTCTGTGTATGGTACCCAGGGCAAGTAGTATGAATTGTAGCCATAAAAAGAAAACCAGTAGCTCAGTTGGGATATGAAAAACAGAAATTCCAAGACTGCAAACTGAGGTGCAGCTGGGAAGGACACCATGAAGGGTGGAAGTAGAGCCTATCATCTAGTAGCTACATATTTTAAGCAATTGTTCTTGCCAGCTATGTTGTTAAACAATGTGGCTTCTAGTTCTTGAAGGTATGCAAGTGCAATCAACTCCCTCTGATTGCCAGGCCTTTTAAATCCTGTGCTTTCTTAATTCAGCATACTGGTATAAAGTTCTGATCATCCCAATATTAGATACGAAATGACATCCTCAAATGTTAGTGACCTAATTTTGGATACAATAATCATTGTCTATGTTGGGGAATCCAGTATTCTATCATTCTATGATCCAGCCAGTGGGTTTCTCTCCCAACTTGGAGAATCCCAGGTTTTATGTCTTTCCTATCTCCCTGAAATAATTAGAACTTATGTATCTTGATATTAAATTAGATAATATTTATATATCCCTTAGCCCAAGATTTGGTACATAATACCTCCTTCCTCCTGTACATTCCCCTGAGTGAGAAGGCAAACTCATTTCTGTTGAGTTACGTAACTAGGTGATAATGTTTTAACTCTCCTAATAAAATCATTTAACCAGGTACTCAAAAAATTCTAGAATGTCAGATGTGTGCAAAGTGAGTGTCCCCAAGTCAGAGGATCTAGGTTCAACTGTTACTTCTATTACTAAAGGTAGGACCTTGGACAAGTCACTTCACTTATGTGGACTTTGATTTATTCATCTGTAAAATGAAGTGTTGGACTTGATGACCTCTATATGTCCTTCTAAGTCTAAATTTACGATCTTATGGTTCTGTTAGGGAGCAAGTTGGCTTGTTGACATTATTTCAGTTATACAACAGACGTTTCTACCTTACCTCTCCTAATGATGCCCTTGGTGGCTTTTTTCTCCCTCAAACTTCCAGGATATCAGTTTGTGTGATATGCATTTTAATGGATTAGTAACAACTCCCAAAAGGAGCACAGAATGCAAAGTAGTCTAAGCTTTTGCATCGAATGGTGTGAATTCTATTTTTTTGAATGCAACCTCAGAAATTAGCAGTGTTCAGGTGACTCATGTTCCATTTTCAGAAGTGGAATGCTGCTTTATGGAGAAGAGTGAATGAATTTTTGGAAAAGTATGATGTTGCTAAAACTCATCAATTGAGATACCTAACCTCATCGTTAGACCATCCATACAAATATAATTTCAAACAAAACCTTGAGATATTTTATTACTTATGAGAATTTGTGTCTTCAAAGGCAGCATGCTGTAGTAGAAAGATCATTGGGTTTGGAATCAAACAACTTGGGTTTGAACTCTGGCTTCACCACGTATTACCTATAACCTTGGGCAAGTCATTAGCTTCTGGTAGATACCATGGTGCATTACATAGAGCAATGGCCTTGAATGTGAAGATATTTTTTTCAAAACTTAACTCTGTCACTTATTAATTTTAAGTTTTTCCATTGAGGCCAATGTCATTTCATACTTCTTGACCTTGGGTAAATCTTTTAACCTCTATTTGCCTCAGTTTTCTCATCTGTAAAATGAAGACTTTGGACGAGGTGTTCTCTGTGGTCACTTTCAACTTTATAAACATGATCCCATCATCGTAAGGCACACTCTCCACCTTCTATATACTTACTGGCCACAGTGCAATACAACAAATAAGGCTGAACAAAAAGACAAAAGATTTTTATCCAAGATTTATAAGATTCAGAAGTTGAATTATTTGATACTTACCAATCCTACATGGCTTTCTTATCAACTTACTATCCCACTCTCCGCAGCAGCTCTTCCAAACCTTTTCATCCCTCCTCAGATCTCCCATAGCTCTCCCTTTTTCCATCCTCTCAGCCAAGAACCTTACCTCATATGTTACAGGGACAAAATCAAGGCCATTTTCTGTAAGCTCCCTCTTCTCCCCTCTTCCTCATTTCCTGTCACTCAGATGCCTTCTGCCACTATTTTCTCCGTCACTCCTGACTCATCCCTTATGAGGTTATCTTAGTTCTTAGCAAGAGTAACCGCTCTACTTCTTAAAGAGATTCCATTCCATCCCAATTCCTCTGACAAACTGTCCCCTGTTATTTCCATTCTTTCACTTATTTTCCAATACTTCCTGTCTACTGATTCATTTCCTATACCCTACAAACAAACCAGTCTCCACACCCACCGAAATCCCTCATTTTGTCCTGGCATCCATGCTAACTATTATCATTTATCTCTTCTTTCCTTTGTAGCTAAACTCTTCAAAATGCCATCTATACTAGGTGCTACCATTTCCCCTCCTCTCACTCTCTTCCTAAACCCTTACCATACAGATTCCAACTTTTGTTATTAAACTGACATTGCTCTCTCCAAAGTTACTAATGATCTCTTGGTTGCCCACTCCTGATCCTTACTTGACCTCTCTGCAGCTTTTGACTTTATTGATAACTTTCTCCTCCTTGATACTCTCTTTTATGTTTTCAGGACACTACTCTGACCTGGTTCTCTTTCTACCTCTCTGACTGCCTCTCTGTCTCCTTTGATGAGGCCTCTCTGGATCACATCCTTTAACTGTGGTGTCCCTCAGGGTTCACTCCTGAGACTTCTTCTTCATTTGATGATCTCATCAATTTCCAAAAATTTAATTACCATTTTTATCCTGATAAGTGTCTGAGGTTGAGTTTAATCTCAAATCTTCCTAACCCCCAAGTCTGGTGCCCTATCCACTGCACCACCCAGTTTCCCTAATACAGTGTCTCTCACACATACTAAGTCCATAATAAACATTTGTTAAATGACATTTATTACTTTGTGCATTTAGAAGATTCAATCTTTCTCATTTGAAGAAAAAAAACATTAAAATTTTGATGCGCATTTGCATACAAATATGCAACACAAAGCAGGGGAATCAAATTTCAATGACCTAGAAATAGCCCAAAACATTTTTTAGATACAATAAGACTCAATTTTTCTATTTTAATTTGTCTTATCATATGATTTCATGGTGACAAGGTATATATGAATGGCAAAGTTTTAGTAGCTTACTAGGGTACTCAGACCCATTCTTCATAAAAACCTTCCCCTATACTTCACAAAGCTCATTTTAGGTGAAAGTCACAAGGATGAAACAATGATTGTTGCTTTTTGACATTATTAACATTAAAAAAATATCAAATGCTGATTTCTGTTAGATTTCTACATTTCTGTGAAATAATAGGACCAAATAGAAGTTCCACATTTTAAGAACTTTTTGGTCAAAGGTCCAGGTCGAAAAAAAGGTATAATTAAATGAAAATAATAAGTGGCTAGTTTAAATCCTTAGATAGAGAAAAACATTCTTTAAAATATGTTTAATATTTTCCTTATAATGTATACCTTATCTTATATCATTTTTATCCAAAATGTGCTACTTATTAAAATGAAAACATGGAAAAGGGCTATAGAAGATGACAAAAATCAAAAAAGTCCAAACCCCCTACGCTACAAACACAGTAAAGGAAATTGGAGTCAAGGGATGTGAAATAAGCTAAAGCCCAAGGCCCAAGTAACAATGGAAGACCTGAGTTCAAACACGCATCCTTCTGCCTTCTGCTCCAATGCAGTTTCCATTGACCTTCAGTGAATACATGTTGGATCGTTTCCTACGTTTCAAACATATGGGTAAATTAAATAGGGTGGATATTTCTGGAGTGTACTCTCTAACTTTCACATCATTAGTTTTTGCTGAATATAAAATAATAGAATAAAATATGACATTCCTAGTGTAATTAGTAAACATACAAAATATAATTCAATCTAATGACTTGGTCAGTTTATTACAAAATTAGTCATCTTGGAGTTGTATTAGTTTCATATAAATTTTCCAAGGAACTACAATTTAATGTTATTTACTTAATGAGGTACAAAAATCCCTGAAATGTATAATACAATAAAGTCTTTTCTAATTACCATGCCCTTACAACATACACAGTTATTCAAACCTTTTTTTTCTCTTCTTAGGTGTCCCACAACACTTCTCTGCTAAGGATTAACCTCTTACCTTAGTTTAAAAAAATCTATTTGTTGCAGGTTTCCTCCCCCTTCCACCTCCGTGCTCTATAATATATTAAAAAAATCTCTTGATATCATCTTTTATCCTCTAGCGCTTTCATCTAATATATGATGAAATAATGGCTTGTCTTCTCACTCAGGACAATTCTACTTGGTGAAAAGTGTTCTGGATTTTGAATCTTAGCAACTAGATTCAAATTCCACCTCACTTACATCATGTATATGACCTTTTGTAAGTTATAATCTCTCTAAACCTTACTTAATATTCTCATCTGGAAAATTAAAGGACTGAACTAGATGACCTTTGAGGTTTCTTCCAACTCTGATTCTATAAACTTCTGATTCTGAAATGATCCCTTAATCCTATCCCCTCCCATTTCATACCTCAAGCCTTCCCGAAATCACCCTTCCTGTAATCTTCAACTCCCCAAGTGTCTTTGGATTTATGTGTTTGTACATGCACATATACACATATGTATATGTGTATATACACACAAATATACAGCTATACTTTTCACATTGCAACTTTCCCCATCACAGTTTCAATACATCAGAGGTGAGTATAAGAAATTAAACATGAATTTTTGGGGGGATTTGCAGAAGCCACAGATAACACAGAAATTTTTAGAAATACTGAAATGCATATAATATACCTATATTTTACAACATAAACCCAAATTGTATAATAAGGTACTATAATACCCATAAAAGAAAAATAAATTCAGACTTCTTCTCTGGTATGAAGGGAGATCCTGTGCCTGTGATGTGGAAGGGATAAGTGTATGTGTACACACACACACACACAGATAATACCCATATACATACACACATATAGATATATATGTGTTTATCTATGTATGTATATATATATATATATACATACATATACAGATACAGATACACTGTGTGTGTATGCACATATGAGCATGTGATCTTTTACCATAAACCTAACCTTCTCATTAATTTCCCAACATCATGCAATGGTATGCCGACCACAAAGATTCAAAACCTAAAACTCAGCATCTACTCTTCTCTCTCATTCCAGACCGAAATCCAAATCAGGTGCCAAGTTTTATCATTCTAGTTCCATGACATTCCTCACATCTGTCCCTTTCTCTCTATTCTTACCACAATAACTTTACTTCAAGATCTCAAACTCTCTCATCACCTAGAGGTGTACTGGTCCCCTCTCACTGGTCTCCTTTCCATCCAGTATTACATTTTACAATTCTTTCTTACATGTGCCACAATGATTTTCTGGAAGGTCAGACCTGATTAGCTCCTTTGCTCAGTCTGCTTTCAAGATTCCCCAGTGGTTGACATCCATTCACAACTGGGCTCCAACTACATGCAGGTCAAATGCCAGTCAAAGTAGCCTATGTTATACGACATTCTGTCTTCCTATTCTGGGGATGGGGTCAACTCCCTGAATATACTCTTTCCCCTCTTCCATCTCTTGGACCATTTACCTCCATTAGAACACTAAACTTCCTACAAGCGATTTTTTTCTGATTCCTCTGAATTTTTAGTTCTTTATCATCTACTTTCCTTTGTTTTTAATAAAATCTGTACTTACTTAACTGTGGGAATGCTACATTCCTCCAGGAAAATTAAAGTTTCTTGAAAGGAGATACACTATCACTTTTACTTTTGTATCCCAATTCATTGATTTTTAGATATAATATTATTAGAATTATATGATGGAATATCATACAGTTACACATTAGAGATGTATCTTTAATGTATTGGCTAAGTCCACTGTCTCATCAAATTTGCAAATCTTCTGAACTTCGGTTTGAAGACTCTATTTTAGGTACAGACAACATACCAAATCAGATCTTGTTTTAATAAGGAGAAAAAAAGTGAAGGGGGAAAAGACCAATTTTAACGATTTTAAGCTACAATGGGATCTACCTTAAGCTTTTGAAAACATGAGAAAAACCAATATAAAATTAACCTTTTAACTCTTGGGGACCTCTTGGTGGAGGTGGGGAGAGGCACTAAATGAACCAAAAAACATCAGTATTGAACAACAAAGAGAAGAATACATTTGAGAATAGCAGATTTTTTTTTTAACGTTCTATAAAAGCCTTTTGAAAGCAAGGACTTTGGTAACAACTGAGTGGAGAGAGTGATAGCAAGTGAAGAATATCAGTTTATGTTCATGTAGCAAAAGATAGATACACTGGGAAGGCAACATACAGACTCTCAATAATCTCAGAGTAGGTGGCCCAGAGAGAGAAATAGTTAAGTTTCTTTTCTTCCCTCCCTTTTATTTCAAAACACAAGGATTAGAGAATGGCAGGCAATCCAAATGCAGTACCTGAAACGAACTACTTTAAAATATATAAAAGAGGAGAAAAAGAAAAGACATTAAGAAAAGCTTCAGTTTCATCATAAATGACTAAGGATGGAAGAGGCTTGAACCAAAGCGTTATTAGCCTTAATTAAAAAATGCTGGTACTTGACTATTGGTTGATATGAGCTTGTCCATCTAATCCTCTGTACAGAGTATTCATATTGGAATTCAGCTTGACCATATTAACTTTTTCTTTATAAAATTACACTTTATTAACTGGAAGGAATTTGTGCAGACATTAATACTGGTGGATAGAAATTCATTGACATATTCTAGAAAAATTGTACTTAGTAATCGATAAAGGCCAGCTAGGTGTTTTAGTAGATAGAATGTCCTGGGACTGGAGTCAGGAAGACATGAATGTGTATCTGGCCTCAGAAACTTAGTAGCTATATTACCCTGGAAAGTTACTTAACCTTGTTTGCCTTAGTTTCCTCATTTGTAAAATAAACTGGGGAAGGAAATGGCAAACCACTCCAGCATCATTGCCAAGAAAACCCCAAATGGAGTCATGAAGAGGTGGATGCAACTGACATGACTGAACAGCAATTTTTACAAATTCAATAAAATTTAGATTATATGGAGCTCATATATGGAAGCCTTATATAAGTTTCGCTAATTTTAAAATACGCTTGTTCTAACTGATCACATAAAAAACTAAAAAGGCTGAAATTCCAGAAATGAGTACTGGGAAATAGCAAAGTTTGCAGTGTACTCCACAATACAGATTATAGAGTTTATATGTGTCATTTAATAATAAAAACTCCTAAACCACACTATGAGAATATATGCACCTTTTTACTCCTTTAGAGGGATGCTTGACTACTGCCTTCTTTGTCAAAAATGAAGCTTTTAGAAATATGATACAGTGAAAATAGCACTGAATTTGCAGTCAAAAGGCCAAAGACCAGCTATCCTCTGGCTCAGACAAGTCCATTGGGCCTCAATTTTCTCACCTGTGAAAGGAGAAGATTGGACTTGGTGACAACTAAAATCCCTTCTAACTCTAAATTTCTACACTTATGATCCATTATCTTAAGACAAGACTGACTTAAAAATCCTAGAAAATATCCTGAAAGTGACCTAAGTAAACTTTATAGATTATATTTAATGCATCCATGAAGCAAACCCAATAAAAGCATCCCATCAAAGTTTTAGTTATTTTCTTTTATAATAATGGTCATCATATGGGCCATGCTTAGATTTCACCTACCTGGTTCCAACTAACTTGTGTCACATGACGTTGGGGTACAGTGGTGATGATGACATTCCTGTTAACAGTCACTTAAGTCATTCAACATAGATAAGTCTAGATATTTGGTATGAAGTGACTAATTCTGTGGGTCCTTCAGTTATTGCCCACACCATATCAGTATCAGGTGGTCAGAGTAATGCATCATCAATCAGGAAAGACACTCTCATCTCACTCTTCTCTCCACCTGGTGGAATCAATTAATTCACAGGCTTCTGGTGCTGAGTAGAGAATGAGCTAGAGTCAGGGATTCTTAAACTTTTTCAGCTCACAACCCCTTCAGCTTTTCTAAAACTGTGTGTCATGACCCAATAGGTTTAAGAAGTTCTGGGCTAGATCATGCAGTATCAAGTCAGCCATTCTCACATGGCAGATGGTTTGAGCATAGGGGAGGAGTGTTCACTAGACCGGTGCTTCGTAATCAGTGGGTCACCCACCCCATATGGGGGTCACCAAAATTTTTGGCAAGAATAAAAGGTTTCTGGACACACAAAGACCAAAAATTAAATTAACTTTTAATTACTTAAAATTAATTAAAAATCAAATGTCTAATGAATTTCAAGTGTTTCTGGCAGTACTTGCCTCTGTTGCATAGGACAATTTCACTGCAGCTTTGGTTCTGAACACAAAGTATGCACACTTGGCATAATGTATGTCCTCAGGTCATGAAACACCAACTAATGCTGCCAAATGGGAAAAGGAGTCCTGAGTGGAAAGAATTTTAAGAAGCCCTGCACTAGTTGCCTTAACTACATGGTCTTTTCTTTCCTAAGCATGAGACCAAGAATAAACAAGATGGACTGGTCTAGGTTTGAAAGTTATCTTGCAGGTTTTAAGAGGTCTGGAAGTTTATTAGGTTCAGGACACTGGCTGCAAGGGAGAAGATGGCCTCTAACAGAAGGATGAAATGGACTTGGGTCCATGGTGTATACATGTGGTGAAATACAAACAGGAATAGTCAGAAACCCCCCAAACTGCTGCGTTCTAATGAAATTTAAGTGTTAGTATTTTAGGAAGGCTTATCAAATATATTATAAATTAAGTTACTGAATTGTGTTTTAAGTTTTAAGTCATTGTGTCATTATAAGCTGTGAGTCTCTTGTGTCTTTTAACTTGTTCTATAGGAAATAAACCCTTTTCTTTGATTCATATTGTACACGATAGTCTTTTAATCTCTCTTTGGAGAGACTAGTCATGAACCAAAATCTAAGCTTTAAATAAGTTGTCCCAAGGTTTCAAGGGTTGAGGATTTAAAAAAAAAAGATTCTAAACCTTCTTCTTAGAGGTCAAGCCCCCCCAAAGTGATCAGCACAGTGCCTGGCAAATGGTAGCTGCTATTCCTTTCTCAAGACTGAATCTTGTCTCATCAGTCTATCTGATTTTAAGGCAGAGGAAACCCTTGTGGAGAGGTTGTGAGTGTAGTGCCAAAATCCCTTGAGCCTACTGTGGTTCTTAATGTTAGACTTTAATTCCAAATGACCTACTTAACCACAGTCTATCCAAATGGATCCAAAAGATGGAAAGCAACACAATTCCCTATCACTATATTCTCCTCAATCATAATCAATAATCATTTATGTTGAACAATCATGGCCATGTTAATGCAGAAGAGGGTCAGATATAATGACTGTAAGTGGCTATAAAAATGACATAGATCCTTTTAAATTTTTCCCCAAAGAAAAGTGAAGGAATATCCCTCTACTTTTTACATTCTGCTTTTCCTTTATTTATGCAATCCGTGAATCACCTGTCCTTTATTTATCCATTGATTCATCAAACATTTTGTACTTAGGAAGTACAAAACCCAGCAATAATGAAACTACCACTTCAGATCTGTTGAGGGCCAGTGCACTCAGGATATTCCTAGTTTCTGGCCAGTAGAATAATTGACAGGCTCAAATCCACTAAATATAAGCGTAACATTTTGCTTAGTAACATATGCTTGTAGACATATTTAACAGGAAGCTTTCAGCATATAGTCATGAGAGAGGGAAGCCTTAGTTTATTACAAACCTATGAATCTGTCAAAATTAATCAGTACATAAAAGAATGGAATTTTATCTGTTATAAAAAGAAGATACCTAATGTTTATCAAAGGAGAATGAAAACCATTATTGCTCTGGTATTGACTGGGCTTTCTTTGATTTAAGACCATATTTTAAAATCATAGTTAAAAGAGGAATAATGGAGGAAATGATTATAATGTTCTCTTTCATTTACCACTGGTAACTGGAGAGTTAAAACATTCTCTAATTTTTTACCTACTAGAAGTATGGAGAGACAGGACAAAGAGGGTAAATCAAAGAGGTGACTGTTTTTCTATTAACCATTAGTTAATATAACTATATTTCTATTCTCATAGTGTAGTTGATAAATTTTTATTATTAAATGACACATATAAACTCTATAATCTGCATTGTGGAGTATACTGCATACTTTGCTATTTCCCAATAATCATTTCTGGAATCACAGCCTTTTTAGTTTTTTATGTGATAGTTGGAAAAGAATGGACTGGAGAAGAACCTGGACTTGACTGGAAGAAAGGAGAAGCTGTAGATAATAATTACAGAAGACAACTTTATCTACCACTAGTCATCTTCTTTCTTTTTTTTTTTTGAAGGGGGAAGGCAAGGCAATTGGGGTTAAATTACTTGTCCAAGGTCACACAGATAGTAATTGTCAAGTGTCTGAAGCCAAATTTGAACTCAGGTCCTCCTGACTCTAGGACCGAGGCTGTATTTACTGCACTACCTCCCTGTCCCAAATCATCTTCCTTCTTGCTCCATTCTAGACCTGCTCTACTCTCTGATCTTGACAGCTAACAGATGATATTTCCATTTTACATTCCAAGCTCTGCCAGATCTAAAGAATAATGGAGGTCTTTCTCTTTGCCCTTAGCCATTTTTTCCAAGGGAGAAGTTAGTTTGACATCTTTGGGTACTTCTCTCTTCATGATAAAAAGTCACATTCTCATTACATTCAATATGATCCATTGGAGAATCACTCCTTCCTGATAGCTACTTTAGTTTCTAGAGTTAAAGGAAGGAAGGCTTGAGTTGTTTTGCTTATTGTCCACACTTCTATTTCATTGAAGGGAATATCGTGTCAGTTGTTAATTCTATCTTACCAAAAATGGATAGGCAGGTAGGTTCCTAAAAAATGTGTTGTGAAGGACACAAAGATGAATAAAACATCTTTTATGATTTAAAGAAGTTCATAGTTGGTGGTTCACAGGAAAGTAGTTTTAGAGTATTTGATTATTTTTTCATAACAAAAGCTCCATGGGGGCACACTTGAATATTTCTAGAATATTATGAAAAACGTAATACTTGGAAGACACAGAGAGCAGAAAGTTCTCTTTAAGTACACCTGATTTGTCATGGAAAAAAAGTCACAAAAGACGATGTTATCAGGAGATTAGTTATTTTACAAAAGGATTCCTTGCTTTTGTAATGACTCCTTATAAGATAGCCTAACATAATTGAGAGGGACAGTGTCTTTTTTGGACTTAGAGGCAGGAGAACCTGGCTCAGAATCCTGCCTTTGATACTTACTCTTTGACTATGGACTGAATCATTATCTTTGCTGTTCAGTCTCCTATGTGAAAAAGGATTATGATTCCTAAAAAACCGAGCTCACAAGGTTGTTTTGAGGCACAGTGAGAGAGATAATATACGTAAAGAGCTTTGAAAACTTTAAAGTCATTATTTAAATGTCAGCTATATTCAATTCCTTCCCCACCACATATTGGCTTTGTGAGCAGAAGCAAATCACTAAACTTCTAGGTATTCTAGGCATCTTTCACAATCCATAGCTTGCAATGCTGTCTACATCAGTAAAGAGAATTTCCTCACCAATTCACCCGCATAAATGAAGTCACATGTTGATTCTCTATCTTTATAACTACTATTCTTACTAGAGAGTTTACCCATTAAAGTGTGGGTTGATTTGGAAAAATAAAGTTTGCATATGATGTTTTAAGAGTGCCTCTATCCCATTATGACATATGTACTAAGAACCAAATGATTTTTTAAAAAAAAAGTTGGAAAGAAAAGGTCAGATTAGGAAACCACCTTATGAGCATATGCTCAGCATTGGTCTGTGGATTTTGAAAGAAATCCTAGACTTTGTACTTAGAAAGGATCACCTGATCTGAGTGTGTTCTCTAGCATGTGACTTGGGTGGCAGCTTCAGATTGCAGAACAAATCTGCCAACTAGTGTTTACTTAATGAGATCACCTTCCTGGTTTGTCAATTTCTTCTCTTTGTTATTTCAGTGTCTTCTAGCTGGTTCATGACTGGAACCTCAAACTGACTTATTGGAAAAGGTTTGACTTGTTTCTCTTAAATATCTTTGTGGCATTTGGGTGCAAGACACATATGGAGCAATCTTTGCCATGCTTCCATCTTTCTTGCCTCTTGTTATTTTTAGCCACAGGGGATACAGGTTTTAAATTATCAGTCCCATAAATAGCCTAAGTGTGTGTTTCTGCATATAATTTTGTCTTCACTTTATAGGTTTGGCTTTGAAAAAGCTAGAATTGAAAAAAAGTTATTCATTTCCTTCTAGGTATTTTGTTTTTACTCAGATAATTGCTACCATAAAACTATATATGTTAACTAAAGCCCCATGTCCTGATGCTAGGCTCTCCATAGGTATGGTTATTGGAAAAACAGATTTAAATGATTTTTGCACTCAATTTATTCTTTTTTATGAAAAATAAAATTATTTATCTGAAGAGCTAACTATGCAATTTATTGAAACTATGAATTATTCTATTTAAAGAGACACCACTATTGAGACCAATAATTAAGTACACATAAACAGGGAAGAAAAATTCACTACATGTTAATTTATGTTTATACTTACATGATTTTAAAGAAAGTATCAGGTTTATACGCATTTCCCAATCACTAAAACACCATTTTAACCACTCCTACCCCAAATGTGAGTTTAACTGTTGTCATCTTGTGGGTCTGTATAGGGCAGGGCCATAAGTAGAATCTAAATTCTTACCATAGAGAGCATAAAAGCAGATTAAGACAAGAAGGATTTGGTTGCAAATGAACAAAACTTCTCACCTGAGTCACTTTGGCTTATGTGATGTCATCTATACAAAGGCTCATGGTAGACACACTAACCCTCCCACCATGCTGCCTCACTACACTTAACTTGAAACAGCTACCCATTACTGAAACTTACATGCTAATCTGACCTTATAAGAAAGACTTTCCTGGAACATTTTCTTCTGATAATTTGTGAAAAGGAATCAGGATACCTTTTCACACTACCAATTCATCTGAATAATTGAAAGTTAATACGTCTTTTTCTTCCATGATAGTCATGAAAGATTTGTCAGCAAGCTTCAAATGTGATGATCTATTCTTCCAAACGAAATTTAATAATTTTTCTTACATGACCTCCTTCTTCTTCCAAAGTTGTACTTTGACGCTTTATTGTAGTGATGAAGTGAACCTTGAATGTCATGCTACTAGAATGAAAGCTCTAGTAGATGCAACCAATCTTCAGAACTTTTAAATATGGGCCCAGTGATTGGTTCTGGGTCTTTGCCTAAAGAGCCTCATTAAAAGAAAAATGAAGAAGAGATAATCCATCCTTTATTTATTTATTTATTTTTGTGAGGCAATAAGGGTTAAATGAATTTTCTAGGATCACACAGCTAGTAAGTGTAAAATATCTGAGACCACATTTGAACTGAAGTCCTCATGAGGTCAGGACCAGTGGTCTATCCACTGCACCACCTAGCTGCTATGCCTTTTTTTGTTTGTTTGTTTGTTTTAAAAAGAGTGAGGGTTATAAAAACATAAACTCATCTGCTAAGGCATAAAAGTATTCCAATCTCTATCCACAAATTTAGACTAGAAGGTTTTGGCAATTTTAGGGTATAATCTATGTTTACTGAATCATTTCATACAGTTTCAAATACAGTTACAACTGATATCATTACTTACTACCATAATTCTAAATTTTTGTAGTCTAGGCATTGAATTCTTCTAACAGGGTATGCATTTACTAAAAATATATTTGAAAAAACAGATTTTTATACCTTTTAAATGGAATATTAAAAACATTACAACTTGAGTACAAAGAGAATTCTGGCAAGATGGCGAAGGGAAGAATTATATTCAACCCTAAATGCTTATCGTCACCTCAAAATAGAAATGCACATTCTAAAACAGCAACTGAAAAAGGGAAAAAGAAGGGAATCCTCACAAAGGAACCTACACAAAACAGAAAGCAGTGGAGAGACTGAGGGAAAAAAGAAAAGAAAACAAGAAGTAAAAACAAGAAGTAAAAGAAAACCAGAAAAATTATCCAGAAGAAGGAAACAATTCTGAACCCAACAGAAAGAGCATCCAATGAAAGGGAATAAAATTGACTCTAAATATATTAAAAGTGGTTGAAAAGTATAATTTTAAAAATGAGGATACAACTAAAGTGAGAAATTTGAGATTTTATTGAAAAAACATATGCGATACAATCCAAAGCAATTAATAGAGTCAGTCACAGAGTCAGGCAGATGTGGGTCCAAGCTTTGACCCTAACACATAAACATAAGAGGACACTAATTCTAATCTCTGCACTGTCAGTAAAATAAGACTACAGCCTGCATAATAGAAGGCAGCCTACGCTGGTAAAGGGATGATTCTCGCTGGAAATCCCCTACATCTAAGAAATCCAGATAGCTCTAGTCTTGACAAACAAACACACCTTAAATGAAGGCTTAGAAAAGAAGCAAGAAAAACTTAACAAAATTGTGAGCATGAAGAAAGAAATATTGAAGGGAATTTAGAATATGTGATAAAAAATGAAATTATTTGAAAATAAAGAAAAATATTGAAAAATATTCAAGGCCCTCATGATGAAAAAGAAACAAAATAACCTAGATAGTAGTTTGAAGGAAACCTCTAATAATATTTAGCTTACTGGGGTGGGGTGAGGGGAATGAAACAAAGAACCTAGGTATCAGATTTTACCAAGTTATAATGGTCATGTAGCTCAGAGTTATTATAACAAGAATTCAGTTAAATTAATAGAATTCATGGGAAACCGTAAAAGAGAAATCCCAGGTTTACTACATCTACAAATGCCCTTGCCAACCTCCACATAAGACAAAAGAAAATACTGTAAAATTCTTGGGGAAAGAGACAATATATACCAAGAACCCTTGTTCAAAATAATCCAGGATTAGGATCCACCAATGGGATAGAAAAAAGTCACAACTTGTGCCTAATAGTAGCTTATTCTATATAGTTAAATAAATAAAGTAGGAAATAAAAGGGGACTTTATTGGAACTGCTATCTTACAAATGTTCTTTTTAGCGAAAGTAGAGTTAACAGAGTTTTGAATAGCAAACATCATGGACAAAAGGGAAAAAATAAGAAAGACAAAAATCTTTAAATAGCTCAAAAAGGCTTGGTGCTGATACATGACATATGCAGTGTCTCGAAGTCTTTAGCTTTTAAGATAAAGCCATTAAAGCTTAAAATACCCTTAGACTTTTGAGATAACCTGCAGAGTTAAAAGTTTCTTGGGGGTATTAACCTTGTTTAATGACAGCAGAGAAAGAAAGAAAAATTCTGTCCTTGCATGCTCAAAACGAAGTACACAAGTGAATGAAGGAAAAAGGAGGGAAAGGTCCTTATTCATCTTGAAATTAGGGTCACAAAGGAAGACAATTCTACTATAGACATGGAAATGAGAATGATAGTAATTATATGCATGTTAATTTTTTCTCTCCAGATCATGCCTTCCATCTTTTCCTATAACTCATTTTTTCCTACTTCTCTCATTTTCTATCATATTCAACACTTTCAAACTTGACAAAATTAAAGGAGATACCACAAAAATAATTTAATATTTGTCCCCCACTGCCCTGGCCCCAGCCTTTCTGAAATCGAACATATTAAGTCCTGGAGAGGTAAAGTGCTTTGCCCAATCTCACTTAACTTGGTAGAAGTGAAGAAAAAAGAAAATATTAATAATAATAAACTATAGTAAGACTTTCAACATTAGAATTTAAGCGCCTTGAGGGCAGAGGGTTTCATTTTTGTCTGTGTCACCAGAGTTCACCTCAGCTCCTGGCATGTATCAGGTACTTAACAAAAGTTTGGCTGAGTGCTTAATTAGCATCACTTTGTTAGACTTTAAACCTGACATTTTTCCATCACTGTCCCTTGCTGTTGCTCTGGGAAATAGAAAGGGCAGCTAAAGATGGAAACAGCTCCACTTTATTAAATTGTACAAATCTTCTTTCTAAAAATATATTCTTTCCTTTAAAGAATTGATCTAACAGTGTTTTCTGAAAGGCAGGGCATGCAAAGAGCTACCATTCTCTAAGGCAGTCAAAAGTATTTCAAAAGCATAGTTATGGTTCGCCAAGTGATGATTCATTTTTTTTAAACAAGCTTTGTATTTGTAGTCATTTTAAGCTACAATATGAATAATGAGGATGAAAGGCTTCCTTTCCTGGAGGGATTTATACACTGCCACACTTTTTTTTGTCTGCTATTCAGTTACAATTATTTCCCATACCCAGAGAGGTTCCTAGATAAGTGGAACAAGCAAAGGGATTTTTTTTTTTTTAAGCAGGCAGAGCTTAAAGAAAAAAAGAAAGGAGAAATTTCAGTAAAATAGACTTTCTAAATCAGAATCTCCAAAAACTTAAATTTCAGTAAAATTTAGTAACATTATTCCACCCCTTATATAAAATCTCTCCTCCCTTGACTTTTATATTCTCTTAATTCTGATGGTTTTTTTGTCTACATTGAATTCTTTCTGGCTCTCTCTCTCTCTCTCTCTCTCTCTCTCTCTCTCTCTCTCTCTCTCTCTCTTTCTGTCTCTCTCTTTCTCTCTCTCTCCCTTTTCTTCTTTCTTCTCCTCCTCCTCCTCCCTAATTCTCTGCCACCCTCTCTCCTCTCGCCCTCCCTTCTTCCTTCACTGCTCCTCTCCTCCAAAGGACATTTTCATTAGGATGTACTATTAGTATTCTACATGTACTGCTAGCATCTTAAACTCAATATATCTGAAATTGAACTTATTTTTCCCATTAATAATTCCTTCGACTGCTCATTGATCATTAAAACCTTGATATTATCTTAGAATCTTCCCATTTCCCTCATTTCCTACAATCACTTTCCTATTCTTATCCTTCCTACTTCTACAACACATGCACACACACACACACACACACACACGCACTGTGGAGCACAGAGAAAAATACTAGAGTAGTTATTACAAAACTTCAATTTGAGTTCTAAGGCTGACACTTGCTAGATCAGGCAAATTATTTACCCTCCCTAAACCTTAGTCTTTTGATCTGAAAAAATATGAACAATAATATCCATATCCTCCGAAAATCACAAGACAATTTTCAAAAATTTAGACTATTAATATCTCTCAAATGTCTTTTGTTTTCTATTGACATTTCTAACTTCCATATGATCTAGCTAGACTAGAAATGTCAAACAAGCATTGTACATAGAAACCTGAAACATTTCCTAACACTGGCGAAACTAGATGAAAACGTAATTGAGAAATATTTAACGAAACATAAGAAATACAATAGAATGTAGATAATGTTAATATGTGGTTTTCTAAGTCAATATCAGGTTCTCAGGGATCCTTCTGTACAGCTTAGTGGCCCTATTTCTATCTGAGTTTGACATCACTGGTCTACACTAATGTAATAACTTCCTGACCAATTTTCCCTACCTAAATTTTTATGGTCCCCAATCCATTGCCAGGTTAACTTGCTTTCTTTATGGATCTAGTCATATCACCCCTCTAGCTCAAAACTCTTCAGTGCCATCCAATGCACCATCACATAAAATCAAATTCCCTCATACTTGGACTTAATGAGCTATAAAATCCAGCACCACCTACCTCACCAGAATTCTCTGATATTATTTACCCCCTGGGGAGCATACAACTTAGCCACACTAGACCTGCTATTTCACATAGCTAGTAGGTACTACTAGCATTTCCCTTACTTGCACATGAGAGTGATTAGAATGGTTTGTCCTTCCAATGATTTTCCCATGAATCATGGCTCCCTGATCTAGTTGCATGGATTCTCAAAACATCAGTGGATAGATTCTTGGGATTTGTGAACTTCAATGGGAAAAAAATCATCTTGGTTTTCAATAACCTTTAAATTTAGCATTTCCTATTATTCAAAAAGAAGGGTCTATAGATTATACCAGAACACATACATATCCAACACACACACACACACACACACACACACACATACACACACATTAAAGGTTAAGAATTCCTGCCCTAAATGCCTTGGTTAACCCAGGTGATTTAAATAAGCATTACATCTGCCCATAGAGGGTTTTGTGGGTCGGTGAAATGCATTCAAGAAAGGGTAGAGGATTTTCCTGAACTTCTACCCACGGGAAGTGCTGATATGAGTGGTAGGTGTAACAAATGGGTGATGACGGAGAGGAGGAATCAGTTTATGATGTTTTACCATGATGCAAAGTGGAAATGAGATTTGTTTGTAAGATATAAGGAGACGCATTTCTTTTATTCCTTGGGAAAGCTATTGTATGCAAAGGCTGGGAAATCAAAAAAGAAATACTTGGAATTATGATGAATTGTGACAAAAAAAAGCCTGAAAAAAACCCTTGTCTGCTGGAAATGGGATCAACCATCACCTCTTGGAAGTTGAAGGGAAATGGCAAGTGTTAAGAACAGGTCACGAGGACGAATAAACTAAACTCTTAAAATGCATTCATGTTTTAAAGTTTAGGATGCTCGATACTTTTAAGCAGAACTAATTACTGCATAATTGGTTGGGGGTTGAATTGGGGGTACAGTTAATAAAATCTATTTGAAGGAGTGATAATTCTCAGTAAGTATGACAATGCTTTCAGGTACTGAGAGGTCTTCAGACTAAAGGATTACCAAACACATACCATATTTTAACAAACATAAATGAGTAGTTTTAGAATCAGAGGGCTTGCATATCAACCCTGGCTCTTTTATTTATTATGTGACTTTGGATAAGCCATTTAATCTTCTTTGACATTATTTGTAAACTGAGGAATTTGATCTAAATAATCTCCAAAGTTTCAAATTACTTTATGAACAATCACTAGCCTCCACCCAAATACAGTTCCTCTGTGAAGCTTTCTCTGATATCACTAGTCAGAGATGATCTTGTTTTTAGCTAAATAGCATTTTATTTGATTTTTAGTGTTTAGTTAGCATGAAGCATGTTGTATTATATGGGTATGTATGTATATGTATCCATATTAGTTATAGTTCTGTAAAGTCCATGAGGAGAGGAACCAGTTTCTTTCAGTTTAATGTTAATTTATTAAGCACATAAAATGTTGAAGACACTGTGCTAAACACATAAAGACAAATGTGAAACTAGCATAACCCTTAAGGAGCTTACATTCTTCATTAAAACAATATTGCATCAAGGTAATGGAAAGAGAACTCAACTGGGAATCAAAATACCTAGTTTTAGACTTAGTCTGCCATTTTGCCAGGAGCAACATAAAGTTGGTATGAAATAATTTTTAGATATGAACCAGCAATGGAGGGACAGGAACGAAAAACAAATCCATCTTAGCAAGAGGATATATTTTTTGGAATGGTGGAGTTAGTTATAGTAGTATGGCAAAGATAAATATTTTTGTGATATTTCATATTCCTTTCAAAAATTCAGAAATCCATAGCTAGGAGATATTGTGGATATAATATAATATTGTGAATATTTAATTTAAAAAACAGCAAGTCAATATCTATTCTAATTGATTAGAGTAATCAGGGTGACAGATGAAAGTTATGTGTAAATGACAATTGATATTCAAATGGCTGGATATTCTAGAGAAGTAGAGAAAGGGAAAAAAGGTATAATGAATGCTTTTTAAATTTCAAAATCCAAGGCATAGTAGAGTGCCCTAGGTTTGAGATTATAACTAAAATCTCCCAAGTTTTAGGGTTAAACTAACATAAGTTGCAGTAATTTCCCTTCAAAATATTTGTAATTCATAACAAGCATTCTTTGATGATAAGCATATACCAGCCATAGAACTGCATTTGGGGGGGATTGCTGATTTAAAAAAAAAAATGTTCCAGTTCAGAGTTCCAGAAATATGAGATTCTCTTTGATAGTAGTAAACCAAATTATGGCTCAGTGGATAGATAGATAAAGTAAATGCTCATCATTGATTGATGGCTTCTTGAAATGAAAAATCATATAATTCTATAAGCTCACCAACAAACTACATGAAGCTCAGGTGTCACAGAAATGATTTTCAATCATACAGTTGAATTATATGGATAAAAGAGATGAGTGAGATTAAATGTGGTCTCGATATTTAACAGAACTAGTACAATTTAAGAGGTAGGATCCATTCAGACTATCAAATATATCTGTTTTTCTCTTTTAAATATTAAAATGATAATTAGTAACTGTTGGGGGAACAGGGAGGGATTAGTGTCTGAACTATCATGCCTGAACTCTTTGCCTGGCATCATTTCATCATTCTGTACATTCTTACAATGCTTTATGTTCAAGGTCTTGTAATAAACATTATTTAGAAGTTATAAATGTTGTCTCTAGTTTCACAAATGAAATCACTGAGACATAGTTTGATTTTTGAAAGGTCATACGAACTTAACAAGAGCAAGTAGAGGCTATTTCAAGGCTTCATTGGACTGGGCAACAAGCATTTCAGAGTGGATATTTCACTATGCTCATAGAGAATTTGGGCTTTTGTTTATGTAGATGTTTGGGTCTGCCAGTCCATGACATAAGAGAAAATCCCAGGCTTCACAAGCTCCTCAAGGTCACCTCTATGACCTTGGTCAGCTCACATACCCTCTCTGCCTTCCCTTCAGCTTCTGTTTCCTAAAACTGTAAAATAAGAGCAATAGATGATTTTTAAAATTTATAATACTATAGAATGACTTCAAATGCCATCTCATATTGTATATTTAAGTGTATATGGATCTGTATAAACATGTATGTATATGTATGAAGGAATCTATTTATATGATTTAAGAAATGTGTATGTGTTTTGTGTGCATGTGTATGTGTGTGTGTGTGCTTTCTCATATATATGTGTGTATGGTTGCTAGGCAGAGAGGTTTACAAAGACAAAATAAAATAGGCCCTGACCTTATGAAGCTTAACTTCTCTATAGGGAAACATTTATATAAATAAAAAAATAATAAATATCTAAATAGCACAAAGAAATTTGAAGGGAACTATAAGTAGGAGAAGCAGCAGAGGTCTCTAAAAGGAGGTTTGAGCTTTGAAATGTTTGAGGCACCAAGAGGTGCACATGAGAAGGGAAAACCTTGCAGGCATGTGGACTGCCTGGGGAAAATATGGAAAATCACTATGGAGGGTCATACATGGGTAATGATAGCAAACAGGCTAGACTGGGCAAAATATAAAGTAGTTGAGTTGAGTGATTTCATACATGCACACACACACATATATATACATACATATATACATGTATAAAAACACATATATGTGTATGTATGTATATGTGATCACCTCAGAAAGCCAGCTATGAGGCTTATTTCAAGGTCTCCCATGTCCTCCAAATCCAACCCTCCTAACGCCTTTACCATACTGCCAATGTTCCAACAAATTCCACCCCTCTTAGGTTATTACAAAGCAAAGCGTAGATGGTATATACAATGCGCTGTTGGAGATAGGGTCACCACAGCATTGTTTATATTTCTTTAGTCATAAACTCCTTCACCTATGAAAAGCTTTCTAATTTGTTGAGTGTTGATATAAACATCACATTTCAGATGATTTCAGGGAATTTTCTGAAACTATAGAGAAAAAGTTGGGATTCAAGAGAAAAGGGGAAGTTATATGAAAATAGCTAGTTGTGCCAAAAGTTGACACAATTTCCTTTCTTAGGGAAATAGATGTTTTAACATTTTATTCCGAATTTTATTCCAAATTCTGCAGTGTAGTGGGCATATCAATCAAGAAGCAGTTACTATGCCCTGATGGGTCACCACTAGCATGAATCAGAACAAAATTTTAGTTCAGTGAATAATATTAAAGGATTTATTTCTAATTATAGGAATAATGACACAATGTTAATATAATTTTTTCCCTTTTTAAAGAGCTTAAAACACTTTTTGATTCAGGTTATACTCACAACAATCCCATGGGAGTTCAAGAAGGGATTTCTATCCCAATTTTACAGATAAGGAAACTGAGGATAAGAGAGATTAAGTAATTTTTGTACCAGGGCACATAGCTAGTAAGTGATAAACCCAAATACACGACTTTGTCCATTATTGTATACTGCTTCATAAGCATTTTACAGTCACTCACTTGTTGGAGAATTGCTTGGTTTCAGTAATGTATAGATTTGAAGGGACCATTATTAGATACCTTTCTTCCATTCCTTAGTACTCTCTGTTCTTATGAAAGATAGTGTTACATTAATGGAATCTTGCATTTGGAAGAGACTTCAGATATCATAGAGTTTAATGTTTTTTTTCCAAAGATCTCCAGTAGCAGGTAACTCACTACCTCCATGGACAGTCCAGTCCATTTTTGAATGATTATAATTATCAAGAAATTGAAATTTACTTCTTGGAATGTATTACATTTCACTGATCTATTGGGCCAAACAAAAAAAAATCTGACCTACATTCTAAATGAAAGCCCCTCAACTATTTCAATACAACTCTGCATCTCTTCTAAGTTTTGAACTCTTTTTTTTTTTTCTCCAATGAAAACATTCCCAGTTCTTTTAACTGAGTTCATATAGCATGGCTTTCAGGTCCCAGTGTACATCTTAAAAACTAGTGCTCAAAAGCAAACATAGCTCCTGATGTGGCCTCACTAAAGCTAAGAAGAGTGTATAACCCACCCACCTCTAAACCTGTTTTTTCTGATCAGTGTTGCGTTAGTCTGTTAAGGCAGTCTAAATGTATGTTTTTGTTTTATTTTGTTTTTGTGTGTGTGTGTGTCTTTGTTTCTAGTTAGTACCATTTTTTTAGCTTAATACTCTTCACATGGAGCTTGATCTACCCTAAAATAAAATAAAAACAAAACAAAACATGTTTAATATGGAATGTTGTCTAGCTATGCTTCTCCTTATTTTACTTTTATTATGTGATTTCCCTCCCAATCTTTTATTTGCTCCTTTTACACTCTTATCTTTTAAGTCAATACTGTGGAGTAGATAGAATACTGGTCTTGGAAACCAAGAAAACCAAATGGATTCCAATCATGTTCTTTTTCATTGTCTGGCTGTACAAGCCTGGGCTGGTCCCTTAACCTTTGAATTCTCTAGGAAACACTGTAAAATCCTAAGCTGCAAATAAGTTGCTAACATGCATTGGCACAGAGAAATTCCTCTTAATGGAATTCCCTGTACCAATGAAATAGCAGATCCTGCCTTTGTCCCCATTTCAAATTGTATTTTATTAAATTTAGGCCATGGATAATCATTTGAATTTTGATTTTATCACCTATTATGTTATATTTCTCTACTAACTGTATGTTATCAGAAATATTATCTGATACATACAGCATATGATCTATGTTTTCATCCAAGTAATTGATTAAAAAAAAATTACCTCAGTAGATTATGTAGATACATACATATGTGTGTTTATATGTATGCATGCATGCATATTCATATGTGTATACACATATGGTATAGATGTGAATACATGTAACACATTCATAGATAGATATAGTAATTGTACCTATTTCTGTCTTTGTTTTCTTGTGAAATGCGCTGTTGCCTACATGTCACCCATGTTTACATTTGAGATTTAGTAATAGTTGTGTAGTGTTCTGATCGTGAAGCACTCTTTCGCTCCAATCCTCTTAGGAGACCCTGCCATTTTTGTCCTTTGCCCATGTTTCTTACACCATTTCTATGTCCCTATATTTGTGCCATCATAAGATAATTCTGGACTTTTTACTGCATTTCAAAGATATGTAAATAATAAACTTATTATTTTTTTTTAAAACTCTGAATTCCATGAAACTTAGGTTATTTTAAAATGCCACGTATTTATTCTATTGTGCTGAATTTTACATACTACTCCAAATAGTGAATGAATGACTATTTTTAAATGTTTTTCCAAAATGTTTCAAATGCACAGTCATATCACCTCACCAAAATATATCTATTTTGATAAGCAAGTCATATAAAAAAATTATAAAAAAAACTTATTCATGTGACCTTTGAATAAAAAGCAACTAAGTGAAGTAGGGAGATTAAACACACACACACACACACACACACATACATACACACACATTGGGGCAACAATCTCCACATCTGTAATAACAAAAATTTTGTGGAAAATCCACTCTAATAAAATAATAAAACCCACCTTTTGTGTTTTTTTTTTCTAAAAGAGGAAAGAGATAGTTTCCCTTAGAAGGCATGAATGTCAACAATTCAGTTTTCATATATAAACTCAATTTTTCAATCTTTAGTAATCCAATGAAAATGAAGAAATCAAAGAAGGTTAGGAAAGGGAAGGAGACAGGAAAAAGGAAAGGGAAGGGAAAAAAGAAAATAAAATGGAGATTGTAAGGAAAGGGAGAGGAGAAAGGAGAGGAAAGCAGAGTGGAGGAGAGGTGGTGAACAACAGTGGAGAGGGTGAAAAGAGGGAGGGAAATGAGAAGGGAGAAGATGGGTAGTGTGGGACATAAGAGCGAGATGAAAGGGAAATGAGAAGGGAGAAGATGGGTAGTGTGGGACATAAGAGCGAGATGAAAGGGAAATGAGAAGGGAGAAGATGGGTAGTGTGGGACATAAGAGCGAGATGAAAGGGAAATGAGAAGGGAGAAGATGGGTAATGCGGGAGAAAAGAGCGACATGAAAGGGAAGAGAGCGGAGAGAATAGTAGGAGGTGGGGAGACAAGCAGGGAGAGAGAGGAGACTGGAGGAGAGAAAGAGCAGAAGGGAGGGAAAGTAGAAGGGAGGGGAGTGGAAGAGAGAGGAGAAGGGAGATGGGGAAGTAGAGAAAAGGGGGAAGAGAAGGACTAGAGGTTGGGAAGGAGATGAAAGAAAGGAGGAGAGAAAAGAAGGGAAGAGGAAAGAGTAGAGGTAGATGGGAGGAAAGGCAAAAGGGAGAAAATAAGAGGAGAGGGAGAAGAAAGAAATGGGGAAAGAGAGGGAGGAGAAAAGGGAAAGAAAGATGTGAAGAGAGAGGGATGAGAGGGGAAGAGAAGAAGGGAAGGAAGGGGAGAGAAAGGAGATAAGAAGATGAAGGGGAGGTAGAGAAAAGGGGGAGAGAAGGAAGAGAGAAAGGAAAAGAGAGGGAGGAGGAGAGAAAAGGGAGAAGAGGAGAGGGAAAGGGCGTGGGAGTGAGAAGGAAAGGGAGAGAGGGAGAAGAGAGGAAGAGAGGGAGAAGAGAGGGGGAGGGATTTATTGAGGCAAATAGATACTCTTTATACATCATATATAAAAGACAAAGCTCATTGCCAAATGAGTCACACTTTAAACAATTCCTTCTTCTCACTCCGCCATACCTGTGTAAGCCTTTTCTGCTTAATAATCTTTATCCTGTGGTTTACAACACAACTCACAGGAAACTGTCTGGTCAAAGTATCCCACAAATGGGGCGATCTCACCACATCTGGAGAAGTAAGCACCAGGAAAGCCGTACCAGTTTATGCCTTAAGTGCTCTTTGTAAATTACTGTGTGCAGTTGTGCACAGATCCAGCTCCCTCCCAATTTACTGTCCTACAATTGCCAATTCTATTTTGAAGACATAAACCTTCTTTTTGAAAGCAAATAGACTTAATCCTCCTTACAAGCTGCTTGGCATCATTCACATGGATTCCTCAACCTGCCACAAAGGCACATGCATACTTATATCTCTTCAGAGTGTTCACAGCACCTATTACGGTTAGTCTATGGCCATTTTAATTGGAACTGAGGCTGTGTGAAATGAAACGCCTTAACTGGTGTTGCTAAATATGATTCACTGGGAGCATGGAGGGCAGAGAAAGGCTTGGGGTAAAGTCTCCTTCAAAAGCAGTTATTGTTCCTCTTTTTATCTGATTTCCTTGCCTCAAAAATGGCATGTGTCTTCTATTTCTATGGAGTATTTCTGCAACTCAAAGAAAAAAGGAAAGAAAGAAAATGAAAGTTAAACTGAGAAACTCAGAAAATGCTGTTGAGACTAAGAGGGAAGGAGGTGTGTGGGCAGCTCTGCTTCATAAACCACAGGCTTTGAGGTCTGTAACAGTTGGTTTCAAATTCCTGAAATACAGGAACAGGAACTAACTGACAGATCGAAACATGATGGCAAAGTCACTGAAGCAACACATGGGAGGGATCATTAAAGACAAATTCAAGGAAGCAGACAGATTCCATTATTCTTTACCCTACATGGGATTTGCCTACAAACCTTCCATCTGTCACTTCTGAAACAGACTCCATCGTGGAAAGTATTGTGGGGGATGGGGGGAGCAGGGCTTCCTGGGAAGTGACACTTGTCATTATTCCGTTTACTAAAACAGCTTGCCCCCTTTCCTTCCTCTACCTCTAATTTCATTCATTGTCAGATTATCCAGTGAGCTTTGCATAAGATGCAGGCAGCACTTGATTGGCATTGAAGTCATGAAAATAATTTTAAAGCTTCGAAAATGCAATATTAACATGAAATCCATTAGCAGGTGAGTTCATTGTAAGGCTCAGTATAAAAGAATCATTAAGACAGATCCCTCCACTGGAAAGACTTTGAAATCAATGACTTTGTTACATACTCAAGAATAGAGTGGACTGGAATTCTGTCCTTTGACCCATATTCACAATCCTGTTTCACTATGGGGAGAGTTTCAGAACATGAATTGGACCACTTTTTTTGTTTTTCAGTTATGTAATCGAAAATAACCCCGATCTAGGTATATTGAGATCTAGTTTTCTAAGGCACAAGTACACATAAAGAATAAAAATCCATCTGGAGAAAGCATGGATAGCCATGGTTGAAAAATTCATCAAAAAGTGTCCAGCTTATTAGTGGTCAAACTATAAAAATCCTTATCCTTCAAAACATAGGCCTGGAGATGCTCCTATCTAGGTCTTCACAGAGGTTTCCAACTGTTAGCATTTTTTAAATCTTGGAATTGCTTTGCTTGCATTATCTTATCTATAAAATATATTGTACATTCATCCATTATAATTTAAGTTCCTTGAGAGTAAGCACTGTTTCAATTTAGTCTTCACACCTCCATGTCCATACAGAAAATCAGTGAGCAAATATTAAGTACTTGATATATGATGAAGACTAAGGTAAGTGCTGAGGATTTAAAGACAAAAGGAAATTACTCCCTGTCCTCAAAGTGTTTATAGATGAATAAAGTAGACAGAGAGACAGTCATATAACATACACAAAATATTCATATCAGGGAGTTATGTCAGAGAAGGCATTAATAACCTGGGGATTCAGGAAAGACTTCATAGAGATGTTACCATTTGACTTGAGATTTTTGAGAAAACAGAATTCCAAGACACAAGGGTAAAGAAGCATGCTAGGGATGGAGAATGATAATCTGTTCAAAGGCAGAAACAATTGGAGTACCCTGTTACTCAAATATTGAGAAAGCCAGTATGGCTACAGTGAAGAGTAGAAGGACTAAAGAAGTATGTGAGAACAAACACAAAGGCTGGACTGGCTAGATTATAAAGAGATTAAAATGTCAAACAGAAGAGTTAATATGCCATCCTTAAGGTGACAGGGAACAACTGGAATTTCTTGAACATTGTAAGAATCAATATTGCACAGTACTTGCAAATATGAAACATTTAATAAGTGTCTGTTGATTTGAATAGTCCAGGGGCAGAGAACCTGAGGCCTTGAGGCCACATGTAAGCTTCTAGGTCCTTGAGTGTGGCCTTTAGACCAAGTCCAAGTTTTAGAGAACAAATCCTTTTATTAAGGGGATTTGTTCTCTGAAGTTTGGATTAAGGCAAAGGGCTGCGCTTGAGGACCCAGAGGCTCACATGTGACCGTGAAGTCACAGGTTCCCCACCCCTGGAATAGTAGATTGCTAGAACTGTGTGTAGCGGCTTTCCACTTGTATGATATTTTTTGGACTCCAGGATCAACTCCAAGTGATGAGGAAGGAACAGAAGTAATCATATCAAAGAAAATTCACCAAACTATATTTGAAAAGAAATCCTTAATTCATATATGCCAAGGTTGATTGGCTCTAAGATCACTTTACTGAGAATTAGTTATGGTGAAATGTATTTCTAGACTGAGGACATAATTTAACTAACAAAAATTTAAAAAAATATATGTATTGAAACATAGGCAACTCTGTCAGCCCTACTTCATGCTCAGTTACTTCCCTGTTGGTTTCATGCCAGAGTCTTCATGCCATTTTTTTGTTAATGTTCCATTAGCATATACTGATCTCTCCATTCAGTTCTTTAGGCAGAACAATCTTATTTCTTTCTCCAAGTTAAGCTTGTGGTGTTACTCCCATTAAGCGGTGGGGCTTCTGAGTCCTGCTTGTCATCTGTGTTAACTCATTCTACCATGACCGGTACCACACCTACTGAAATCTCCTAGATTAGCTCCAAGCATATATAATTATGGGGTGGGACACAAACATTTTAAGAAAGGTAAACTTCAGTGAAAAGGGCAAAGGAGAGGGAATGAGCAAGGAGGAAGGAATCTATAACCGAAATACAGCTCTGTGGATGTCAAATCTAACCATCATATAGCCTCTCAATAAGAATGACATTTTTCTCCATTGAGATCCTTTCATATAATAGACCAGAAAATCCCAGCACGTTGGATTCCTGCTGTACTTCTGCCTTTGAAGCAATAACCCCCAATTACAAGTTTGAAATTCAAAAATCAGAGACAGAAAAGATTTATCTTTAAAGTGATGTGTTAGGCTCTCTAATTTTTCTAATTAATATGAAAGTAAATTATGTGATTGTTCTGATTTAGATCAAAGTAAAATTCATTTCAAGGGTGAGAATTAAGAAAGCTGGAATCAGCAACCTTAAGTAATCTTAGAGATTCCTAATTTAGAGCATTTGGCCCAAGATAAGGAAAAGTAGGAAAAAGACACGTCCAGCCTTAGTAGTTCTTTTGTACCATTTTCCTGGTGCTCTTAACTAGAACCAGCCAAAGTTCACTTGTCAAATGTTTTACTAAAAATTTGACTCGGTAAATCAAACAGTTGAATCTGTTGAGTAAGTATTTCAATTTAAATTAGTTTTTTAATACATAAGTACAACACTTTTTCAATTGCTTCTTGGATGTCACCATCAGGATTCTTTGTCCTTTATTCATACTCATCCTGAGGGGATAAATAAACAGGCTAATGATTACAGAAAAAAAAAACACTAGAAAACTAAAAATCATTTCACAGATCAATAATGAAAGTTAAAAATAGGCATGCAACACTGGATTATTGAACATCACATAAATATTCTGTGCTTGGGATGTTGTCTGGGATATAGTAATTGCTCTTTTCGTTGTTGCTTAGACAATTAGTTGTGTCTAACACTTTGTGATTCCCATTTCAGGTTTTCTTTGAAAAGATATTGTAGAGCTTGGCTATTTCTTTCTCCTGTTCATTTAACAGATGAGGAGATTGAGGCAAATAGGGTTAAGAAGTATGGCCAGGATCACACAGCCAGTAAGTGTCTGAGGACAGATTTGAACACAGGCGTTCATGACTCCAGGGCCAGCCTTCCATACAATGTGCCAACTACCTGCCTTTAGGTGCTCAATAAAGGTTTATTAATTGATTAGAATGAAGCTGTGAAATAAAAAACCAGTAGTCTGCCATGGATACCATCCAATTAACTCAATCCATAATATGTTAGCAATGAAGTAAATAGAGTCATGGGTATGGAAGGATACAAGATAATATAAAAAAAAACTACTTTCAGAAATTACATAAGGGTTATTCTTAAGGAGCAGAGAGTTATTTTCTTGTAGACATTTTTTTTCAAGGAAACAATAGAAACTGTATAGGTGGTCACAAAATATTAGCACCTACTCAATACCTAGGAAGTCATAGTAAACAAGCCAGAATTATAATCTGGAAGTCCATTCTCCTTTATAAAATAGCATGCAGTAATTCTCTATCCTAGAAATACAAACCCCACAGTGTCTTCTGAGAGTTTCACAAATGGATCCCTCCTCTCATTGCCCTCCCTTCCATCATCCTCCCTACCTTGCTTATCTCCTTCTCCCCCACTTTCCTGTATTGTAAGATAGGTTTTCACACCAAAATGAGTGTGTATTTTATTCCTTCCTTTAGTCGAATGTGATGAGGGTAAACCATGTTTTTTTCTCAGCTCTCCTCTTTTTCCCTCTACTAAAAAGTCTCCTGCTTGCTTCTTCTATGAGAGATAATTTGCCCCATTCCATTTCACCCTCTCTCCTCCCAATATATTTCTCTCTCACCGTTTACTTAATTTTTTTAAGATATGATCCCATCCTATTCAATTCACTCTGTGCTCTCTGTCTGTGCGTGCATGTGTGAATGTGTATGTGTGTGCATGTGTGTGTGTGCATGTGTGTGTGTGCATGTGTGCACATGTGCGTGCATAATCCCACCAACTACCCAGATACTGGAAAGTTTTAAGAGTTACAAATATTGTCTTTCCATGTAGGAATGTAAACAGTTCACCTTTGGTAAGTCCCTTATGATTACTCTTTGCTGTTTACTTTTTCATGCTTCTTCTCATTCTTGTGTTTGAAAGTCAAATTTTCTTTCCAGCTCTGGTCTTTTCATCAAGAATGCTTGAAAGTCCTCTATTTCATTGAAAAACCATTTTTTCCCCCTGAAGCATTATACTCAGTTTTGCTGGGTAGGTGATTCTTGGTTTTAGTCCTAGTTCCTTTGACTCTGGAATATCCTATTCCACCCACTTCTATCCCTTAATGTAGAAGCTGCTAGATCTTGTGTTATCCTGATTGTATTTCCACAATACTGGAATTGTTTCTTTCTAGGTGCTTTCTCCTTGAGCTGGGAGTTCTGGAATTTGGCCACAATGTTCCTAGGAGTTTCTCTTTTTGGATCTCTTTCAGGTGGTGATCGATGGATTCCTTCAATACTTATTTTTCCCTCTGGTTCTAGTATATCAGGGCTGTTTTCCTTGATAATTTCAAGAGGATGTCTACACTCTCTTTTTGATCATGGCTTTCAGGTAATCCCATAACTTTCAAATTGTCTTTCCTGGATCTATTTTCCAGGTCAGTTGTTTTTCCAATGAGATATTTCACATTCTCTTCCATTTTTTCATTCTTTTGTTTTTTTTTTTTTTTTTGTGATTTCTTGGTTTCTCAGAAAGTCATTAGCCTCCATCTGTTCCATTCTAATTTTGAGAGAACTATTCTCTTCAGTGAGCTTTTGAACCTCTTTTTCCATTTGGCTAATTCTCCTTTTGAAAGCATTCTTCTCCTCATTGGCTTTTTGAACCTCTTTTGCCAATTGAGTTAGCCTATTTTTCAAGGTGTTATTTTCTTCAGCATTTTTTGGGTCTCCTTTAGCAAGGTATTGACCCATTTTTCATGCTTTTCTTGCATTCCTCTCATTTCTCCTCCCAGTTTTTCCTCCACGTGTCTAACTTGATTTTCAAAATCTTTTTTGAGCTCTTCCATGGCCTGAGCCCATTGGATATCTATTTTGGTTGTTTGGGATACAGAGGCCTTGACTTCTATGTCTTTATCTGATGTTAAGCATTGTTCTTCCTCATCAGAATGGAAAGGAGAAAATATGTGTTCACCAAGAAAGTAACCTTCTATGGTCTTATTTTTTTTTCCCCTTTTCTGGGCATTTTCCCAGCCAGTTACTTGACTTCTGAGATTCTTCTCCACCCACCACCTCACCTCCAGATCTGCCCAGCTAGTGCTTGGGGTCTGAGATTCAAATGTTGCTCCCCAGCCTCAAGGCTTTCAGCAGGGGGCAGGGCTGCTATTCAGTGAGAGATTAAGTTCAAGTTCTCAGGTGGGGCTGCTGCCCAGGCTCAGTTCCCTCAGGAGGTTTATGTGGAGACCTTCAACAATGGATCTGAGCTCTGGGAGTTCCTGGCCACTGCTTCCCCCACTGCTGCCTCCCAAGGGGGCCTGAGTGATGGAGACACCCTGATCCCCTCTTGGCTGGCCAGATAGGGTCTCTCACTGACCTGCAGAGAGTGGGTGGAGGACCCTTCGTGGCCACCAGAGATTCGGTCCCTGAAGCCCGCTCTGATCTGCTCCTCCCAGTGAGGCACGGCCAAGGCAGGGCTGGGCTCCACTCTGGGTCTGGTGCACGATGGACTTTTGGTGTCAGTTTTTCAGGGCTCTCTGGAACAGAAATCTCCTCCACTCCATTGCTGCACGGCATCACTGCTCCAGAATTTGTGGGGAGTTCCTTTTTACAAGTAATTTTTGGGCTGTGTGTTCAGAGCTAGCATATGTGAATCTTTCTACTCTGCCATCTTGGCTCTTCCCCCCATTTGTTCTCTTTTTTTACTTTCATAAGGAGATTGGCCATGGTAGATTCAATTTATTCCATCCTGCTTAATATTTCTGCTGTACAAATCACAAAACCTGTCATTTATTCCTCTAAACCTTTTTTTTCCAAAATTCTGATTATTTTCTTGCATAATTCAGAAAAATCCAACTGTTGTTCTTCTTTCCTCTCTCATCAAGGTTTTCTCATTTCATGAAGTGTTGCAATAATTTAGAAACACTACCCTGCCATCTTGACTCCCCCCTGAAATCTAGTTACTTCTGTTTTTAGTCTTTTGGCTGAAGGCAGGCAGTCTTCCCAGAATATGATACCTCCTTTATAAGTGGGTAGGCAGGCAGCTTTGAAGTCTGCTACTTGTTGCCAAAGAAAGAGTAGTTCAGCATAGAGGAAGGGCATGCTGGCAGAAATAGAAGCATCAGAAGAGAAATTATTGCATAGATCCCAGACAACAAGGTGCTTGGTCAAGTCCTGTACCCTCTGAGAGTAGGAGTTGGGGGCTGAGAGGAAGGGAATACTAAGTAAAGGTTATATACTGTTTATTCATAACAATGTTACCTATTAGACTTCTCAGAGCATTAATTTATGGCAACAGTTGAAACTATTCATCTCTAGCATATAATGTCTCTTTGGGGAAATTATTGAGTGTTAGTATAGACTGGAGTCTAGTCTCCCATCTTGATGATCACATGAGGCAGAATGTTTGGAGGCTGGTTGTGGATCCAGCTTCTCTGCCTCTAGAATCCATGTTCTTTCCATTAAACAATATCAAAATAATTTATTAATTAACCCCTACCTTGAAAAAAAAAGCTATTTGTGCCATATTCAGTAGAGTTAAGAAATCATAAATATAGGGCATTAGATGTTGCCATCTACTTCCTTTCTTAAAGAAGTGACATAAACCTAAAGAATATAAATGTAATACCATAAAATATAGCATTTTAACCACGTGTTTATAAGAGAAATAGGTTTTCTTCATGGTCTCTTAAAGTATTACATGTTGTAAATCTGTTCAATCCTTATCATATTCTTGGCTATGAAAGGATTGGATAAATTATTATGAACAACTTTAGTGTTAAGATTATTGATCCCTACTAGACCAAGAGACAAATGACAGAGCCCAGCAATAAACTAAGCCATAATACAAAAATTAGAAATTTAGTTGTCCTCTTGGAAATGATTTTGCTATTTTTTGTAGAATTTATTTACTCTAAATAGGATATGACATAGATTCTGAGTCCCATAAAACTGCAATAGTTAAGAGTTTCATAGATCATGGATTGGCACTACTGGAAGACTCCAGTATTCTTAAGGTAAAGCTTTCTCTTCACTATTCAAGAAAAAAAAAATTGAATAGAGAGAACCATTTTAGCAACAAAATTTAGTAAAGAAATGTGAGAAAGGTATCAGGATAACTGGGTTGAATGTTCATGAGCCTTACACAAGACTTTGCAAAGCCAGCTTTACAAAGAACTTAGTGAAATATTTACTATGTCCATAGCATCATTCTAAGTGCCAAGGGCAGATACAATGTTTAACTAAAGTCAAGTTTCTATCTCAGTGAAGTTTCTATCTCAGTGAAGTCTGTCATATATAAAACACAAAAACATAACTGTAACATAAAATATTACATGAAATGTACGTTATAGAACTTTAAAACAAAAATTATTAGAGAATTTTAACATAAAGTATTATACAAGGTATATGGGGCAAAATCATTTATATTAAGGGTGAATGGTAGAGAGATAAGGAATCTTCCATAGAGGAGGTGCCAAGTGAAATCGGTTTTAAATAGTGTGTAGTGCAGGAAGTCAAGTCTCACATCTACAAAAATGTGGTTTAATTTCCAAAGAGGACATATATTGGGCGTGTGACTCTCAGTAAATCACTTAATATCTTTGTGCCCTAGATAATTCTTTAAGTAGAAAAAAAATGTGCCAAGTCCTACTGGCAAATTGAATTTTCTTATCCTTCTAAACCAAATATTTCTAATGACACTGAAATCACCAGTTCAGTCCCTGCTTCTGTTCCTATCTTGTAAAAGACTATTAAGAACTCTTCAGACAAAAAAATATTCAAATAATAGGAAAGATCATGAGAAAAATGTAGGGAGAAGAGAGGAAAAGATGTCTGAAGGACAAAGTAGAGAGTATACAGTTTGCCTATAGTACAGAGGGGGAGAAGGTTCTAAATGTAAGACTTTTCCTACTAAAATGTGAGCTTTTTGGAGGTAGTATTTCAGTCTTTCTATTTGTATCCCAACCACCTAGCAGATTAGCTAGCACAAAATAAACACTCGAATCATGCTTGCTGCAGAACTCCCAGGAGTACAGTCAAGATGGCAGTGGAGAGAAAACACTTGACCAAGCTCTCTCAACATTCCCCTCCAAAAATCTCTAAAATAGTACTTCAAATTAAATTCTGGAGTCAAAGTGATAGCAGAATGTCAGAGTAAGACATTCCTCCAACCCAGATCAATTTAGGAGATCAGAGTTATCTGTGTGAGTGAAGGCTGGCTCAGAGCTAATGTGGATGAAACTTTCTGGCAACTAGCTAGAAAAAGATGAGAAAATAGATGCCCTTATGGGTTATAGTTCAAGGGTGGAGATGAGCACTTTCAGACAAGGGAATGGGAGACATGAGGAAGAATATTGCTATTGATGACCCTGAGGAATCATGTCATTTCTAGTCCCAAGGGAACAGAGGTCTTGAAGAGTAACATCAGTTGCAATCCCAAGGCATCAAGGGACCTTTTCAAGGTCTAGACCAAGAAAGCAATGACCAAACCTCTCCCCAGAACATACCACTTGGAAGCATCACCAAATTCATAGAACTAGTTCAGAAAATAGCAGTGAGAGAAAAGTCTAAAGTTTGAGACAGTGCTACTCCCACCTTATACAAAGGGAACAGAATCCAATTTTAGCATCAGCTTCTAGAAGGAGAAATAGGGTGGGAAAATAAGCAAACAAAAAAAGAGCTCATTAATTTAAAAAATTACTATGGTGATAGGGAAGCTGAAGACACAAACTCAGAAGATGATAAAAACAAAACAACTACAGGCAAAATCTCAAAGAAATAAATGTGAATTGGACACAAGTCCAATAAGCAAAGTTTCCTTTTTTCCTATGCTTTCTAGTATTTTTAGTGGAAATGAGAGTTATATTTTGTCAATTGCTTTTTCTGTACTTATTAATATAGTCATATGTTGTTTTTGCCTTTGACATGATTATAGAACTAGCCTTGCATTCCTGGCATAAATTCAGCTTCATCCTAGTGCATGAGCTTTGTGATATATTGCTGTAATCTCCTTATATTTTATTTCCATTTTTATTTAAAACTTTGCATTGATATCTATTAGAGAAATTGGTCTTTATTTTTCTTTCTGTTTTTATTGTATAGGAGACTGTTAGCTTTTATTGTAATCAAAATAATCTATTTTATCTCTTATAGTTCTCTTTACTTTGTTTTACTGAGAATTTTTCACCAATCTATACCTGAGAAATATCTTTTTTTTCATTTAATAAATGTGATGTGACTTTTTAGGTTTGTCAAATATTCACTTGGGACTCAATGTGATTTGTGGTGTACATGTTGGCCTAAACTTATTCTCTGTCAGATTGTTTACCCAATAGTGAATCCTTAACTCAAAAAGTAGGACCTTTGGATTTACTGACTGCATTCTACTACTATATGTGTTTTCTCCTGTGTGTTGTACACCTAAACTTTTCTGCTAATCACTTTTATCTTTTTACCAAATACTTTTGATTGTTGCCTTTTAGTATAATTTTAGATCCCCATCAGCTTTTATTCTTTGGACTGGATTCCATCATGCCATCTCCCCATGCTGGTTACTTTCACCCTCATTGTTTGGGTTTTGATAGCTCAGAGTGAGTACAAATAGCAATTGTTTCTGTTTTAGCCAAAAACTCTGAAGGTCTTTGCCTCTCAGACTGATTCTTTCATGAAGGAAATCTGGGCTCTCTTTTGCCTCAATTCTGATCTAGCTTTTATTTACTCAATGGAATTTGCCTCAGACAAATTGAGACCTGAGAAAAGACCTTTACTTACAAAGGCCAAGGTTTCCCATTGCATCTATCTCCCGTTGTTTTGATCTATGTCTTGCTACTGGACTGCAGTAATTCTGGAGGGGAGGATGAGGCCGATAACTTTGCACAGCTCTGCCTCACTTAAATCCAATTCACTCTTGTCAAGACATCATGTCCCAGATGTCATTGATCCTCTTCAGAAGTGAAGGACAAAAAACGAAGATGATCTGGTATTTCCATCTCTTTGTAGAGTTGCCACATTTTGCTGCGATCCACATAGTCAAAGGTTTTAATATAATCAGTGAAGCAGAAGTAATTATTTTTGTGGAATTCCTCTGCTATCTCCATAATCTACCAAGTGTTGGCAATTTGGTCTCTAGTTCTTCTGTCTCTTTGAAAACAAGTCTATTCTGATAACTCAGTTCATATATTGCTGACGCCTAGGTTGCAACATCTTAAGCATAACCTTGCTCACTTGTAAAAGGAGGTCAATTATTTGATAATTTTAATATTCTACACATTGTCCTTTTTTACATTTAGGACAGAAACTGATCTTTTTCAATTCAGTGGTCATTGTTGTATTTTTCAAATTTATTTTAAGCAGTATCACTTTTTGTGGTTTTAAACAGCTCATGGAGGAATTCCATCCCTTCCACTTGCCTTATTGTTAGGAGTGCTTCTTTCAGATTTCTGGTTCTAAATTGACAATTACATCATTGTGGTTATCAGTAATGTGAAATTCTTTCTTATATAGTTCTTTTATGTACTCTTGCAATCTTAATCTCTTCTGCTTTTCTTTAGTCCCTACCATTTTTTTTGTTTTTAATAATGCCCAGTTTTATGTGAAATATTTCCTTGAAATCTCTAATTTTCTTGAATAAATCTCTTGTCTTTTCCATTCTAAAGTTTTGTTCCCCTTTTTGTTTACATTGTTCATTTAAGAAAACTTTCTTAACTCTCCTTGCTATTTCTGAAATTCTGTATTTAGTTGGGTATATTTTTCACCTTCTCCTTTACATTTCATTTTCCTTCTTTCTTCAGCTGTTTGTAAAATCTCTGAAAGCCATTTCATTTTCTTGCTCTTCTTTCTCTTTTAAATATTTTTTGTTGTTGCTGCCTCCTGTACAATATTGCAAATCTCTGTCCATAGTTGTTCAGGAACTCTATATACTAAATCTAATCTCTTAAATCTATCCATCACTTCAGCTTCATATTTATAAGGAGTGTTATTTAGGTCATACCTATATGCTTTGATAGTTTTCCCTACTTTCTTCAGTTTAAATCTGAATTTTGCAATAACGAGGTCATGATCTGAGCCACAGTTCCAGGTCTTGCTTTAACTGACTGTATAGAGCTTCTCCACTTTTGGCTGCAGAGTATATTATTGATCTGATTTCTATATTAAATGTGTGGTGAAGTGCATGTGTAGAACTATCTTTTGGCTTGTTGAAAAAGAGGGTCTATTATGAATAGCAAGTTATCTTGACAAAATTCTGTTAGTCTCTGCCCTGCTTCATTTTGTATTCCAAGGCCAACCTCATTTTCTTATTGCAATTATTCTCTGATTTCCTAATTTAGCCTTCTAATCCCCTATGATGAATGTGATATCTCATTTTGCGGTGTTATTTCTAGAATATGTTGCAGGTATTTATACAAATGATCACCTTTGGCCTCTGGCACTAGTAGCTAGAGGATAGACTTGTATTACTATGATATTGAACTATTTGCCTTGCATTTGAACAGATATCTTTCAGTTCTAGATGTATAATACACAGTAATAAATGACCATAGCAATATAAAAGTTGATAAACTCAATGATCCAAGCTTTTGGGGTAAGAACTTTCCATGTGATTAAATTTGCTGTGAAAACTGCAAAGCAGTTTGCCAGAAACTAAGCATTGACCAACCTTCCCATTATATATCAAGATAAGGTCAAAATGAATGAGCACTTTAGACATAAAGAATGGTATCACAAGTAAATTAGAGGAACATGGAAAAGTGTACCTGTCAGATTTATGAATAAAGGAAGAATTTATGATCAAACAGGAGACACAGTGGATCACAAAAAGGATAATTTTTATTACATGAAGGTTTTGTACCAAGCTAATATAGGTAAAATTAGAAGGAAAACAACAAATAATGAAGAGGGGTGGAAATTAAAGCAACTTTCTCTGATAACATCCTCATTTCTCAAATACATAAGAAATTGAGCAAAATTTATAAAAAAAATATAGGAGTCATTTTCCATTTGAAAAATCCTCAAAGAATATGAAGAAGCAGTATACAAAAGGAATCTGAGTTATCAATAGTCACATAAAAATACTCTAAATTACAACTTATTAGAAAAATGCAAATTAAAACAGATCTGAGATACAACCTCACTCCTATTAGATTTGCTAACATTACAGAAAAAAATGACAGTTTTTGGAAGGCATGTGGGAAAATGAGGCATTAATGCAGTATTGGTGGACGGGTGAACTGGTGCAGCCATTCTGGAGAGCAATTTGGAACTACACCTAAAGGGTATAAAACTGTAAATACTCTTTGATCTAGCAATACTACCAATAGGTCTTTATCTCAAAAATCAAAGGAAAGATAACAGGACAAAAATACTTGTTGCAGCTCTTTTTATGGTGTCAAAGAATTGGAATTTGAGAGAATGCCTGTCAGTTGGGAAATGACTAAACAAGTTGGGGGTATATACTTGTGATGGAATAAGAAATGATGAGCAGGATAGTTTCTGAAAAACCTGAGAATATTTATATGAACTAATGCAAAATGAAGTGAGCAAAAATAGGACAGCATCGCATACAGCAAGAGCAACATTGTAAGGATGAAGAATTGTGAAAGATTTAGCTACTCTGATCAAGACAATCATCTAACACAATTCCAAAGAATCCACAGTGAAAAATGTTATCCGACTCCAGAGAGAAAATTCATGAACTCTGAATGCAGGCTGAAACATACTTTAAAAAAGTTTTTTTTGTTTTCTATGTGTTTTCTTTTGTAACATGTCTAATATGGTAATATATTTTGCATGGTTTCACATGTATAAACAATATTCAATTATTGTCTACTCAGAGAGGGGCAAAAAAGAAGGGAAGGAGAGAATGTGAATCAAAATAACAATATACTGATATTAAAAATTTTTGTATGTAATTGGGAAATATCTAACAAAATGAACAAAATATATTTTAAAATTTCTCATTTTACCCAAATAATCTTCCTTACTCCAAATCTCCTTGATTCCTACCAAGGATACCACTATCCTGTTAGTCTCCCAAGCCTGCAATCTCAGTACTATCCTTAACTCCTTTCTCTCATCTCATAATCTGTTGCCAAATATATCTTAACAATAATGTCTCCTCTAGGTCCCATTCTCTTTATTTATCTGACCATCACTCTGATTAAAGCATTCTTTATTTCATAGTTTGACTATTTCAAGAAACTTCTAACCAGTCTCCCTGTCTCAAGTCTCTCCTCACACCAATCAATATTCCTTTCAACTGTCAAAGTGATTTTAATAAATCATTGAATCATGTTAATATCACATTCAAAAAAACTTCAGTGATTGTTATTTCCAGGATCACATATAAATGCTCTGTTGACATTAACAGCTCTTGACAAGACATTTTCAGGGTAATATTGTAGAAGAATGATTCTGGCAGGTGAATAAGAGGATATTTCTGAATGAAGAGAAAGTTGAGGTAGAGAGACCAATTAGAAGATAATGGAATCATCCAGGGAAAAGGTGATAAGGAATCACAGTAGAGTCTAGTTGTATAAGTAGAGAGAAGAGAACACATATCAGAGAAGTTATGAAGTTCAAATCATATGAATCTATCAGTGGATTAAATATAAGTTAAGAGAGTGAAAAATCAAGGCTGGCAAGATGGTTGGGTGCCCGAAAGGATGATGGTATCCTTGGAAGTAATCAGGAAGTTCAAAAAAGGAGAGTCTTGAGAAGAAGATAATTTTTATGGATATGTTGAATTGGAAACTACATAGATTTGAGAATCATCAGCATAGAAAAGACATTTGAATCCATGTGAACTAATGAGATCACTAAATGAGATATTGCAGAGAAAAAAGGAAATAGGGCCCAAGACCAAATGTTGGGCAGAATCCATAGTTTTGGGGTAGCCCATAGATGCAGAAATATGCAAAAGAAAAGGCAGACATATTGGAAAACCAGGAGAAAGTAATGTCATGAAATTCCAGAGAAAAGAGAGTGATGATCATCTGAGAAGTATCAAGAATGTCAAATGCTAGATAAAGGAGGAGAATTATGAAGAAGCAGAAAAGGTATTTAGATTTAGCAATTAAAAGATCATTATTAATTGTTGGAAGACAGTTTCAGTTGAATGATTACATAAGGAGCAATTTTGAAGTTAGTTTTAAAGAGAATAAGAGGTGAGGAGGTAGAGGCACTAAATACCAAAGACTTTCTTATGTAGTTGAGCCATGGAAAAGGAAGAGATGATGGTGAATCCAAGATAGATGGTAAGTGCGAGGAAATTTTTGTTTTATTTTTTGGATAGGGAGAGAAAGATTATTTGGAGCAGGGAGAGAAAGATTATTTGGGGGGGGGCAGGAAACAGGGAAGGAAGTAGTAAATGGGGAGAGACTAGAGAAAGTGAATCAGTGTGTGTGTGTGTGTGTGTGTGTGTGTGTGTAAGCCTTCTGAATGCCACTGGAGGGGGAGAAGGAAAGAAAGAATTGGGATGCTAGTGAGTACAATTTGCTAGAAAAGGTGAGATAAAGGATTAAGATTTTCCTTAAAGAGTTTGGTTTAATAATAAGAGTGGCCACTTTTTATTCCAAACAGGAGTGAAGAAAGAGAAAGAATTTAGGAAGATGTTTGAGTGATGTACGATGAAGAAGGGAGAAGAGAGGGCTCTAAGATCTCAATTTTTTCAGTTAAATATGAGGAGGTAAACTTAGAGATGTGAAAATGCTATTGTGCCTGGACTAAGGAAAGAATGAAAAGCTTGGAATGGCCACTGAGTAGACTAAGAATAATTTTATTGGGGAGGAGTAGAATATTTGCCTTAATACAGTGAATGCACGTTCGAGATTACATAATAGAAACACATATTGGATCCAGTTAGCCTGGCTTCATGATTCTTCTCCATTCAATAATACATTAAGAGCAAAGGAAGAAAATATTTGGAGCAAGGTAGGGTTGAGTTTTGCCAAGTCATGACCAATGTCAGAACGAAGGCAAAAATAATACAAGAGTAGAGAATGTTGTGAAGTTGATTTGCTCCTCTTGTCTTAGAATTGGGAAGATAGACCTATCTGTAGAAAGACTGAAATGAGGATGGTCGTTTTAAAGGTGAAGGTGAAGGTATAAGAGAAGAGCATGAGGGGAAAATGTCCTGGAAAGGGAAGGTCAACACAGAAAGCATGGATTGGAAATAAGCCTTTTCAAGGAATAGGAATCTCTTTTCTTAGGCAACTGGAAGATTATTAGAAGTGTTATGTGATGATGCTGAGAAGTTTTACAGAATGGACAGAGGTATCTGGGGCTTATGGTTGATGACCTCTACTTTGTAAATAAAGTAAGATGTTAGATTATCTCCTGTAGGATGATCTACAAGAAGATAAGAAGATCTGCAAGAAGATCTATAAGAAGATTCTGCCTATTTGAGTGAGATGTAGTCAATGGGAAAAGAGGTTGGAGATAAGAAGTGAGAAGACAAAATTTGGATTAACTTCTGTGGGAATTGAAATAAGAAGCTGATGAAGTTAAGTAGGATGACTGTTTAGTAGGAACAAATGTTTAGTGAAAATCCTCAATTTCACAAAAGCGAAATTCAACAGCTCTTGAGCAGAACCAGAGAATTCAGATGATGATGGTTTTCCCAAGAAGTGTGCAGGAATTTCAGGAATGTGAGAGCCAGATCAGAGTGAAAGGGAGTCTAGGACAGTAGCTAGTACAATATTAAAGTTACTAAATAAAGAAATAAATAGAATGTACAAAGATGAAAGAATGAATTTTTAAATGGAATTATAAAACAAAAGCATGTATTGCTGTCTGGAAAAGGCGCAAGTAAAGCCAGAATGAGGCAGAAAGATAGAGGAAAGATGTCTGAGTCAAGAGACTAGCAGTTACAAAAAAAAGAAAAAGATTAGGCTTTGTAAGACTGAAAGTCGGAGGGGTAAAAAGACTCAAAGCCATATTTGGGAGTGAAATTTTCAAATGTGTCCTTAGAAAGAAGGCATTCCTGGAAATAGTACTATCTAAAGTGTGATCATTTTGGGATTGGAGCAGAGGAGTTGGGAAGATTGAGGAACGATGCTGTGTCATTGTTAGTAGGCTGATCTATTTGAATATCAAAGTCCCCTACAATGATGGCAGGAAGAGTCATGGCAAGGACATTAATAAGACAGTTATTATATTCACAAAGAAATTTCAGAGTGCTCTGGAGGTTAATAGATCATAAATCTAAGGTTATTAAAAACTATTGGCAGCCTCCTCCATGATGCAATTTGTGGAATATAAGGTTGCATGGCAGATACTTGAGCACTGAATGGGACTTGAGAGACTATCAAGTTCAAACTCATCATTTTTCTTTGAGGAAACAGAAGTGGGGAATGAGAAAGTGACTTACCTAAGGTAATACCTTACTGAAAATGAGGAAAGTGAATTCTAGAAAAAAATCTAAAAATTCATTTAGTTAAACAGAAGTCAGATATAATACCCCCTTCAAAATGTTGTCCTCCTAAAGTATTCACCTTAATTTTAATTTTTAACATGAAAATATTTTACAAAATTAAGTACGGTCATTTTTGGTGTACTATTATGTTTGAATTATCAGACTTTTGCCACTTGAAACTAGTCAACCAAGATTATTCACCAATGTGTTATTCCATGTGGTTTGGAATAACTATTTCTTAAGAAGGTTCAGGTAGTTTAAGAAATGTCCTTAGGAAAGCTGACTCACTTGATTTTCTTTCACTGAAGGAAATTTTTGGGATTGCTCCTTAGCTACTTACCAAGTCAAAAGACAAGCACCATAAGACAGGGTATGAAGAATTAAATAAACATTTGAGAAACTGATTCTTGGTATCATATGAATAATAATAAAGACCTGTTTAAATAATTACCATGGTAGATGAGGGAATAGAATAGGAAATCACAGCTCAGGAAATTTAAGTAGATTTTGGACATTTCTTCTCTAGATAGATAAAAATGCCATAACAAGAAAAATAAGACTGCTGTGTGACAAATAAGGCTAAAGCAGAAGGTCGCCAATAGATTCAGAATTGTTATACAGTCAACAGCACCACAAAGGAAATGTCAACTGTAAACAAAGGAGGGACACACGAGAGATATAGATACACAAAAAAGAGAAATGGTCAGAGACAGAGACAGAAACTATCTACTTTGCAGTTGTTTGGCCCCATATGAACTGGCCTCGTGAGCATCTCTGAGGAAGGATGTGTCAAGTTGTCTAGTGAAATCAGCCTCTATTTCACACTGAATAAATAGAAACCAGACCTCCTTGCTTTGTTTCTAATTACTATTAGTGCCAGACTATTGAGGAGTTATCTGCAAGCACTCTCTACCAATATTGGAGGGAAAAAAATAGCAAAAGCACATTTCATTGTTATAATAAAGATTTCCCAATCTCTTTCCACCTACAAGGTCTCAGCAATTCGACCTTTCACTGTGGAAGACTTGGAGCTGTAAACTGACCTCTGCCAAAGTCAAGGCAAGATGAGACTACTTCAGGTTATTTTTTCATAGTTTATACTTATGTTTTATTAATAGCTCCTGGTTTTATGTCTCTAAACTAATGCTATATTTTCTTCTGCTTAAGCCCAAAGGCTGTTTGGGAAAAAAATATGATTTTCAATATCAAATAAATAAACATTATCCCTAGGTCAATGTTTCCTCTGTGGAAAACTAAATACGAACACTTGATTTGCATCAGTTACTACATTTTGTATCTTATTAAAAAGATTCCTCCAAAAGTGACCACAGAAAATAAGACAAAAAAATCATCAGTGCAAGGATAGGAGACTAGAGACGTATGCTTTGTTTTTTAAACCTAGAAGCCTGATTGTGCATGTGTTGAGTGCCAACACTACTTATTATCATAATAACTGAGTATTTTTGCAGCCAAAGTATTTGTCTAAATTCAAAATCATTAGTTTTTGTTTTCCTGGGTAAATAAGCAAATTTCCAACATGTTTCAAAGCTCCTCATTAGAATAAACTTGATGCAGTGGTATGTTACTAAAAATTTTAACAACTGGCTCTCCAAGAAAAAAAATAGATATATTCACGAAACCCTTTAAAATTTGATCTTAATCATTAACATTCTTTCCATCATATTTCTTCCTAGCCTTCTTACATCTAGACAATGGACATAGCAGTAAACTAAGCCCTGGTTTACAGCATTGAGAAAAATTGATACTTGAGACAAACAGGGTGAGTTGACTCAAACACACCACTGGCTTGGTTGTGTTAAGTATTGGTAGGTACTAAACCTTCTTATCTATACAACCTGCTTCCACAGAATTTGTATATACCGTCTTCCCCACTCCCTCACTATGCTTACCCTCCACTTTCAGCATACAATCACATATTGCTTTGAAATTCAGTCCTCAGGCTCACAATTCTTTCCCCAAATTTCTTTAGTAGTGATCAAAGAGAAATATCTATCTACAACAACAAAAAAAGGATAATAGGAATACTGATTATTAGTTCTAGAAATCAAAGGGACCTCAAAAGTCATTTAGTCTAACTTCATTATTTTGAAGAGCAGGAAACTGAAACCCAGGAAGATTGTGATTTGCCTATATTCACAAATACAAGAGTCAGAGGAATAATTTGAACTCAGGTCCTTTAACTTCAGAGTCAATACACTCTTCTTCTGCCTAGGAAGTTAAGAAACTAAATGATATCATTTGACTTTTTTAAAAAATGGGAAAAATTGTGTTAAAGATCAAATTCCATGGAATAGAATTCCATAGAATTCAGGGTCTTATACATAAGAATTTACAAGTGAAAGTCTTCTAAGATCCTTTGTCCCAATCTGTATCAAAGCAGTACCATACTTTTGGAGAAGGATGCTATGTCCTTTAAAATATCATTCCAGTTCTATATATTGGTACTTTAAGAGTACTTTTGACTTTTTTTCATAAATTGACTTAAACTGACAACACTGTAAATGAAAACAAAAACCACAAATATGTAAACAGAAAAAAAATCCAAAACTGATTGATGTATATTATAGCTTCATAGAAGAAATGAGGACTATGGGTGAAAAACACTGAATATACTTTTATATGCAATTGATGTTAAGCAAGTTTGAACTCTTTTTTCCTCTTTTATTCTTTTTTTTTTAACAAGGAAAGACTCATGGGATAGAAAAGCATATTAATAAATAAAAATGGTATTTACTCAGATATCTACATCTGTAATTCTTCCGTGAAAGGATGACTAGAATAATGGAGAATTGACCTCAGAACCAAGATGTCAATTCAAGTCCTATCTCTAGCAGATCCTGGCGATTATCTTGGGTAAATCATTTAAACTCTCCATGTCGCCAGAAGCTTCTTTAGTCCTCTAGAAGGCACCAGAGAGCACATAGAGCTGAACCTGCAGTCAGAAGACCTGAATTTGAGACTGGTCTTCGACACTTACTAGTTATATAACCCTGGACCAAATCACTTACCTCTGCTTGACTGTTCCTGAACTGTAAAATGGGGAAGCACCTACCTTCTATGGTTATTATGAGGCTAAAAGAAGATAATAATAGAAAAGTGCTTACCTTGGTCCTTGGCGCATAGTATATAAACATCAGCCATTATTATTAAGAAAATATGGTTCAGGAAATGGGCTCTTAGTAGAGTGAATTCAGGAGTTTCATGTATCCAAACATTATCAAAAGAGAGATAGATAAATGTGGATACAGGTAGAATGCTCTATGGCAATATACATATATGTGTGTATATACACACATATATTTGTTCACTTGAATATCCTATTAGTATAGTGTTTGTCTCTGTATGTATATGTAGACACATATATGTATAAATGCATGTGTGTATTTTTTGTCATTGTTATTCAGTTGTGTCCAACTCTTAGTGAACCCACTTGGTGTTTTCTTAGGATGGTTTGCCATTACCTTCTCCAGCTCATATTATAGATGAGGAAACTGAGGCAAAGAGAGTTAAATGTCTTCCTAGGGTCACACAGCAATTAAATGTTTGAGGTCAGTGTTTAACTCAAATGTTCTTGACTTCAGGATGGGGCATACTCTATCCAGCATGTGTGTGCACAAATGTTCATAAGTATATATATATATACACACACACACATCTGTATATCTGTACACACACACAGACACACACACACACACATATATATATATATATATATATATATATACATATGTACAGGCATATTAACATAGAATATTCAAATGATCTTTTATATAATGATATTAATTTTTTAGTAAATTTCTCACTTACTTTGATTGTTGACTTTTAAAAATTTCCTAAAAATGATTAACACTATGACTACATAACAATTAAGAACTTTAGCAAAGTTGCGGGATATAAAATAAACCCATACAAATCATCACAATCTCTGTATAATATCAAAAAAAGCCCATCAGCAAGAAATAGAGAAATTTTGTTTAAAATTACCATAGATGATATAAAATATTTTGGACTCTGCTTACCAAGACAAATCCAGGAACTTTAGGACACAAGTACAAAGCACTTTTCAGATAAAGTCAGATTTAAACAAGTGAAAAAAATGTAAATTGCTCATGAGTAAACTGAGGTAATATAACAGAAATGACAATTCTGCATAAATCAATTTATTTTCAGTGTCATGTCAATCAAACTAAAAGTATTTTATAGATCTAGAAAGATAATAACAACATTCTTCTGGAAGAACAAACTGTCAAGAATATCAAAGATATTAATGGGAAAAAATGCAAAGGAAGGCGGCCATGTGTACTAGATCTAAAACTATATTTTAAAGCAGCAATTATGAAAACTACTTGGTACTGGTTAAGAAAGAGTGGTGGATCAGTGGGATAGGTTAGGTACACAAGACACAGTAGTCAATGATTATAGTAATCTACTGTTTGATAAACCCCAAAACTTCAGCTGTTTCCTTAAAGGGAAAGTAGTATGATAGAAACTAGGCATAGACTAACATCTCACAGGGTACACCAAGATAAAGTCAAAATGGCTACATGATTTAGACATAAAGAGTGATACCATAAGCAAATTAGGAGAACAAGGACTAGTTTACTTGTCAGATCTATGGAGAAGGGGAAAGAAATTACGACCAAATAAGAAATAGAGAACATTATGAAATGTAAAATGAACAATTTTGATTTCATTAAATTAAAAATGTGTTGCACAAGCAAAACTAATGTAACCAAGACTAGAAAGAAAGCAGAAAAGTAGGAAACCATTTTTACAGTGACTGTTTCTGATAAAGACCTCATTTTTCAAATATATAGAGAACTGAGTCAAATTTATAAGAATACAAGTCATTCTCCAATTGATAAATGGTCCAAGGATATGAATAGGCAGTTTTCAGATGAAGAAATTAAAGCTATCTATGAAGCATATTAAAAAACAAAACAAAAACGTCTAAATCACTACTGATTAAAGAAATGCAAATTAAAACAACTCTGAAATACCACCTCACACTTATCAGATTGGCTAACATGACAAAAAAGGAAAAAGATAAATGTTGGAGAAGATGTGGGAAAATTGGAACACTAATGCATTATTGCTGGAGTTGTGAACTGATCCAACCATTCTAGAAAACAAGTAACTGTGTGTGTACCCTTTGATTCAGTACTACCACTGCTAGGTCTGTGTCCCAAAGAGATCACAAAAATGGGAAAAGGACCTACATGTACAAAAATTATTTATAGCAGTCCTTTTTCTAGTAGAAAAGAATTGGAAATTGAGGGTATGCCCATAAGTTGGGAAGTGGATGAAAAAGTTATAGTACATGAATGTAATGAAATGCCATTGTATATAAGAAATAATGAGCAGGTTCATTTCAGAAAACCTGGAAAGACTAAATGCTGAGTAAAGTAAACATAACTAGGAGAACATTGTACAAAGTAGCAGCAACACAGTGTGATGATGAACTAAAATTGACTTAGCTCTTCTCAATGATACAATGATTCAAGACAATTCCACAAGACTCATGATAGAAAATGCTATCCACATCCATAGAAAGAACTATGAAGTCTGAATGCCGATTGAAACATACTATTTTCACTTGTGTGTGTGTGTGTGATTTCCCCTTCATTCTGTTTCTTCTTTCACATGACTAATGTGGATATATTTTTATAGGATTATACAGGCATAACACATCAGATTGCTTACCATCTTTGGGAAGGGAGATGGAAGGGTGAGGGGAGAAAAAATTTGAAACTTAAAATCTTATAAAAATCAATGTTGAAAACTGTGATTGGAAAAAAACACTATTTACAAGAAAAAGAATATGACTCAAAAAGTTCATTCGAATATCTTTTTTAAAACTCAATGTAAGCAAAGTAGGTGAGAAGAGAAATTCAAATTCCAGCTGCATTTTGGTTTGTCACTTTAAGAAACTGTTTACATAAATTCAGAATTCTCTAGCACTCTACTAAGTCTTTAACCAACACTAATCTTCCCAAAATTAAACCTGCTTATCACATGAATGTGTTATAAAGCTAGGCAGAATTATGGGAAAGGATGTAAAATCCTTTTTAAGGACCTAAGCCTGCATGAGTCAGGGCACTCTGGAAGAATGACTCTTGGGAAAACCATACAAAAATAAACAGTAGGTGACTCTTGAAATTTGAAACTAAAGCTACAGAAAACTCCATTTTTTTTCACTGTAATAATATGGGTAACTGAAGAAATTATTCAATAACACTTGATACATTTTGATGTGGCACCAGAAGTGGACAGTGGAAGTGTACCTTTGCTTTGCAGCTTAGACATCTGGCTCTCCTCTGTATTCCTGACTGAATATGCTAAGGATTGTACTGCTCAGGGATAGAAAGGACTCAAAGAGACCGTCAGACTTCAGACTTTTCCACAATGAATACCCAGATTGACTGCTTTTTTGCTCCTAACTTGAGTCCCAATGAATATTCTATGTTACTGTGTCTGTATATGTGTGTAAGTATATGTGTATGTATGTCTGTCTATATGTGAGTATTTTGTGTCATACAAATTCATTGCTTCAGTTCTAAATCTTATCTTTCATAGGATATCTTATTTCAAACCAAATTCTACTGTTTATGCAGTACCTAATCATTTATATCTCAATGCTTTACCACATTTAATCTTTTTTTTTTTTTTGGAACCTTGTCTCTCTTCCAAAAGCATATGCAAATATAGGAGGAGACCTCTGGTTCCTTTGGCATAGGGAACTCCCAGCCGAGGAAACTCCCTCTACCAATACAGGTACAACTTTCAGATGTAACTTATAAATGCAACTTCCAGTTTTAGTGAATTGTCTAGAGCACAGAAAGCTTAACTTCCTCAGAGACGTACAGATCAAATTTATTAGCGAATACATACATGGTTCTTGTAGACTACCACAAGAAGCACTCCACTCCGTTGCAATTTGCCACATGACATCTAATTTCTCTACCTTTCTTCTTCTTACCTTCTCTCTTTGTTCTCATCTCTCTCTCCTTCCTTTCATTTTTTTCTCCTTCCTCTCACTTTTCTTTCTTCTCCCCATACCTAACACAAATAGATGGATATGGAAGAGATATGAGTTCCTCTAGTCCAGGATTTCTTAATTTTTTTTTTTCACTTGAATTCCTTTTGGAAGTTTTGCTTGGTGTTGCATGGCCTGAGGGCATGCACAATGCACAAGGCATAGGCTTTGTGTTCGGAACCAAGACAGCAGTGAAGTTGCACATGTAACACACCTTAGAATCATTATGTGTTTGATTTTTAATTAATTTTTAGTCATTGTGCATTCAGAAATCTTTTACTGTTAACTAAATTTTTCGCCAGCCCATGGCATCATGGCCAACAGTTTAAGAAGCCCTGTTCTGGTGTAAGCTCCTCATTTTATACTTGAGCAAACTCCTCACAATAGAAAATCTATGTGAGCAATAAGACAATGGGGAAGAGATTATTCAATATTTTATTGTAGAGGCTCATATCTGAGTCAGTCATTTCAGAATGAGAAATCAATGTAAAGAGTAATTATGTCTTTCTATATGTTAAAAGTTTACACTAAGAACTATGATAGATAGCTTAAGATGTAAAAGAAAATTAATCAGGAAACTAGAGTGGGATCAAGTCAAGGAGGGAAAGATGGTCAGGTGGAAAGGCTTGCTCTCAAGGTTTTTCTTTGAAATTGTCACTTTTTATGCATTGTGTGTGTGTGTGTGTGTGTGTGTGTAGTCTAGTTTTTGATATTGGCTTGGAGTGGGGATGGGGAAAGGTAAAGAAAATGATCATATAGCAAAAAACAGATAATTTCTGGTATTTTCCTAGGTAACTCAGTGTACCCTTCAAGGCCTTATATAGGTTTCTAAGTGGCTCTTGAAGACATTTCAGACCCTGCTTGTTTTTGGATGCCAGCTCACAGTATATTGTGCTTTCACCAAATTGGGTGTAACCCACAAGTGACACAGCCCTGTACTTAATGATATAAAGCTCTAAAAATGTGGTAAGTTTACATTTATAAACACGCTCAAGTATTCTTCACTATATGGATTCTAACAAGTTACTACATTCATATTCGTTCTCATTCTCTTTCTCTCTTTCTCTTTCTCACTAACCAGTCAGTGCATTCATCATGGTGTGATTGTATGTTTCAGCGTAGCCATAGCCCTGAAATCTGGGTTCTGTCAGTGTAACAGACAGAAACCAAGATAAGCAAGAGAAAGGACAGTGCAAGAATCTCAAGGATTATGTGATGACAAGAGCCAAATTAAATATTTGCAGTACTATGCAAAGTTTAGTGTTACTCATTCTGTGCTAAGCAATGAATGAGATCAATGATGAGTTGGAAGGAAGTAGGGAAACCCCAAAGCAAGAATTATAGGTTCCAAGTTCCTTCTTTTGTCTTTTTCTCCTTTTTCTTCCCCATGGAGAAATTCCTAGGTGGGCTTTGATTACAGGCATGGCATGGTAGAACCAAAGTTTGGATTAAGAAGGGACAGACTTGCTGTGGGTCCCAGCTCAGCCATGGACTTGCTCTGTGAACTTAGGCAAGTAATTTAATTACTCTGATCCCCAGTTTCCACATCTATAAATGAGGCTAGTAATTTCTATTCTACTTATTTCAAAAGATCATTGTAAGTTCAGATTTTAAAAATTCTCTAGAAAGTTTAACCACCTTTAATGTTATAGATAGTTGGAAAGATTATTGGAAAGAGAACAGCAGGGGTTGGAGTCCTAGTTAAATCATTTGCCAGCTAAATCCTTTTGGGTCAGTCACCCTAATCTCTCTGCACTGTCTTTGATAAAATAACATGAGGGTGATTGTACTAAATAAACATGATTTTTCACATATATGTAATATTTTAAAATTTACAAAGTACTTTTCCTGACAAAAAGAATGCAAAGTATGTGTAAAAGTATTTTTGTATGGGAAGATCTTTCCCACCCATTAATAGATCCATGTGATGAACTTGAGTCACATAGTAGGAGGAATTTTCCAAAAAGTGGAGCAAGAAGGGTGAAACAGAGCTGAGAGGAAGATGGACATAGCAGTGAGAGTTGAGGGAGAGAGAGAAAGCAGGCAGCAAGCTGTGAGTGTTGGTTTGTGAGAAGACTTGGATATGTTGGTGCCCCTTGCATTGTTATCGTGTATAGATTTCTTTGCTGCTATGATAGATTTTTCTTTGGGTGTTGGGTTTCAGCTTTCTGTTGTTTAAATAAATGTTTTTGTTCTGTCTTCCATATGGAGAGTTTGTTATATTTTGTGATTCAGAATTATGCCAGCATATTCATAGCTGTCATAGGTGTTGTGAATATCATGTTGGCACTACAGTATGCAGTGCAAATGTTGGACCTGTCCTACAAATGACAACCTGATATTTTAAGCCAAATGGAAAAGGAAATGGAGGGGACAATTTAAATTCATTATTCATTTAAACAAATTTAGATCAAAGACAGTTAAAACACCTTAACTTTACTAATCAGTAACCTGAGACTCAAAGAAATTAAATTGCCTAGTCTCAAGTCATACAACTAGTTAGTGACTGGCCTGGATAAAATTGGGACTCAGGAGTCTTTATTCCCAGCTGAGCACCATAACTCTAAGCTTTTCCTCTCAATGTTTAAGAAAAAAGAAAAAAGGATAGTATTTAAAAAATAAAGACGCAATATAGCAAGCAGCCTGACACAACAGAAATAACCTGGTTCTAGAATCACAAGGGATCTGAGTTCAATCTGGCTGATGATATTTAACACTTATGTGACCTTGGACAGGGCACTTTTCTTCCTAGTGCCTGAATTTCTTTATCTGTCAGATGAAGACTTTGGAACTTTGCAAGGAAGGGTCCTTGCAGTTCTAGAGGTATGATTCCAGGTTTTAGATTTACAATCTTTGTCTTGATACAATCTCTATAACTATTTATAAAAATAGATTTAAAATATAAAAGTTCTATAAAGAAGGCCATGTTCCTCTTATATTTTAATATTTATTTGAAAATTATAAACATACCAGTGACATAGTAATATATAAAATCTTAATTATTTTGGGATAGAGTTTAAAACTCTTTGTTCTTGTAATCATTTTATCATTTTACAAGCTAGATTCATCCATTATTTACATTGATTTCTGGGAGTAAGTCGAGATAGCATTCAATAGGGAAAGACCATTCAATAGGAAGATCTAAGGTCAGACAGGTGATTGATAAATTATTATGGTTATTCTTTTCTGTGCCTGTAAGATGTGATTGATGTGACATTTTGTCTCTGATTTGGGCACCATCTTCTTTCCCCCTCACACATGCCCTGGGATTTACATCCAGCTTTTCCTAGAGTTTCCCTTCATGCTGTCCACGTATTAAAGTTTTTTCAATTGCATAGTGAAAAATCAGTACATAGAATTATTCTAGGTTAGAAGAAAAATGGAACTGAATAAAGTAAATTCACATTTCTATATTGATGGAATCTATAGCAAACTGGGTTCCCCACATTGTAACATGTGCCTAACACAGGAAGGGGAGGGAGGAGAACATTCTATTTGTCACTATCTAAAAGGGCACTGGCATCTCTGGACATTCTTAGAGCCGTTAGAAGAGATATGACGTATATGATGTATATCAGTTAACATTAAACTTTTGAATGTGCTAATGCAAAAGAAACAATGCATACAAAATATTCTAGGAAGATTTGAGTAGGGGAAAGTCCCCTTTCAGTTGAAAGTGATCAAAGACCGGTTTCATAACCGATAAAACATCTCAGTTAGTCACTAATGAGAGAGAGAGAGAGAGAGAGAGAGAGAGAGAGAAAGAGAGAGAGAGAGAACAGAGGTAGAGATGAGGAAGTGATGCATTATGGTCTTGGGAAATACCTGTGCAAATGCACAGAGGCGAGAGAATACAAGAAAAGTTTTGGGGAACATACACTTTGACTCAAATGAAAAAGTGAAATGAGTAATATAAAACATGGGTCAAAAAGTAGGCTGGAATCTATTTATGGGGGCCCCTTAAATTACAGGCTAAGGAGTTTATATCTTATACCAAAGGAAATGAGTCACAAACTTTTTGAACAATAAAGCAAAATGAACAGACTGCATTAATACAATTATTTCTGAAGCTTTATGAAAGATGGACTGATAAAGGGAAAGACTAAAAAATGGGACAAGTAGTTATAAGGATATTCAAATAGTCTCCCTGAAAGGCTAGGAATGGGCCAGTAAAGAGGATTGAGAAGCACAAGATAAAATGAGAGGAGATTCAGACTCTGTGTAGACCAGTGTCATAGAAGCTGAAAGAGAAAGACGGTCAAGAAGTGAGAATGTGAACAATACTACCTATTGTGGATGCTTTCAGGATACATATCACATGCTGTGGAATAGGGAAGAAGAAATAAACAAATGTTTATTATTTACCTACTTTGTTCCCATGCAATGTCCCAAGAGTATGTTTACAAATATAGATTCTATTATTATCTTCATTTTGCAGGTGAGATAACAGGCAAATGACTTGCCCAGGTTCACAAAGCTGTTAAATGTCTGAGGCCACATTTGACCTCAGGTCTTCCAAACTTGAGTCTCAATGTCCCATCCATTGAGTCATCTAGCTGCAGAAAGTTTAAAGATACAGATTAAGAAAAGATCATTGAATTTGTTTCTATTTGCATTAAACAAAAATAGATTAGATGATTAGCCTCTCTTCTAGTTTCTGATTCTAAGATCAAAACTTGAGGATACCTCAAAGCATGCCTTCCAGTAGAACTTTTAGGCATCACCTAGCAATTATTAATAAAGACATGTATTTCATGGGAGAGTGAGAGGAAAAGAGAGGTTTCTTATGTGTTATGACTTGCATCATTTGTGAATTTGCAACTAATAGGCTTTTCTTTGGCATAAAAGGATTATACACTTAGAACTGGAAAGAATATAATCCCATTATTTTACAGATGAGAAAGGGATACCTAGAGAAATTAAGTGCTTTGCCAGTGGTCAAATTGGTAGTAAGTGGGAGAAATGGTGTTCAAACCTAATTCTTCTGGTTGTAAATTCAGCAATCTTTCCACTACAACATGCTAACATTCCCTCAGGTTAACAGACAACCTGATTTAAACAGGAAAAAAAATCATTTTCAAAACCTATATCTCCCTCTTATTGATTTGTTTTCTAATCTACAAGGAAGCACTTTATCTAACTGTATTCCTTTGTTGACATAAACCTTGGGGACAAGCTTATATGATCCACTGACACCTGGAAACTAAGAAGAAATGGTGCTTATTATCCTTCTGACTCCAATTTTCCAATGAATCTGGAATCTAATCCATTTGAATGCTTTTGCCATCGTTCTGGTTTCAACCCATCCATGCCTGCCTATCCTCTGCAACTCTTATATACCTCATGATATATATTTGCTGGGGAATATCCAACCAACTAGAAAAGGACTTTCTTCATTTTCTATATATTAAAGGGATAGGAACTGATCACTTGAATAAGTCCATACATTAACTCTTAATACTTACTAAGTGACCAATAACTGAGAATTCCTTACTCTTGTTTCATGACTCATCTGTCTTCTTTTTTGAGCATACATTTGTTTGATGATATCCTTACTTCCAAGCAGTAAAACATATAAGCAATAAAAACATGTATAAGATTAACATAAAACACCTTAAGATAAATTAACTTATATTGCTTTAGACTAATCCTAGAGGCATAAGACCCTCTTGCATAGTGTGTAAAAGGGAGAAGAGAAAGCAACTGACAGGTATAAGGAAACCAGAATGGGAGGAAACATCAGGAGGAGATGATGGCAATCAAAAGACAAATTCGTCAAATTTGCCTCAGGCCAAACCTAGCAGAGACAAATTGAAGCATATTCTTTTGTTGTCCATGGAGGAAAGAAATGGAAAAAGAGGAACTTTGTTGTTTTGTTCAGTTTTGGTATGTTACAAAGTTCTAGAAAATCTAGTGACAGTAACAGAAAAGGAAAAATAAATATAGGCATAACAATAGGTAAAGAAAAAAGAAGATAAATCTATGTTTGTTGACAACATGCAGATTTACTTGGAAATCCTAGAGAATTAACAAAGAAGCTAATTTACATGATAGTTTGAATAAAGTAGTAGGATACAAAATAAAGCCCCTCAAATCAACACCATTTCTATATGGCAAAGGAAAAATCCAGAAGAGAATAGAAAAAAAAAACATAAAAATTCAAATTTAAAACACACAAAAAACTGCGGATGGGGCAAATCTATCATGGTAATCACAAGACTAGTATAAATAAATTATGAATTATTCCTTAAAAATAAAGAATAAATTCAATAACAGAAGGGATATTTTGTATTCAAGGCTAAATTCTACCAATATAATACAAATGATAATTCTATGTAAATTAATCTATAGATTAGTGGTATGGCAATCAAATAACCAAGGTGATACTTTATATAGCTAAACTAAGCAAATACATTTGAAAGAAGAAAAGATCTAGAATATCAAAATATTTCAAAAAAGAAAGAAGGAAAAATAGCACTTTGAGATTTTAGGGTGTTTTCAAACCATAATCACAGAAACTCTTTGTAACCTGTCAGAATGTAGAAAAGAAAGCAAATTAAACAACCTAAATTAGAAAGAATCAGAAAAAAAAATAGCTCCACCTATGACAATGCTAAAAGTTATGCTTGGGAAAGAATTACCTACTTTTCATTAATTACTGAAAGAAATGGAAGCAATCTGGCAGAAATTATGTTTAAACCAATAAGTAACACCATAGTCTATCATAAATTAAAATTGTACATGTGACCTAAACGGTAAAGGTCATAATGTAGAAGTCTAAATGAGGTATCTTACATAGCTATAGCTATTTTTGAAAAATAAATTCTTTACTTAACAAGCAATACAGATGTTTTTCCAAAATAAATGAGATCACTTTGATTAAACAAAGTGAAAAGATTTGTGCATAGTCAAGAATAAGGTGTGGATATAAGAAAGGGATCTGTGTGGAATAACAAAAACCTTATTTGCATCAAATATCTCTGATAAGAGTATGATAATAGCAATAATAATTTTGGTACTCAAGATATATGTACAGCTAGTGCTAATATCCAAAGTAAAAGACATTCCCTCAAAAGTAAGCTTAAATATAAGAAGAAATATTTTCCAAAGATGAATTGCAAATTCTTACTTATATGAAGCATAGCTCAAAACCATTAATAGTAAGATAAGTTCAAATCAAAATAACTTTGAGGTTTTACTGCTTACTCAGAAAACCAACAAAAGTGACAAAATGTGGAAATAGTCAATGTTAGAGGGGTTGTGGGAATAGAGGTACACCATTGCACCACTGGTGGAGCTGTGAGATGTTTCAACTATTCTGGAAAATACTTGAGAGTTATTCTGAGAAAACCACTGAAATATCAAGGCTGGTTTTTTTTTTCTCCCAGAGTTCACTGCTAGGCATTTAACCCAAGGTGGTTAACCAAGAAAGGAAAGCTGTCTATACACCGAAATATAAAGTAGCATGTAAAAAGTAGGAAGGAATTGGAAACAAAGCCCATTGAATGGAGAATGACTAAACAAGTTATGCTGCATGAATATAATAAAATATCAATGTTCTATAAGAAACAGTGACTGAGGAAGAAAGAAAGGCAGAGGAAGATACACAGAAAACTGATGTTAATGAAAGATGCAGATGGAAAACAAGATACTGATATAATGATATAAATGAAAAGATAGCCCCCAACAAAACCAATGGAAACAAAATTATATGAAATTATAATGGTAAATATTAAATTGAAAAAAGATATATAAAAAGTTCCTTCCACTTTTATGGAAGGAGACTTTGTCTTTGAAATAGCTTGTGTAATGTGGAATTCTTTAAATATGATGCTTATCTTACTTAACTCTTTTTCCACTTTTTTTTTCTCATACAAGATGACTCTCTTAGATGGCAGGAAGGATACATTAGGAATCGTTAGTGACATAAAAATCAGTAAAATGTATTTTTGAAAGTTTATATTTTTACCAACCATTAATAGTCCCACAGACAAATTCCTCATGTATGGTAAGTGAATGCTAAGACCATAATGAGAGTTTTTCCTTTTGAATTCCCTTCTATTGGCTATAACTCTTACTTTTAATGCTATAGATTTTTACGCTAACCAGTCACTTTTTTTTCCCCAACTAAATCAAAAGAAAAAAAAGAGAGTAAGAATTCATGGGAGGAACCCAGATGCAACTTTTTTTCCCCTCAATGTATTTAAGAATGTTTCATTGAAAGTAATATCAAATTCCTTTGTTGAATGCCCTCTCCCCAAACACTGAAAGAATGGAAAGTAAAGTGGATAAGCATGACATTCTTAACTGAGAACAAAATAAGTGATACAGAGAGCAAAGCAGAGGCATAACTTACAATTTTTACTTGCGGTGCAAGTAACACGGAATTTTCTTGGGAGAAATTGCATGCAACATTCCACAAATGCTCCTGTAGAGGCTGCTAGTGAATGATAATAAGAAAGAGTTCCCTTGAGGTACAGTAGCTGCCATACCAATTGATCACTTCCTATTTCAGCTAATGTTTCTTCATAACTAAGTTATTAGCTTGGTTGTTCCCATATGGTAAAGGACTATAAATGTTGCCAGTGCCCACTAAATATAGTGACTCTGAACAAAGTACCAATTGCTTCATCCTAGTCTTAGACTGGGGGATACCTGATAGGAGTAAGCATTAAATTTCATTTGAAAAGCCTATCCAAGGCTTAAATATGAAACTGTTTATAAAATTACAGGCTTAAAAATCTTTTAGTTTTGGGACTAGAATCAACAAAGAACACATTTAGATATAATCCAAAATAAAAGAAATTATCCTATGGATGGAATGTTTTGTACCTGACATAGACCTCATCTCTCCCTCTCAACCAGGAAAAGTGGATATTTCAAAATTGTTTTCTAGCTCCTATGTCTTCTGAGACCTCACTTTAAAGTTGCTTTAGAAATAAACTAGCACAACACAATAAACTTGTTCTGTGACCATTTCGAGTCAGGGAACTTAAACAATGCCACCGATGGATTTTGTTATACTTTGCTATGCCAAACTGGTTAATGGCAACCTTTTGAGACCTGCACCTTTGTGCTCATGTAAAGCTTCAGGGACTCCTGGATAGAAAGTCATGTGAAGTCACTTGGATTTCCTTTCTGAAGCAAATAAGCAAGGTTCTTGTAAAAGATGGTTGGTTAGAGTAAATTGAGAGTAGACATTATTTTAAAAGAGTCTATTACAGAAATATGTAAAATAATCCTTATTTCAGCAAACCTCTCAGAAAAAGCTGATTCTGGAACAATATCCAAAATATTTTTAAAAGATATTTAAATTTCAGTGCTATGAAATATAAATAGAAAAATTGAGAGATTCAATAGCATTGACAAATTTTCCATAGCCTGTCTCTCTATCTAATATAATTCTTTTCCTTTGTAATTCTCTTTATTTTATTATTTGCATTTTAAAACACTACTTTGAGAAAGCATGCTTAGGCTTCAACAGACTTTCAAAGGGGTCCAGGGTATAAAACAAGAATCCTTGATTTTGACTTCAGTTATATCTGAAGTCCTAGCCAAATTCTCAAGACTCTTTGGCCATACTTCCTTGAACATCCAATTCTATTTTCTCCATTCAGAATTCTTAAAGCATTTATTGTCTGTATTGTTTCTATCACAATTAACAATGATTTCCATGTAGTTTAGTAGTCATGATAATATTTATTTGAAAAGTTGTTCTTATGCTTTTGTGTGTCAATGTATTGTTCAATTAAGAGCAGTTACATCTGTTGTAACTTTCTGAAAACAGTATAATTTATTCACTGAATCTCAATATTCAGTATGTATTATTTTTATAATTATTGAAATACTATTCTTTTATTTTGTTCAATTCATATAGAAATAGTCTATGGAGAATTTCCTGTTATAATTATCTTGCTTATTCATTTTTTTCTAATGTTTTCTGAATTATTGCTTTCCCTTGGCTCACAGAAAGTCTTCTGTGAATGGATACAGGAGTTGAAGTGATATGCATCTATTTCCCTTGTAATTCCTCCTGGTTCGCTTTGCCATCTATTTGCTTTGTTTCGTTGTTATATACAGATTAGAGATTATGAGAATCAACCCTGTTCCTTTCACTTTAAGCTACTTCTGGTGCAACCAAGGTACTCCTATTTTCTACAGTGGTGAAAAACTCATTCTCCCAGAGATGAGAGAGGTCAGATATTTATCTGTCCATGGCACATATAGGCCAATCAATTTACATTACACTCTATGTGTGTGTGTATTTAGATTTATGTTCAATATGTCCTTGGGAAATGTGTTAAAAAGCAAGGAACTTTTAATACTTACAAGTTGCTTAGCAATACTTGGTTATTAGGTTTGTCTTTTTATTTTGTAGCTTTTTTTCTGAGATTCTCAAACCTTTTGGACTCTTCACAATGTCTTTATTACCTGAATACTGTATTGTGTCTTTTATCTCTGCATAGATCTACACATGGAAAGAACACTATATTTGGGAGATATATGAGATGTTGGTTATTGATAAGAGCAAGAGGCTAAATTTAATGTGAGAATACATATGTTTGGCACTATGAAAAATTATTTAAATAGGAAAACTGCAACCATTTTATTTTCAAGTTCACAAGATGAAAATATACAGAAAAAGTTAATATATTACATTCTAAAATCTTGAGTATAACACATTTTATAGTATTCCAATAAGTTTTGCTATTTAGCTCTTGTAGTTTGAGGTTTCTTCTAATGTCTCACCAATTTTTGGGTTACAAAATTTAAAATTGTATATATACAATTTATCAAAGATTTTATATATATATATACATATATTCACACACAGACACACATATACTATATATATGAATATGCATATGTATTAGTATAAACAAGGTAAAATTGGATAGGGTAATAGGAGGTATTACTATCTTAGAGAACCAGAAAAGTTGTCATCATTTGATGGTGCTTGAGCTGAATCTTGGAAGAAATCATGGATTCCAAGAGGTGGTGGTGAGAAAGGAGAGAATTCCAGTCATGGGGAAGAATCTGTACAGATTCATGGAGAAAGGATGTAATATGGCATGTGTGATAAATGGCAAGATTCTATTGAAAGCACTTAGCATATATTAGTATAATATAACCCATTATAACCTCTTCCAACTAATAGAAGGTTGGTTCCTATTGGGTTGAAGGAATGGACAAATGTTTTGATAGTGAAGTTCAGGAGATAGACACACACACACACACACACACACACACACACACACACATATATATATATATATATATATATATATATATATACACATACATGAATGTATATAATGAAGGGCTATTGCCTAATTGTTCCAACAAAACTGTCCATAGAATAAAAACCACTGTTATAGAACATATAGTAAACGGAAGACCTCCTGTGCAGTTCTACATTTATGACATACTTTGAAGACAATCTTTGATTTGGAAGGAGGAGAGCTTTCCTCTACTACTGTTTATTTTTGCCATAGAGTGAATGGCTAAAGCTGTTGAAAGGTATTTGGTATGCTGGCGTCATATCCTGGAATATAGTTGGTAATCACTAAATCTTTATTGATCGAATGACTTAAACAAGGATGCAAGTACCTTTAAATGAAAAAATATTGAACAATAATTTACCATTGAAAATTAATTTCATCAAAGTATATAAACCGCAGGAGTTCATAAAGTAATGTAAAGGCAAGGAAAGAAATATTTTGTTTGTCTTGTGGGAGCTTTCCGACTGAAGAAAATCTGGCCAGATTTCCAAGTGCTTCGTTCAAAGAACATGATCAGCCAAGAGAGTCAGCCAGTTTATCTGACCTAATCAAATCTTCAAGTCATCTACTACCTTTTCTACTACCACATTTTGCTCACTGAAAAGAAAAAAGTATTATAGAAAGAGATGATATAAATATCAGAAGAATAAGTAGTGCATTAGACTTGAATTGCTCAGAATTATGAGCTTTCTAACAGTCTGGTATTTGTCATTAAAAGCACTTTAAGCACTTTTGTGATTAGATTCCTTCCTCAAAATGCCTAAACCACACATTAAACAAGAAGGACATAGAACTGTAAAAAAAAAAAAAAAAAAAAAAAAAAAAAAAAGGTCCACCCCAATACTCAGTGAGGCCATAAGTTGTTGATGGGCTGACTACCAGTATTTTTTTTTCTTCCTATTTCTGTCATTGCAATTTATTGTCCCTTTATAATTTAACCCATTACTTTGGAACATTATGTATATTTACTATCATCCTGCCCATTTACATTTGAATAGCACCATCCCCATTAGGTGTATTGGAGGCATGATTTCAATCATGTCTCAGAAACAAAATAATTAAGGCACTCCAGAATTCCTGTGTACAGATTTCCTGTCTTATTAAAGTCATTGAAAATCTAGCAAACCAAGATGTCTTGATAGTCATGTTTCTGAGTTTCAAAAAGTTCCTAGAAAGATGCAAACTATTAACCATTTATGATGAATGCAGATTGTGTTCTTAGGTTATCCTCCTCTTTTGCATTAGAAGACTAATGCTTAGCAGAAAGTTGAGTAATGGAGTACAGGGAAATCTGGCCAGGATGCTAGAAGTTGAAAATATTTAATAATGAAAACACATTGAAAGTTTCAGGGATTTTCCATATTTTAAGTTACACCAAATATTATACACTATCTTAAAATTTTCATTTTTTAAGTCTTCATTAAGTATTTGTATATGTGTTTAATTTGGGGAGCAATTTTACAAATTATTGATGGATTATTCTGTCAGAGGACATCACAAAATTATTTTGACTAGTACAGATGAATTCATGCTGTCAAATATCAATAAGTCTCTCAGACAATTTTGTATCAGTAAGCACCCCGACATACACAGGGGGCCTACTACAACAGGTTCTTACAGTTGCATTCATAAAAGTAAAGCATCTTTCAAGGGTTTAACAATCACTTTAATCAAGCACAGGTATCAGAGAAAATCAAAATCAAAATTTCAGAGAAATTAAAATTAAATCAACAGACAGTGCTTCCAAACTGCCTGACCATTACATCCATACAGAGTTATCAGAGAGGGAAGCATCAACTTCTTAGCCAGAGGGCTCCTTAACAGCTTCCCAAAGTCTCTCTGGACAAAGAAATACTTCCAGTCAATAAACCCCAAAGTAAAACTTCGCCCTTAGAGTATTTATACACTTTTTTAGAGCCAGAGGGCATGACCCTCTGACCCAGTGACTCAATAGAAAAACAAAAGGTACTTGGGACCCTCCTACAAAACAACTCCCTTAATCAAGCTTCCCACAAAGGGTAGGCCTATCAATGGATGAGAAAAATCCTCCCCAATCATGTTATTCAATCAGAGGCACTTATAGTAGAACAAAAACAGCAAAAGATCCTAATTTGATCGCCATTACATTTTACTTACCTCTGGGTGCTCTATGAGGAGCCATACTTCTATACTTGTACCTTACACTGATGCATGGCCTTCCATTTCCCATCCCTGTACTTTTTCATTAGCTGTCCCCTATTCCTAGAATCCTCTGCCTCCTCACCTCCTCATTTAACTTCCTTCATGATTAACCTCAAGGTCAGCCTTCCGCAGGAAAGCTTCCTTGCTATGATTATCTTCCATTTTCCCTATCTAATATGCACCTAATTATTTGCAAAATACAGGTCAGAATGTAAGTTTCCTGAGTGTCAAGACTATTTTTACCTTTATTTGTATTGCTAGTACTTAATACAAGACCTAAAACTTAGTAAGAGCCTAGAGTTGGATTTATGATTCCATTGATATAGAAAGCTTCCCAGGAGAGGAAATTTGGTAGAAGACCAATTTCCCTTGACATTATCACATTAATTTATAGTCAGAGAGGTGCCTAGAGACTGAGAGGTTTAGTTACATGCTTAGAATCACACAGGCACTGTGAGGTAGAGACAGGTCTTGACCCTAGGTCCTCTAGAATTTGAAGACAGTGCTCTGGTCACTAGGTTGCATTGTGTCCCAAGAATATAGTAAACACTTCTAGAATACCATACAAACTCATGGTTAAGATTCTTTTACTCTTCAAATTTGCATCTCCAGCACCTATCATAGTGTTTGACACAATATAGGTGCTTAATTAATTCATGTAGACTGATTGATTGGTAGAGAAGTTAGGGAAAGGGATGAGTTTATGGGAAAGGATGATGGGGTTCCATTTGCAACAAACTGAGTGTTAGCTATCCATGTAGCATGTGAGTTGTCCAACAGGCAGTTGGTGATGTAATATTGATACTCAGAAGTGTGCTATCAAATCATGTACTGTTTGGTTGAATATTTCTTATTCCTTATGTCTTTCATTATGTACTTATACTTTTTTTTTGTTTGTACCTATGATTCCATTAGCCTCACTATAAGAAAATGACTGGTACTTACAGTCTTAGAAAACTACATTGAAAAAAAAAAATATGGGCTAGTCAGAGGTTAATTGATTTATTCTTTCTAAAAATAGCCAATATGTATCAGTGTCAAGACTTTTTCCAATGTCTTTCTACCCCCAATGCTAGTTTTCTCTCCAATAAACCATGATACCCCTCTTTAGTGATATTAGAGTCATTAGATCAGTTAGCAACTCATAAATAAATAGCATTAGCAGGTTTTTTTGGCATGCATAGTAGGATTCATCATGCAAATCTTTTACCTCTCTCACTACTCAGCTAAATGGAAAGGAAATGTTTTCATGTAAAATTTATCTTTTGTTAATCGGTTTATAGTTATTTCATCACCTTCCAATAACTGTCCACAGAACTGTGGACATTTTCATAAAACTCATTTCATAAAATGTAATTTTAAAAGGTTTGCTTTAACTTTCATAACAATTAGGAATCGTTAGCAAGGCACTGAAGCTCTTAAACATGCCTCTTCCCCTAATACCAAGTATTCTGACAAATCAAGCAAAATTGGAATACAGGTTTTTATTTTGATAAATATAGGAGAAAATTAAAATTATCACGTATCATTTAGTAATTGATTTTCTCTGTAACCAGCTCTATTCCTCTTTTTGTCAAGCCCCATTTGTCAGGTAAGCTAAAAAATGCAGTCTGTCCATAGCTAGTCCCTGGATCATGTTTTGTTATTGGTGTGCTTCTAATCAGTTTAAGCTGGGATACTTGTACTATTGCCTATAAATAAAAGCCAGTTTGGGTTAAGCCGCTCCCCAAAAGACAATTCTTCTGCTCTTTTCTCCCCCTGTGAAATTAAGGGTAGTTTGATCACACCAAAGGGAATGACTAACCAGGTGTTCTTGATTTATGTGGTTCTAATTTTCTAGTCAAAATTAGGAGAGACAGTTGAGTTCCAAAAACATTTACCATTTCTTAACTGTCAGAGAGGGACATGATTATCCACACCTGAAGGCCAACTCACCTTTCTCAGCTGTAGCCAAGTGTGACATTCAATTGCCCAGAATTCCTCCTTTTCTAAGTCTCAATAAAGAGATTCACTGTATGGCTATTGACCCATCTGAGGTGGTCAGTCAGACCCACTTTGTTAACAGTTATATACATCTCTGTTAATAAACTGTTGTCTTGCTCAGAGAAAATGTGCCTGTTTGCTTTTGTGGGATTTTAGGAGCTACAGAAATTATATCTGCAACCTTGGATAGAATGAAGACCCAAAATATTTTTGCTAGGTTGGTGTAATGTGTTTCTGATGTCTCTGAAAAAGATTGTATCTATGCAAGGCCAGAGATTCAATCATTGTATTGAAAAGGATTGATTAAAACCAAAGTGGGGTGAGCTAAAGCAACTGTAAAGGAGATGTAATTGAAAACTAATGTTTTCATCATAATATCAAGATAATCAAGGTATGCTTAGGCGGAGGATTTTTTCAGCTTCAAATATTCTCCTATTTGCCTTGATTTTCCACTTCACTTGGAACACAAACTCAGTTTTTTTGACTTTTAATACTGTAAGTCAAAGGGAAAAGCACTGCCTCTGAAGATGGAGGCGTTGAGTTAAAAACCTTCTTTTGATACTTAAGGCTTGTGTGAAATTGAAGAAGTCAATAACCACCACAGGTGACTCATCTGTAAAATAATGGAGTTGCAAGTGGATGGCCTGTGGTCTCAATTCCAGCTCTAACTCTAGGATCCTATGCTAAGTAAAGGAGAGAAGAGGAAGAGGACATATACATATGTATACATACATATACATACATATACTCACAAAAACTTGGAGCAATGCATACCTCTTTGTATGTTCTTGTGAACGTGTATGTTTGCTATAAAATATTATTTGAAAGAGATGATGGTTGAAATAATCTCATCATTTCAAGTAAAAATTATATTCATATGTCAATATATACATTAAAAACCTTTTTCTTGCTTTTTTTTTAGAGTGAAGGGGAAAACCATTGCAATTTCAATGGTTTAGGGAATTCTCTATAAGGTAACTCCCTCTCTATCAATGTAGATCAATGACTGGTTCGTAATATATAGTCTTAAAAAGGTATCTGGGGCATTCAGAGATTAAGTGATTTACTCAGACACATTCAACCAATATTTATCAAAGGGGGGGACTTGAAAGCTGATCACAGTGAGACACATTTCCTCTCACATGCATACATAGATATCCAGATACATATCTGACATCATGCCAGCATGGGGATTACAGAACTAGCACTGGGAGAAATAATAGCTATATCTAGGTACACATATAATCAACATTAAATTTAACTTGGAAATCATATTATAAAACCTTGTCAATTTTTGGTTCTGTCATCCATAAACACAAACTTGATCACAAGATTCAAAGCTAAAGGAAAAAAGGAAAGCAAAGGTTTTCAGATACTCCTCCTAGTAGATGATTTCCCATTAGAAATCATGAGCATTTGCATGCATTATACACATTACATGTAGGGGCCAAATCTCTATCATTGAGGAAGAACTTAATTATCCCCTAGTTAACTGTGGAATCATAGTTATGAATCCTTCTGGTATTTTAAACTAAATTAATTCAAACGACCTATGAGCATTTCAGCAATACCCAAAGGAGGTTTAGTAGGATATGACTTTTTTTTTAAAGTTGCCTAAAATGTAACTCTTTTGAGTCTTCAGATACATGCATTCAACTCTCATAAATTTGCACACGTTTATATACATTTATATGAGCAAGAGGAAGCAGAACAAACAGAAAAAGACCATAGAGTCTTTCTATGGGGACAAGGAACAAAACATGATTACCAAAGAAGTCAGTATTGAGACTGTACTCCCATCTGAAACTAAAGGACAATGAATGGCTCGCATGCACAGAGAGCACTCCTGGAATAGATGAAGAAGGAAATGAAAGAGAAAATGGCCAATGATTTTCAAAATATTAAAAAAGAATTCACTGAAAAGAACAGCTCTTTAAAAAGGAAAATTGAACAAATGGAAAAGGAAGTAAAAACTAACTGGAGAAAATAATTCCTTAAAAGAAATAATTGGACAGATGGAAAAGGAGATGCAAAAGTTAACTGAAGAAAACAATTTGATGAAAATTAGAATTGGACAAGTAGAAGCTAATATCTCTACGAGACATCAAGAAACAGTCAAACAAAATCTAAAGAATGAAAAGTTAGAAGGAAATGTAAAATATCTAATTGGAAAAACAACTCACCTGGAAAATAGATCCAGGAGATAAAATTTAAGAATTACTGGCTTATCAGAAAATCATAATGAAAAAAAAGAGTCTGGACAATAATGTCTAAGAAATCATCAAGGAAAACTACCCAGAAGCGCTAGATCCAGAGGGCACCATTCACCTCCTGAAAGGGATCCCAAACTAAAAACACCAAGAAATATTGTTGCCAAATTCCAGAATTATCAAGTGAAGGAGAAAATACTACAGGCAGCCAGAAAGAAATCATTCAAATATCGAGGAGCTACAGTCAGGATCACACAAGACCTTGTAGCTTCTACATTGAAAGACTGAAGGAATTGGACTATGATATTCCACAAGGCAAAGGAGGTGGGAATGCAACCAAGGATCAATTACCCAGCAAAGTTTAGCATAATATTTCAGGCAAGGAGATGGACATTCAAGGAAATAAGGGATTTCCAGACCTTCCTGACAAAAAGGCCAGAACTCAACAGAAAATTTGATCTTCAAACACAGGTCTCAAGGGAGGCATAAAATGGTAAACAGGGGAAAAGAAAAACTTGTTACTCAGTTTGGGCAAACTGTTTATATCCCTATAAGGGAAAATAATACCTGTTAATCTTGAGAATTGTACATCTATTATGAAGTATAAAAGGGATATACATAAATAGAGGGAACAAATATAAAATAAGTGATATGATCATAAAAATGTCATTCAAGTATGAAAAGGGATTGTAACAGGAGACATAAAAAAGAGGAAGCAGAAAATGATAAATTACATCACAGGAAGAAGTACAAAATTATATTATAGTAGATGGAAAGAGGGGAGGGCGTTGAGCATTGTTTGAGAGATACTTTCATCTGATTCGGTTCAAGGAGGGAAAATAAACTTAAGTATATAAATCTAAGTAACTCTATAGGCAGCAGGAGGGGAAAGGGGAAGAAAGGGGAGGGGAAGCTAAAAAAGGCGGAAGTAGCAGCAGGAGTAAAGGGGAGTAGAAGGGAGGGGAGCTGAAAGAAGGAAGGGAAGAATGTGAGATGTAGTGGTGGAAAGTGAAAACTCTGAGCGGGGGAAAGGAAACAAGAGAACTAAAAGCACAAATGGTGGGAAAGAGGATAGAAGGAAAGACACAGATTGTAATCATAACTGTGAATGTGAATGGAAAGACCTCTCTCAAATAATGGATATGAATAGCAGAATGGATTAAAAGCCATAATCCAACAATATGTTGTTGACAAGAAACATATTTGAAATGGGGGGATATACACAGGGTAAAGGTAAAAGGTTGGAGTAGAATATATTGTGCCTCAGCTGATGTAAGAAAAGCAGGGGTAGCAATCCTAATCTCAGACAAAGCAAAAGCAGAAATAGATCTAATCAAAAGAAAAAAGGAAGGAAGCTATTTCCTGCTAAAAGGCACCATAGATAATGAAGCAATATCATTACTAAACATGTATGCTCCAAATGGCATATCATCCAAATTCTTAGAGGAGAGGTTGGGGGAGTTTCAGAATGAAACAGAGAGCAAAACTATACTAATGGGAGACCTCAACCTTCCCCTCTCTGAACTTGATAAATCTAACCTTAAAATAAACAAGAAGGAAGTTAAGGAGGTGAATAAAACTCTGGATAAAATAGGTATGATAGATCTCTAGAGAAAATTGAATGGGGATAGAAAGGAATATACATTTTTCTCAGTGGTACATTGCACATATACAAAAATTTACCATATTCTTGGGCATAAAAACCTCACAATTCAGTGCAGAAAGGCAGAGATAGTCAATGCATCCTTCTCAGATCATAATGCAATAAAATTACATGTAATAAAAGGCCATGGAAAGATAAACCAAAAATTAAGTGGAAACTAAATAATCTAATCCTAAAGAAGGAGTGAGTTAAACAACAAATCATAGAAACAATCAACAACTTCATTCAAGAGAATGACAATAATGAGACAACCTATCAAATATTATGGGATACTGCAAAAGCAGTTCTCAGGGGAACTTTTATATCTTTGAATATCTACATGAATAAAATAGAGAAAGAGGAGATCAATGACTTGGGCATGCAGCTGAAACAGCTAGAAAAAGAACAAATTGAAAATCCCCAAGTAAATATCAAATTACAAATACTGAAAACCAAAGGAGAGATCAATAAAATTGAAATTAAGAAAACTATTGAACTAATAAACAAAACTAAGAGTTGGTTTTATGAAAAACTAATAAAATTGATAAACCTTTGGCCAATTTTATTAAAAAAAGAAAACCAAATAACCAATATCAAAAATGAAAGGGATGAACTCACTTCCAATGAGGAGGAAATTAAAACAATAATTAGAAATTGCTTTGCCTAATTGGAAAATCTAAACAAGATGGATGAGTATTTTAAAAAAACATAAATTGCCCAGATTAATAAAAGAGGAAGGTTGAATACTTAAACAATCCCATCTCAGAAAAAGAAATTGAACAAGCCATCAATGAACTCCCTAGAAAAAAATCTCCAGTGAATTTTATCAAACATTTAAAGAATAGTTAATTCCAATATTATATAGACTATTTGGCAAAATTGGGGAAGGAGTACTCCCAAATTCTTTCTATGATGCAAATATGGTTTTGATACCTAAACCAGGAAGAGACAAAACAGAGAAAGAAAATTATAGACAAATTTCTCTAATGAATATAGATGCAAAAATTTTAAATAAGATTTTAGCAAAAAGAATACAGCAATTTATCATGAGAATAATACATTATGATCAGGTAGGATTTATACCAGGAATGCAGGTCTAGTTCAATATTAGGAAAACTATTAGCATTATTGGTCATATCAACAGTAAAACTAACAGAAATCACATGGTTATCTCAACAGATGCAAAAAAAGCTTTTGATAAAATACAACACCCATTCCTATTAAAAACATTGGAGAGCATAGGAATAAAGGGAACTTTCCACAAAATAATAATCACTATCTACCTAAAACCTTCAGCAAGCATTATGTGCAGTGGAGATAAGCTAGATGCACTTCCAGTAATATCAAGGATGTTCATTATCACCACTATTATTCAATATGGTACTAGAAATGTTAACTATTTCAATTAGACAAGATAAAGAAATTTAAGGAATTAGAATAAGCAAAGAAACTAAGCTATCACTCTCTGCAGATGACATGATGATGCACCTAGAAAATCCCAGAGATTCAAGTGAAAAACTACTTGAAATAATAAACAACTTTGGCAAATTTCCAGGTTACAAAATAAACCCGTACAAATCTTCATTTCTATATAGTAGTAACAATGCCTAACAGCAAGAGATAGAAAGAGAAATCCCATTTAAAGCTAGGGTAGAAACTAAAAAATATTTGGGAGTTTACCTGCCAAAACAAACCCAGGGACTATATGAACACAACTATAAGACACTTTTTGCCTAAGTAAAGTCAGATCTAAGTAAGTGCAAATACACCAGTTAAACTGCTCATGGGTATCCTGAGCCAATATAAGAAAAGTGACCATTCTACCTAAATTATTTTATTTGTTTAGTGCCATACCAATTAAATTATCAGATAATTATTTTGTAGAGCTGGACAAAATAGTAACAAAATTCATCTGGAAGAACAAAAGGTCCAGAATATCAAAGGGACTAATGAAAAGAAACTCTAGGGAAGGTGGCCTAGGGCTAGCAGATCTCAAATTCTATTATAAAGCTGCAATTATCAAAACCACTTAGTACTGGCTAAGAAGCAGAAGGGTAGACAAGTAGAATATACTAGGTACTGAAGACAAAGTAGACAATGAATATAGCAATCTACTCTTTGATAAACCCAAGGACCCCCGCTTCTGGGATAATAATTCATTGTTCAACAAAAAATGCTGGGAAAACTGGATAAAAGTGTGGCAGAAACTAGGCATAGAAAAATTCCTGACACTGTACACAAGAATAAAATCCAAATGGGTACATGATCTAGGTATAAGGATTGAAACTAGGGAAAAACTGACAGAGCAAGGAATAGTGTATTTATCATATTTATGTAGAACGGGGAAGAATTTTTGACTAAAGAAAAGATAGAAAGCATTATGAAGTACAAAATAGATAATTTTGATTACATTAAACTGAAAAGTTTTTGTAGAACCAAACCCAGTGCAACCAAAATTTGGAGGGATGTAGAAAACTGGGAAAGAATTTTTACAGCTAGCATTGGTGATAAAACCCTCTTTTCTAGAATATATAGAGAACTGAGTCAAATGTACAAAAATACAAGTCATTCCCCAACTGATAAATGGTCAAAGGATATGAATAGGTAGTTTTCAGAGGGAGAAATTAAAGATATCTATAGTCATATGAAAAAATGCTCTAGGGGCGGAGCCAAGGTGGTGGAGTAGAAAGACACACATATAGAGGCTCTCCCCACACAGCCCATAAAATACCTGTAGACAGGGACTCTCAAGAAATTTTGGAGCAGCAGAAGTGGAGAACAACAGAGGGGAGATTTCCAGCCCAGGGTGACCTGAAAAGTTCCCACGAGAAACCGTTGGTTACACAGGACCCAGAGCGGAGCACAGAACAGCCTTGACCATGCAGCGTGACTCTGGGAGGAGGACACATTGGGGGCAGAATCTCCAGTCGCAGTAGCAGCGAATCCCCAGTCCCAGCAGCAGCAGTCCTTAGATCGATCCCTCAACCCACAGGTGCCAAAGGGCAGTGACAGGGTTTTTTCAGCTAGCCAGGAAGGGAGAAAGGCCTTCCCATAGCTCCAGCAGCAGGCCCAGCCACAGAGGTCACACAGCAGCCCATACAGCTGCCTGCATCCATTGTTGGAGCATTAAAACCCCTGAGGGCACTGAGGAGCTGAGTATTACCTCAGCCTTGTGTAGAGGCCCTGAAGGAGCTGGTCTTTGTCTTGAACTGAATGGCACTGAATGCCCCCACAGCTTAACTGAAAATCAGCCCCCAGTGCCGACTTGGCGGAACGGGAGACCTGGAGAACTGGTGACTGTGAAGAGGTAACTGCTAAGATTCTGGGCACAAAAATCTGTATCTGCTCTCAGACCAGTGTACACACTTCATTGTGCCAAGTGGGAGGAACTGAGATCTTACAGATTCCCAGAGTATACCCTACTCTTGACAAAGGACCCAAAAGTCAAGTAACTGGTTGGGAAAATGCCCAAAAAAGGGAAAAACAGTAAGATTATAGAAGGATACTTTCTTGGTGAACAGTTATCTTCTCCCATCCTTTCAGATGAGGAAGAACAATGCTTACCATCAGGGAAAGACATAAAAGTCAAGGCTTCTGTATCCCAAACATCCAAAATAAATATTCAGTGGTCTCAGGCCATGGAAGAACACAAAAAGGATTTTGAAAATCAATTTAGACAGGTGGAGAAAAAACTGGGAGGAGAAATGAGAGAGATGCAAGAAAAGCATGAAAAGCAGGTCAACACCTTACTAAAGGAGACCCAAAAAATGCTGAAGAAAATAACACCTTGAAAAATAGGCTAACTCAATGGGCAAAAGAAGTTCAAAAAGTGAATGAGGAGAAGAATGCTTTCAAAAGCAGAATTATCCAAATGGAAAAGGAGGTTCAAAAGCTCACTGAAGAAAATAGTTCTTTAAAAATGAGAATGGAACAGATGGAGGCTAATGGCTTTATGAGAAACCAAGAAATCACAAAACAAAACCAAAAGAATGAAAAAATGGAAGAGAATGTGAACTATCTCATTGGAAAAACAACTGACCTGGAAAGTAGATCCAGGAGAGACAGTTTAAAAATTATGGGACTACCGGAGAGCCATGATCAAAAAAAAGAGCATAGACATCATCTTTCATGAAATTATCAAGGAAAACTGCCCTGATATGCTAGAACCAGGGGGCAAAATAAATATTGAAAGAATCTACCAATAACCTCCTGAAAGAGATCCCAAAAGAGAAACTCTTAGGAATATTGTGGCCAAATTCCACAGTTCCCAGGTCAAGGAGAAAATATTGCAAGTAGTTAGAAAGAAGCAATTCAAGTATTATGGAAATACAATCAGGATAACACAAGACCTAGCAGCTTCTACATTAAGGGATCAAAGGGTATGGAATATGATATTCCAGAAGTCAAAGAAACTAGGACTAAAATCGAGAATCACCTACCCAGCAAAACTGAGTAAAATATTTCAGAAGAAAAAAAGGTCTTTTAATGAAAGAGAGGACTTTCAAGAATTCTTGATGAAAAGACCAAACCTGAAAAGAGAATCTGACTTTCAAACACAAGAATCAAGAGAAGCATGAAAAGGAACAGCAAAGAAAAATCATAGGGGACTTACTAAAGTTGAACTATTTACATTCCTACATGGAAAGACAATATTTGTAACTCTTGAAAACATTTTTCAGTATCTGGGTAGTTGGTGAGATTACACACACACATACACACACACACACACACTCATACACACAGACAGAGAGTACAGAGTGAATTGAATAGGATGTGATCATATCTTTAAAAAAATGAAATTAACGGGTGAGAGAAATATATTGGGAGGAGAAAGGGAGAAATGGAATGGGGAAAATTATCTCTCATAAAAGATGCAAGTAAATGACTTTTCAGTAGAGGGAAAAGTGGGGAGGTGAGAGAAAAAAAACATGAAGCTTACTCTCATCACATTTGACTAAAGGAAGGAATAAAATGCGCACTCATTTTGGTATGAAAACCTATTTTACAATACAGGAGAGTGGGGGAGAAGGGGATAAGCAGGGTGGGGGGAATGATAGAAAGAAGGGCAATGAGAGGAGGGAGCAATTAGAAGTCAACACTCTTGGGGAGGGGCAGGGTCAAAAGAGAGAGCAGAAGCAATGGGGGACAGGATAGGATGGAGGAAAATGTAATTAGACTTACACAACATGACCATTATGGAAGTCATTTGCAAAACTACACAGATATGGCCTATATCGAATTGCCTTTCTTCCCAAAGGGAATGGGTGGGGAGGGAAGGAGGAAGAGAAGTTGAAACTCAAAGTTTTAGTTTAGTATTGTTCTTGCACCTAGAAAATAAGAAATACAGGTAATGGGGTATGGAAAGTTATCTTGCCCTACAGGATAAAAGAGAAGATGGGGATAAGGGAAGTGAAGGATGTTAGAAGATGGAAGGATTGGTGATAGGGGTAATTAGAATGCTTGGTGTTTTGGGGTGGGGGAAGGGAGAAATGGGGAGAAAATTTGGAACCCAAAGTTTTCTGGAAATGAATGTTGAAAACTTAAATAAATTAATTTTAAAAAATGCTTTAAATCACTTTTGATTAGAGAAATGCAAATTGAAACATCTCTGAGGTACCACATTGCACCTATCATATTGGCAAACATGACAGAACAGGAAAATGATAAATGTTGGAGAGGATGTGGGAGAGCTGGAACACTAATACATTGTTGGTGGAGCTGTGAGCTGATTCAACCATTCTGGCGAGCAATTTGGAACTATGCCCAAGGGCTACAAAAATATGAGCACCCTTTGACCCAGCAATATTGCTTCTGGGACTGTTTCCCCAGGAGGTCATAAAAATGGAAAAGGGTCCCACATGTACAAAAATATTTATAACAGCACTCTTTGTGGTGGCCCAAAACTGGAAATCAAGGGGATGTCCATCAATTAGGGAATGGCTGAATAAATTATGTTATATGAATGTAATGGAATACTATTGCACTATAAGAAAAGATGAACAGGAAGATTTCAGAGAGTCCTGGCAAGACTTACATGATTCTGATGCTGAGTGAAAGGAGCAGAACATGGAGGACTTTGTGCACAGCAACGATCACAGAGTGCAAGAGTTTTTTCTGTTATATTTGGAACTTCATAGAAATACAAGGACTTAAAAAAAATTCCCAATGGTCTTCTAAGGCAAAATGCTTTCCACACCCAGAGAAAGAATTACGGAATTCAATCGCAGAATGTAGCAGATTATTTGTGTGTGTGTGTGTGTGTGTGTGTGTGTGTGTGTGTGTGTGTGTATTACATTTTGGTTTGTTATATGATTTCTCCTATTCAATTTAATTCTTCTACACAGCATGACTATAGTGAAAATGTATTTAATAAGAATGTTTGAGTAGAACCTCTATAAGACTGTATGCTGTCTTGGGGAGGGAGGGGAGATGTAGGGGGGAAGGGAAGGAAAAATGATAATAATAAAATAATAATCTAAGTGTAGAACACTGAAAATAAATGAAATTAATTAATTAAAAGTAATGTGAATTAAAGCAGAAAATACCTAGTTCAATATTCAAGTCTCTCCACAATCTGATTTGCTCATCTCATTTCTAGAGATAAATTCTCCACCAATGAAGACTGCAATCTGTCCATGCCAACTCATCCTGTGCAAATGTTGTCAATGACCACTTATTAATCCTCCACAAGAAGTCTACCCAGAATATTTTTTTCCACTTAATAGGATTTTATTTTTCCTTTTATACATAAAAATAGGTTTTCATATTCACTTTTAAAAGATTTTTAGTTTCAATTTCCCTCCCCTCCCATAGACAGCCATCTGATCTAACCAATACATATGGAATCATACGAAGCATATTTCCACTTAAGTCATGTCATGAAAAAAGAATCAGAACAAAAGGGGGAAAAACAACAGGAGAAAGAAAAAAAGCAAAAAAAAAGTAAAAATATTATGTTTCAATCTGCATTCAGACTCCATAGTTCTTTGTCTGGATGTGGATAGCATTTTCCATCATGAGTCTTTTAGAACTGTTTTAGATCACTGCATTACTAAGAGCTAAGTCTATCATAGTTGATCATCACATAGTGTTGCTTTTACCATATACAATGTTCTCACTTCACTCAGCATCAGTTCATTTAAGTTTTCCCAGGTTTTTCTGAAACCTCCCTGCTCATTTCTTATAGCATTCATATGCCATAACTTTTTCAGCCATTACCCAATTGATGGCCATCTTCTCAATTTTGATTTCTTTGCTACCACAAAAAGAGCTATGGTAAATATTTTTGTACATATGGGTCCTCTTCTCTTTTTTTAATGATATCTTTGTGATACAGACCTACTACTAATATTTCTGGATCACAGGGTATACAAAATTTGATTACCTTTTGGGCATAATTCCAAATTGCTCTCCAGAATGGTTGGATTACTTCACAACTTCATCAACAATGCATTAGTGTTCCAATTTTCCCAATAATTATCATCCCAATAATTATCATTTTCCTTTTATGCCATATTAGCTGATCTGAAAGTTGAGTTGTTACCTCAGAGTTGTGTTGATTTGTATTTCATTAATCAATAGTGATTTGTAACTTTTTTCTTTTTTTAATTTATTTATTTTAGTCTTCAGTATTTATTTCCACAAGATTTTGAGTTCCAAATTTTGTCCCCATCTGTCCCATCCCCTCCACCCCAAGAAGGTGTGCATTTTGATTACCCCTTCCCCAGTCTGCCCACCCCTCCATAACCCCCAAACTCTGAACTATCCCTCCCCATCATTTTCTTATAGAGCAAGATAGATTCCAATACCCCATAACCTGTACATCTTATTTCTCAGTTGCATGTAAAAGCAATTTTTAACATTTATTTTTAAAACTTTGAGTTCTCTCTCACTTCTTCCCTCCCCACCCACCTTTATTGAGAAGATGAGCCATTCAATATAGGCTATACATTTGCAGTCATGAAAAATACTTACATAATAGGCATGTTGTGAAAAACTAACTATATTCCCCTCCATTCTATCCTGTCCCACATTTATTCTATTCTCTCCTTTGACCTTGTCCCTTTTCAAAAAAGTTTGCTTATGACTACCCCTCACCCACTCTGCCCTTCCTTCTGTCACTGCCCTCATCCCCTTACCTCTACTTCCCTGTAGGGTAAGATACCCAATTAAGTATGTTATGCCCTCCTTAAGTCAAATCCAATGAGAGTAAGGTTCACTCACTCCCTGTTCACTGTTTCCCCTCTTCTCCTCCATTGTAAAAGCTATTTCTTACCTCTCCCTTTCTCCTTCTCCCTCTCCTCTGTTACCCTTTAATTTTTTTAGATATTATCTCTTCATATTTAACGCCCCCTGTACCCTCTGTCTCTATCTGTATATATATGTACATTTATATATACATGCATATTGTATATAGATATATATGTATATGTATGTGTATATGCATATGGGTGTATATGCACACATGCATGCATGTGTATGTATTCCCTCCAACTAAATTAATACAGAGAAATGTCTCTTGAGTTACAAATATCATCTTTCCAAGTAGGAATGTAAACTGTTCATCTTTAATAAGTTCCTTATGACTTTACTTTCCTGTTTATCTTGTCATGTTTCTTGTATTTGAAAGTCAAATTTTCGATTGAGCTCTTGTCTTTTCATCAAGAATGCTTGAAATTCCTCTATTTCATTGAATGCCCAATTTTTACCCTGAAGTATTATACTCAGTTGTGATGAGTAGGTGATTCTTGGTTTTAATCATAGTTCCTTTAACCTCTAGAATTTCATATTCCAAGTCCTTCAAACTTTTAATGTAGAAGTTAATAGATCTTGTGCTATCCTGACTGTGTTTCCACAATACTTGATTTGTTTCTTTCTGGCTGCTTGCAATATTTTCTCCTTAACCTGATAACTCTAGATTTGGCTACAATATTCCTAGGAGTTTTCAATTTACAATCTCTTTTAGAGGCAATTGGTGGATTCTTTCAATTTCTATTTTATCCTCTGGTTGTAGAATACCAGGACAATTTTCCTTGATAATTTCTTGAAAGATAGTATCTAGGCTCTCTCTCTCTCTCTCTCTCTCTCTCTCTCTCTCTCTCTCTCTCTCTCTCTCTCTCTCTCTCTCTCTCTCTCTCTCTTTGATCATGGCTTGCAGGTAGACCAATAATTTTTAAATTATCTCTCCTGGATATGTTTTCCATGTCAGTGGCTTTTCCAATGAGATATCTCACATTGCCTTCTATTTTTTTTTATTCCTGTGGCTCTGTCTTATAATTTCTTGATTTCTAAGAAAGTCATTACCTTCTCTTTGCTCTATAAATTAATGAATTATTTTCTTCGGACAACTTTTGGACCTCCTTTTCAATTTGACCAATTTGTTTTTGTCGGTATTCCCCTCATTTGTCCTTTGGATCTCTTTTGTCATTTGGATTAGTCTAATTTTTTGTCAAAAATTAATGTATTTGTTTTCAGTTTTCAACAATCACTTCCAAAAGTTTTAATTTTCCCTTCCTTTCCCATAGCCTCTATCTATGTACATACCTTTAAAATGTTATAGTAAATATAAAATTTTCAAGATTAACACATATTATTCTCCCATATAGTGATGTAAACAGTTTGTCCATAATGAATAACAAGATTTTCCCCCTGTTTACTTTTCATAATGCTTGTCTTGAGTCTTGTATTTGAAGCTCAAATTTTCTATTGATCTCTGGCCTTTTCTTCAGGAAACTCTGGAAAGTCAAATACTTATTTCATTGAATGTCCATCTCCTAGCCTGAAACATTATACTCAGTTTTGCTGGATAATTGAGCCTTGGTTGCAGTCCAAGCTGCTTTCCTTTAGAGAATATCATAATCAAATTCCTTTGATCTTTTAATGTAGAAATTACAAGGTCCTGCGTGATTTGGTTTTTTTGTTTCTTTTTCTTCCATCTCTCTAATTTGGCTTTTAAAATCCTTCTTGAGATTTTTCTAAGAATGTTTTTGAGCTTGAGACCAGTTCATATTCCCTTTCAAGGTTTTCAATGTGAATACAGTGTCAGTGCTGTCCTCTTCTGAATTTATATTTTGATCTTCCCTGTCCCTGTAATAAGATTCTATGGTCTTCACTTTTCTGATTTTCTTCTTGCTCTTGGTGGTTGCCTTTTACTTGATTTTTAAAGTGGATCTCTGCTTCTGGGGCATAGGGGGCTCTGTCCCACATTTCTTATCCTGGGAGTTTGGGGCCTGGTTTCTGGCTTTATGTGTTATGGTTTTGAGTTGTTTCAGCTAGAAGCTATATAATGCTGTAAATTACCTGGTACTGAGCTGGCTGGTGTGTACCAAGGCTAAGGCCAGGTGAGGTCTTTCTGAATTTCCCCAGAGTTACACTGGGCTCCTGGAATGAGGTATGGGGTAAGGGTGGCCTGGCTGTGGGAGGTCTCCTCCTTCCCTAGGTCTGTGCTAGAGCACAGGCAGACTCAACAGCTGGTGAATCCCATCTGCACTGGTGTCTGCCCAGTTCCCCTGACTGTGCTAAGACATACCTGGGGTTGGTGCTTATACTCTCCCCCCACCCCCGGGACTTAGGCTCTTCTGCTGGCCCACTTAGGTGGTTCTTGCTGGGATAATTCTGGTCCTGCACTGGTCCCCTTCTGCCAAAGCAAGAGGGACCCTTCCCAGTGGTCTCCCTAGCCTCTAGGGTTAAAGAACTGCTTAGCCCTTCTGCTGGTTCCACTATTCCAAGATTTTTCCTGGGGCAATATTTTCATGGTCAACAAGAGGAAGGTGAGAGCACTTACAGTTTACTCTTTGCAGATTTTCAAGGTCAACAAGGGGAAGGTGAGAGCACTTACAGTTTACTCCACCATCTTTGCTCCCTGAAGTTCAAATTTAGTCTATTTTTAATGGCATTATTTTCTTCAGTATTTTTGGGGATCTCTTAAGCAAGTTGTTAACTCATCTTTCATGATTTTCTTGCATCATTCTCATTTCTCTTCCCATTTTTTTCTCTAATTTTCTTACTTGATTTTCAAAATCCTTTTTAAGCTCTTCCATTGCCTGCAACTAATTCACATTTTTCTTGGAGGCCTTTGACTTTGTTGCTTCCTTCTGGTCTTGTATTTTGATTTTCTTTGCCACTAAAGTAAGAGTCTACAGTCTGAGTTTTGTTTTTTTTTTTTACACTGTTTGTTCATTTTTTCCAGCCAGATACTTGACTTTCTAACTCTAAGATGGGACTCTGCCTGCAGTGTGTAAATTGCCCCAAACTTCAGGGGTTTTCTGTAGCTGTTTTCAGAGATACTTCTATGGACCTGTAAATTTTCAGTTCTTCCAAGGTAGCGTGATCACAGGAGAGGTGTCTACTCCTTTCCTGAACCGTGCTCTGGTCCGTGAGTGATCAGAAGCACTCTTTTATGCCTTGGAGCATTCTTTTTCCACTCTATCCACAAGCTCTGCCTAAGTGGTGCTCCTTCTTGCCTCAGGACCACCACCCAGGACTGAGATCCAAATCCAATTACAGGCAAAGCAAGAGAATTGCCTCAGCACCAACAAAGAGGTCCCTGCAATCCCCCTCTGAGGGGCTACTCAATCACCACACTATCTGTGGACCAGGAGTTCTGGAATCAGCTTCTGCAGCTGCTGTCACTGCTTCCACCATCTCCAGGGCCCCATGTCTTTTTACCCAGGTCCAACAGACACTTCCTACTGACTTTCTAAGTTGTTTTTGGCGTTTGTGGGTTAAGAAACTTGGAAACCTCCCCAGCTGCTGGTGATTCAGTTCCCTGAGTCCTACTCCAGGTTTGCAGGGGTCTGTCTGTGCTGTTGCATTTTGATGGAGAGCTCAAGTAAGTCCCTGCTTTTACTTTTCCTGCCCCTATTCTAATTATTGCAATTTATTTTTCTTCTCTTCTTCTTAAAGCTACCATTTCTACTACAATACTAAATAATAATGGTGATATGGGCATTCTTATTTCACTTCTAATCTTATTGGGAAAACTTCTAACTTATCCCCATTACATATAATACTTGCTGATGGTTTCAGCTACTTCTTTTATGGAAAACTCTATGGATTCCTATGCCTTCCAATGTTTTAATAGGAATGTGTGCTGCATTTTGTAAAAAAACAAACAAAAAAACCCAAAAAACTTTTCCTCCAACTATTGAGATAATCACATGATTTCTATCAGTTTTATTATTGATATGTTCAGTTATGCTGATAGTTTAACTAATATTGAAACAGATCTGCATTCCTGGTATAAATCCCACCTGGTCCTTGTATATTATCCTTGTGATAAAGTTCTGTAATTTCTTTGCTAATATTTTATTTAGAAGTCTGCCCAGAATATTGAGGATCATTCTCTTGGTATGATATGGATGTCAATGGAACATGCAAGATTCGTGACCACTCCATATTCTCTTTCAGTTAGTGTATCACTTTGATGATGCCTTTTCCAAATCTCTTGGTGTACAATTCCTACTTGATAACACATAGGGAGCCTATCTATACACACCATTAATTTTACATTACCCTTTGGATAACCCTCGACTTTAATTCTATAGAAATTTAGTGTTCCATGATTCATTGCCACATGCCATTACTGGAACAATATTGGTTTAAAAAGATGGGTTGGTTCAGGAAATAACTAAGTCATTAAAAACACTTTCCAGTTGTACAAATATAATCCAGTCTATTCTCCTCCCCCTCTTCAATTCTGTACCTAGCTCATTCTCCATTTGTAGTGTCTACATAAAACAGTTTTACTGATGGTCCAGTTTGAAGAGACATCCATTGATACAATGAGGACAATAGGTATTCCTTATATTTGTTTTAATATATTTTAATTTAATTTAATATATTCCTTTTATTTGTTTTAAGTTGAACCCTTTTGAGTGAATGTGAATCTCCTTTAGGTGTCTCTGCAAAATTCATAATTTATAAAGGATGTCTCTTCCATTTGAATTAGGAAATGAACTATTTCAAACAAAGTGCCTTTGTTGTTCATTGATCTACCTATTTTATGTCTTACTTGATTTAGTAATCAGAGGGTTATACACAGTTTACAACTCTATTGTTGTATCTGTCAAGAACGCATTAATTACATTTTAATTTATATTACAGTCTTTTGTGCATCTCTGTTTGTATTTCTTTTTCTACATTATAAGATCCTTCAAAACAAAAACTATGCCTTATTCATGTCATTATCTTCAACCTAAACAAACTTGTGCACTAATGATTTGAAGGAAAATCAGAGTATATTATTTTCCTTTGGTGACCATAATATATCCCCATGACACAAGGCACTTTTCCATATTTGCTTGAAAAAGAAAAACGATACATGCTCTTCCCCCACCAATAAATGTAATTTTCACAAAAAGATGATAGCAATGTGGATGCCAAACCTTCCTGGTGGTTTTGACAATTGTGTCTTTTATTAGACTCATTAAATTTCTTGAAATAACCAGGTTTTCAGGCCTTATTAGTAATGTATTTTTGAGACTTGTGAATGGGATGAGCAAAAAGGTCGTTGATGTCTGATCTGACTATAAGTGTTTATGTCTAAAGAAAAGCTCTTCATAAAATGGAAATTTAAAAAGAACTTTAAGAATATTTAGTAAATCTCTACAACTTCATTGGAGAAAAAAACTGAACTCTGGAAAGATGAAATAGCTAGCTGTAGGTCAAATAGAAAGTAAGTAGTAGGGCAGTCAGAATTTGAACATATATTCTTTGGTTTAATGTTCCCCCTTAATATTCCTGCCTTCCTTCCATTGGTAGACAGATAGTAGATACACATGTATAAACATACATATGTGTGTGCATATATATATATATATATTATATATATATATATAGAGAGAGAGAGATGGATAGATAGGTAGGTAGGTAGATCTTGTTTCTGTGTGTGTATACACATAGCAACAACAAAGACTGATCTATAAATTTATTGATCAATCTTGTTTGTACATAATTGTTTTCAGGTTGTTTCCCTCTTTAGACTCTGGAATCTGAACAGGGGGGCTATCTGTTTGCGCACTGCACTCTATTACTCTGCACAGTGCCTAACACACAGTAGGCATGCATAAATGTTTAATGATTGATGTATTGGTTCCAAATTCCATGTTTTTTATTCTATACCATTGTACTCCTCTTGGTATTTACTGAAGTAATATATCAACTATATAAATTATCTATGTAGGCATGAACTAATATTAATAAAAAAACTTCATGCAAACACACAGACATATTCTTTTATCCATTAAAAATAAATTCTTGCTTTTTCCTCCTTTATTTTCAAGAGCAGGGACAAAGAGCACCACTGCTGTTCAATTTAAAGCCACAACAATAGCTTCACTTTTCAATTTATAGTTATCTGTAGAGCTTAGGATAAAGGTAGGGAGAAAAAAGCCACTGAATCTTGTGACTTTCACATAATTATAATGATGAGTTCAATTGGGAGGAAATGACTCAAATATATCTGGCCTTCGTCTGTGTCAGCCTACCATGAATCATTTTTAATGTAGACAGGAAAGCAGTTTGGCGGCAGGGTTCAAGCACCAAACAGTGAATCAAGAACTCTTTATTCAAGCTCGATTCTGCTGCTGATCTGTGGCATGACCTTGAGCAAGTCCAAAGCTTCCATGTTTTAATAAAGGTACCTCATCTGTAAACATTTGGCTACTTGTGCTTCACAAGGGAAAACTGAGTAAATGAACAACTCAAGGGAGGTAATCATGTTGAAGAAATTTTCCATTCTATTGCTATATCTCAACATATACTAGATCCAAATCTATTATGTCTCTACAGATAAAGATAGTGATAGATACATTTATAAAGGGAAGAATTGGTTCAGAAGTGCTCCATTTAATCATAGTCATCAAAGAAGTAGTCACATTCTATGTTGATATGTATACTGTAGACATCCCTGAGCTTAGAATTGCCATCTGGATCCAATGATTGGTCAAAACCTTAAAAAGTAGTGTAAGATGTATAAAAGAGAATACAACCCAATACATTTCTGAGAACCTTAGGATCACTGAAACAAAGTTGGCAAGGAGGAATCATTTCGTCCTATTCCCAAACTGGGATCCTCTATAACACATGAGAGATGATTACTCAACCTCTGTTTTTTACATTCCTAATGACCAAGTAAACATAAACTCACAAACCAAGTCATTACACCTTTAGACAGGTTCAATTATAAGAAAGTTTGCACTATAAGTGTTAATCAACTGTTGAATTTCCATCTTTCTCCATCTCACTCATTCATCTCTCTTGCAAAAATGACTGAGATGATTAGAGTCTGTTTCATTGTGGGTTATAAGTTAGAATGAATTAATTTGGTCAAAGGAAGGTGAATAAAAAGGATTTCCACTTTCTAATGTCACAGCATCTGTCCCCAACCCGCAGATCACTTAAAGCTTGAATACATTCTCTAGAACTGCACCAAAAAGAAAACAAGTAACACGTTCCAACATCCTACAGCATAGCTAGGAACCTAGATATATCACAGGCTTTATTGATCTAGGAGCCAATGGTTCTTCCACCATTTAAGACTAGCTTTAAAATATTCAAAGGAATTGTCATTTTCTACACCACAGCCTTCTAATATCAACATCCTTCTTCCAGGAACATTTTGAAAGGTTTGTGGGAACTTATTGGTTCTAAGGTAGAACCATTGGAATCATAGTCTTGCAAATCCATCAGAGTAGGGAAGAACCTAATTCAAACATACCTCCGCATTTGCCCCCCAATCACACACACACACACACACACACACACACACACACACACACACGCGCGTTTTTAATACTTGGAACTGAAATTATAGAAAAGATAAGAACTGATTTTCTACTTAGATTCGAGTGACCTCTTATGGTTTAGGAAGATGGTATAGATTGAGACAGAGAAACAAAAATGCAAGAACCATAAGACAAAAACTGGGGTGTGTAATGACAAATCCATAACTTTTGTAGAGAATGAACTTCCAGATAATATGCAGTAATTACATTTTGTAATTACTAGCTTCAAAGGAATTATGAGCTGTCTCCAAAATTGATCATGCAGCATATATTCTATTAAAAGAAGTAGAGACTAAAATATATAAAGAAGTTACCTGAAAGTATTTCAAAACTACAGGAATGACTATGCCAAGATGAACAAAATGTAACTACGAATTCAGGACAAGGAATATATAGATTGGAGGCTGGTCAAGGTAAATTCATAGAAGACTGGTTGGGCTTCCTTCAAATGACAGTATTCCAAAGGGAAACTGATTAAATTGAGTGTGTGTTTGTTTGTCCTTCGTTGCCAAAGAAGACTCTGCCATCAGAGACATAATGACATAACTTTCATTTGACTTTGTTTCTGAGTGAGGGAGGACTGTGCAGGTCATGAGCCTCACTTCTCTTCCAGAACCATCTGAATCCACTGACCAGATATTCATCAGGATGACTGGAGATGACCCAGGATGAGGCAAGTGGGGTTAAGTGACTTGCCCAAGGTCACACAGCTAGTGAGTGTCAAGTGTCTGAGGTGAGATTTGAACTCCTGACTCCTGTACTGGTGCTCTATCCATTGTATCACCTAGCTGCCCCAACTGATTAAGTTAATAATAATAAGGACAGTAACAGCAACAATAATGATAATAATAAGTAACATTTATAGAGCATTTGCTATGTTCCAGGCGCTATGCTAAGTATTTTATAAATGTTATTTCATTTGACTCACACAACAACCCCAGAAGATAGATGCTATTATTATCCCCATTTTTCAGAAGAGGAAATTGAGGCAAATAATGTTTTAAAGACTTGCCTAGGATCTCACAGCTAGCATTTGTCCAAGGCTGTAATTGAACTCAGGTCTTCTGATTCCAGGTCCAGTGTTCAATCCACCCCACCCCCTAGATGCCTAATAATTATCATAACAACACCAAACCAAACCAAACCATCCTGACTGTAGTTGAAGAGGAGCAGTTACATGTGTAGATTGCAATCTCATTTCTACTAATTGCTTTTGATATCTTTTTGGGGGGATAAGGGGATGCCCAAGATTGTGTTAAGTTGGAATGGTTTAAATACAGTATTTGTATCCTAGATAGTTGCTATGGATGCTTGTGACTATTTCTAATCGAGAGAGAGGACAACTAAAAACTAGCAGCTTCCAATGATGAAAATCGGGCAGGAAGACTAAGAAACAAAAACAAACAAAAGCAGTCATGAGACCCAAGGTATTTTCCCACCTCCTACTCTTGATTTTATGATGATTGATATAAATGTCATAGAAAATAGAGTCTTGCCTAGGAGAAAGAGTAGTGAATTGCTAATTAGCCATATGAACTCACACAAATCATTAGGTGCCTCCCTGCATCTCCATTTCCTCATCTCTTCCATAAAGATAATAAAACTGATTCTACATACTCACACAGGTAGGAAAAATGAAGTGTATCCTCCATTGGGGAGAAGAAGAAGAAGGCTGGAGCCATGGATCACCACTAATTCAGCAGCACAGAAGAAGGAAGTCAGTGAGAACAATATATGTGTATAAATAGCATATTCTTTAGGCAGAAAGAACACTGAAACAATAGCAGTAGTAACTGACCAACTGATGTTGGGATTTAGTATAAGTCGAGAGACTTGAATAAGTCAAGTGAAGAGGAAACGTGTTTTATGAAGATATTTAGTAATAATAACAACTGACCTTTGGAGAGTCCAAAAAGGAGAATGCAGGTATTCTTTCCCCATTGTCAGGTATTAGAATGGTGTTAGATTCCTATGACACATAAGAATTCTGAGGGAGAGGAATAACCAAAGAAAAAGACACAGAATATAGAGGTTAGAATCAGTAAACAAGTACTGATTAAATATCAACTCTTGGCCAGACTCTTTAGAGGTTTCATTGTGGCGTGGATAGAGTGCTTGGGGGTTCATAATTAATAATGCTTGGGCTCAAGTCTTATCTCTCACAGACAAATGGCTACGTGACTCTGGGAAATTCCTTTCACCTTTCAATGTCCTGGGGAAATTCCCTAGGATTATAGGCAAATGCATGCCCTCACAGGCATTCCCCACATCAAGGAAATGACAGGTTGAGATCCCACTATTTCTCAAACTGCCAGCCTGGACTCTATACAGAGAATACAAAAGACAAACATGAAACCATTGCTACTGGCCTCGAGCTGACAGTCAACTGAAGGAATAGTCATGGACAAGAAGGAAAGTGAAAGACGAGGGAAGAAAGGTATAAAAGCACATACTGATGATGTTTCCATTATGTCTTCTTTAAGGGATACAGAATTCAAGGAGTAAGGAAAAAAGAAAACCCATCTACCTTTGTAGAGCACAAAGACTCTTGGGAAAATTCATAATGACTATGACAGTCACCTCAAAGAAGAGGGTAGTTGCCCTTCATCAGGATGATGGAAAAGACACAGGTGTTCAGGTCATTTGGGTGAAAAATCAAAATAACCCATATGTTTGCATTGTCTTTCAAATTCCAGGGTGGTGGGAGGAATTTGGTGTATGCTTCAGGTAAGTTCTGAGTTTTGGCCTATTTTATAAAATATTTCAAGATTTTTTTTGATAAGTCTACAGGAATGACTTCTTTAAGTACTTTCTATCAAGCAGTCCAAGAAAGGCAAAGTGTCTATGTTCTTTCTGGGAAACAAGAGACATGAGAAAACACTGTGCCTAGGTTAAGAAGAGCATGAGGTATGATCAGACCCAGAAAAAGCATCAGACAGTTTTGGTCTAATTAAAATTATGGTTTAATTTTCCACAAAAGCCCAATGTTTATCAGTAACTGTGTTTCAGGTGTGATGGACAAGGGCATCATACCTTCTGCCAGAAGAGGGCAATGTGTAACCTCTGGTAATAAGGGTGTACTTATTCAAAATGCCAAGATCCCGACTGTTACAATTTTAATTTTTTTTTAATTAAATAATAAACATTTAAATGAGGGACAATTGGGCAAGGTTAAAGAGACCAGAATCGAAGAGGAAGTGCAAAAAAACTGAAAGGTGGTAATAGATTAAGACCCCCTAGAATTTTGAGAGGGCAAAGATAGGAGAAAAAACTCAGGGAGAAATAAGGTAAAGGATCAAAAAGATGGATTTTAGGTAGAGCAGAGAAAAAAAATGAAGAAATAGAGGACTAAGTAAGAGGTTGATTAAAAAAACAGCAAAATACTTGCATGAAATTATAAAAGAGTAAAATGAGAACACTGGATACAGGATAACAGCACTATTATTTAAAGAATAACTGAACAAAACTATTGTTTTATAAATATTCAAACCAACCACAAAGGATCTATGAAGGAATATGCTAATCAGCTTCAGAGAAGGAACTGATAAACAGAAGTATACATAGTATGATCTTACATATACATATATTGATATATATGTCATATATACACATACGTGTGTATATGTATGTGTGTGTGTGAAATGGTCAACTCCTCTGGGAGGTGTAGAGAGAAGAAGAGAGGGTGAAATCTTGGAATTTATAACATAAAATTTAACAGATAAATTTACTTAAAAAATAAGAAAACAGCAGGAAGTAGATTGTTAATTTGGAAGAATAACAATGTGCTTGATTCAGGTTTAGAGATCTAGGGAATCTGGAAATAAAATGAGGTAGTAAGATAGGAGTCAAATGAAAGAAAAAGAAAAATTTAAAAACTGAGATGAGAAAATCTATAAATAAATGACTAAACATAAATGATAAACATATGGTGTTTCCCTTCCCAGCTCATTCCTAGGACTAAGATACAATTGCCTTTAACACCAAAAATATAGACCCAGGAAGGATTCTATTAGCATTCCCAGCAGCAAGGTCCTTCCCTACCTTTCCAGTCTGAACACTGCATCAAGGTCAACTACCAAATTGATGGCAAGTTTTTCAATTTGAAAAGGCTACAAGCCAAGCCCAAAGTGGAGGGAGTGTTGGTGCATGATTTTCTGTTTGCAGAGGATTGTGCACCCAATGCAGTCTCTGAAGCTGAGATGCAGCAAAGTATGGATCAATTCTCTGTTACCTGTGCTAATTTTGGCCTAATAATTAACACCAAGAAAACACAGGTGCTCCATCAGTCACCACCACCCCATCCATATGTGGAACCATCAGTTACACATGATGTAGAAGTTTTGGATGCTGTGGATAAGTTCACTTACCTTGGTAGTGTACTGTCCAGGAATGTACACATTGACAATGAAGTTGATGCATGCATTGCCAGAGCTAGCTCCGTGTTTGGGAGGCTCCAAAGAAAAGTTTGGGAGAGAAGAGGTATTAGATTGACTACCAAACTGAAAGTCTACAGAGCCGCTGTGCTGACCTCATTTTTATATGCTTGTGAAGCATGGACAGTCTACCAGTACCATACCAGGAAACTGAATCATTTCCATTTGAACTGTCTTAGGAAGATTATGAGGATCACCTGGCAGGATACGGTACCAGACACTGAAATCCTTGCTCGAGCTGAACTGCCAAGCATTCAAACTATGTTTCAGAGGTGCAACTCCGACAGGCTGACCACAATGTTCGAATGCAAAATGTACACTTGCCAGAAAGACTGTTTTATGGAGAACTCACATGGGGCAGGTGATCACATGGTGATCAGAAGAAGTGATACAAGGACACTCTCAAGGTCTCAAGAACTTTGGATTTGACTATGCAACATGGGACACACTGGCACAGGAGCGCTCAACATGGTGTGCCCACATCAGAAAGGGTGCTGTGCTCTATGAGCAAAGCAGAATTGAGATAGTACAAAGTAAACACAGGATTTGCAAATTGAGATATCCAACCCAAATATTCAAATGGACTCTCTGTGCCCAAGCTGTGGTAGAGCATTCCGAGCTCATACTGGTCTGACCAGCCACAGTCAGACACACTGAAATTTCACTTTATCACGGTGATGTCAATTTAGTCCTCTTCGAGAACAAAGGACAACAACCAACCAACCAACAGTCTTCTTAAACTTAGTCTCTTCTTACTCAATGATACAGCAACACTGGCCTTATTGTTGCTCCTTGTACAGGACATTTTGTATGTGGGCATGTTTGTATGTTGAGGTTGTTAGTATGTTTTCTGCGCCATCAGAATGAGAGCTCTTTTTTTTACCTTTATTTGCATTTCAACAGCTTAACACAATGCTTGGCACATAGGAAAAAAAAGATCATATTGACTGACTAAAAGATGTAGTCCCTGTACACATAGTGTTCACATTCTAGAGGAACAAGACTCTAGAACCATATCCATTAGTCTGAGACAGTCAAAAATCACCAATAGTCACAACTTTAACAGTCAAGGTTGAGCAAAGGTTCAGGGAAAGGAAAACTGAAATAGGTCTCCTCAAGAAATGACCCAGCTGGAGACAACTATCGCCCCTCCCATAACCAGGTGAAAATCGTGAACTAAGACCTGAATTACCAAAACTGAGAAATTGTGCTTTGCAGGTGATCTAATCTTTGCTAACCCTGGCTTTTCTAGCTCCTTGTGGAAGGTTATTTCCATGTTGGAAAGTCTGTGATTGTGCAGCTAGAATGTTCTCACTGGATGGCTACACCCAGAACTTCTTACCCTAACGTTGTTACGATATTTTTTTCTGCATTAACCTTTAGGAGGGATCTGTGCATCTATCTTTTACCCAGAGCCTTAGTTACCGGTATCTGTATCATGTTATTCTCTTCATGTTCCAAAGAAAAGTATTTCAAAGGGGAATGCTAGAGACCTACTCTACATTAGGGTAGCAGGAAGGACTTGGTGTGCTGGTCTTAGTTGGTCAGATTGCAAATGATTTTGATTTTTTAATTGAAAAATTAAAGAGCATTTATTTTTTCTGTCATCCCGTACTAAGAAGGAAAATAAAGAAAAATAAAACCTTTCACTGGATATTGGTGATTATTTGTGAGACCCAGCCTAGACTTCAGATGTGTGGAGTGTTAAAACAGTCTGGTGTCTGTTATTCAGGAATCCCTACCACTACTATCCCCATTCCTATGTAAAAAGGCAGAATTATTTCAAAATATTGGAAGACTGGAAATCAAAATCATAGCTTTGGAGCTCTGAGGGATGAAGAAATAAAGAAATAGGAAAAGGGAATGAAACCCCCAGTAAATTCTGTTTACCGAGCATTAAACTAGGATATCAATGAATGCCCATTGCTATGTGTTTGCTTTGATGGCTTGGGAAAGAATTGTGATATGTAATAAATTCCTTCTTCATGATCCTATGCAGTTCAAATGATCTCACCTGTAAATAAGTGGAGCATATAGATTGAATCTGGAATTATTCTTGGTTTCTGGCTCCAGTGAAGGCAACAACCGTTAAGTGCTTAGAATGTGCTTGGGGATACAAAACCTAACAGGGACAACAAGACAGTCCTTGTCCTTGAGGAACTTACATTGTGAAAATGCCACACAGAAACTGTTAAAGTTGAGAAAGTCAGAAGCATAGCTGGGAGGGAAACAACGGTCTCGCATAGATGGTCCAGAGTGAGAGAGTCATAGGCCTGAGGAAGTCCCAGGTTAGACTGTGACTGAGACAGAGTATTTTAAGTTGAGAAAATGTTCAGCCAAGACTGAACAGGACCTTGGGATAAATGTGAAAAAAATGGCAAAGCTAAAGAATTGGGTCAGGATAAAGGGTAAAATAAAATTGGAAATAGAAAAAAGAGAGGGAAAGTAGTTCTTGCAGACTTATTTACTTTTTCTTGTTTCTCAAAGAACTATAGAAAGAAGAAACAGGAGAAAGAGATGATAAAACTTATGAAGTTTCCTTGAAAGAACAGGAAAAAAAATGTTGTGATATTTTTATATATTAAGAGTTTCTATAAAAGTGCCAGACAGGTTTGGGGTTTGGGCTTGAGAATATAAGGGTGGAATAGAACTGTGACAAGGAGGGAATGAGGTTAACCACCTGCCGCGTGCTTTTCATTTAAGGACAAAGGAAGCTATCTGGCATGAGAGACCTCCAAAGACATGCTAGAAGTGGGGCTCAAGAAATCATGTGAGCATAATTGACTCTCAGAAAAGTGCTGTAGGTACAGAGGACAAGGACACAGCAGTCCCTTATGTGTATTGTATGTAACCTCTTTGGTGAAAAAGCTTGTCTCAGCCCAAACTGACCAAGAACACAGCCTATTAAGTGGAATACAGACAGGCCCAGCTGAGCCAGCTTCAAGGGCACAGAATGAAAGGGGGAAAGAAACAACTGAGCTTTTAACATCTGCCAACACGAAAACAGGAAAACCACCTGGGGCTGTAAGAGAAGGAATACTCAGCTATGGGGGATGGAGGGCATAAAAGAAGAGACTTGAGAAAAAAGGACCAAGTATTTAGAGTTTGAAGGGACTGTAGAAGTCACATAATCCAATACACATACATGCATATGCAATGCACATGCATACACACACACGTACACACCACTCGCTTTAGAGATGAGGAAACTGAGGCCCCATGAGCTGAAGTCACTAGAACGTTGCATTCATCCTCTTTATATTTTAGCTTCTTATATTTCACCCATCATTTCAACCTTTCAAGGTCTCTGGGACCTTGTTTTCTTTTGTCAAAAGCATTAGCTATGCCTCCCACTTTTGTATCATCAGAGTATCAGGAAGGATGTAATCTATTGCCTCTTCCAGTTCACTGATTAAAAATCTTGGTCAATCAGAACCAAAGAAAAAGCCTTGAAATGTGTCATAAGAAACATATCCTGAGGTTAACATTCGTTTTACCTTTTAAAAAGTAAATGCATAGATGCTTTTCATTTTTTATAATCTCAGTTATTTCTGGATATGCACTTCAACACCCCCAAGAGGCTCTCCTTTGTAACAACAAAACACAATTAATCAAACCCAAATGATACAAAGACTACAACTGGTAGTATATACAAAAACATATTTTGTACTTGTGGGCATCTACTTTTATCCCTATGAATTTTTTCCTAATATCTTCTCATATATCAAGATGGATGACTTTTTTTTTTCTATTTTATACTCTGCTTAACTTGCTATGGATCTACCAGATTCTGCCCATCAACCAGTGTACCTTTTTTCATTTTGTCTTAGATCTTGAGAGACTTTTCCAAAATGGATTGCTCAAGTCCAATTATGCTTAATATATTTTCCCCCTCTATCAGTAAAGTAGGCCTTTTTGAAAGGCCTCCAAAATGAAAATATTCAATGGTATAAAAAATTTCTCTCAAGTGAAGCAGGACAAGACTTTAATAATTTCCAAAGGTGTTTAATGAATATCTGCTGATTAATGCAAATATAAAGTTAGTTTCAAGGCAGAAAATGTCACTTGCCCATAGAAAAGCCTATAACCAGCAAAAGATATAGCTGTACTTCATGATTATCATATAGTAAGCCATTTAGGATTCATTCAGACCAGATTATGCAAAAACAAAAACAAAGTTAGGCAAGTTACAGTTACAGGGAAGATGCTTACATGGCATTTGGAAGTGATGTGGTAAAATCTGGAGGGACACAGCTTCATGGGGAAAATAGAAATGAGTTTGCCTATACATGCCAAGGGGGAAAAGCATCCAGGAAGACAAAACACACAAGAAAAGAGATTATTGGTTTTATAAGAAACCAGTCATTGGCTATGGATATTTGCTGCTTCTGCATAGTCTTAGGAAAAAAAAAATCATCACATACGGCAGTTTACAATAAATGTGTGAAGCTCAGACATCATGAATTGGAAAGTACTTAACAAAGTTAAAAATGTTATAATTGTATATGATAGTCATGGTATTAGGCAAAAAAGAAAAAAAAAGTTATAGCAGTAGCATTATAGGCATGGAAACAGAAGAGATCTCTACTGCAGAGGTCATAGGGCAATGGGATTGTGGATCTACAACTGAAAGGAACCAGAAAAGGCCATCTTGTCCAACCCCTACATTTTCAGATGAGGAAAGGAGATTGAAAGCACCAGGTCTGATATGTGGATCCAAGTCCTCTTCCTACAGAGCCAATGCTTTTTCCACAGTAGCTTGATGCTACTCTCATCTGATCAGTGGCAATGGGGTACACATTATAAATAAATGTTGAAATAATTTAAAGAGAATTATTAGTATGGAAAGAATGTTAAATTGGTCATTGGAGAAACTGGGTTTGAATCCCATCTTTAATGCCTTCTACCTCTGTAACCTGATTAATCACTAAACCTCTGTAGGCTTCAGTTTTCTCTTCTGTAAAAAGGAGGGAATGGGACTCTGATATTTAAAAATTAAGCTCTCTTCTACCTTCTCTGGTCTTTGTGGTGTTTGATATTGGTGTTACTGGATTGTTGATGTTTTTAAAATTGGGAAATATAACTAAGAAGGCTGAAACAAGGACATGAAAACATTTGTGGGTCTCTATCCTTACTGGAATCAGCTATGTATGTTCTCATGTTTTGGCAAAGATGATTTAGGCAAAGACAGTCAAAACTAGCTCTGGTATTTGGTATTTATTTTCCTACTGAGACAACACTTCATTGTAAGGCATTAAAAACAAAGCTATTATCCACGGCTATTTCTAAAAAAAGCCATTCCAATAGGATGTTGCTTATGTGGGAATTCCAGAAGACTGCTTTGAACATCACTGAATGCTGAACAACTGCAAATAGGGAGGAGAAGGGTGGGTGGGGAACTTTTTCTTCTTCATACTCCAAGCTTTTGACTTGCAAATATCCTGGCTTCATCAGGGCTATCCATGCAAATGCATTTACATGAGCATGCACTCTAAATGATGCTTCCAACATCAAAGGAGCTGAACTGGCAATGGAATAAATTAACCTCAATCAAGAATAGTCAGACACAGGTACCATGGCTAGGGTCATGGAGAATGGTGAGTAGTCCTCTTTATGGATAATCAAAGGTGTGCAAGAATGCTCCTAGGAGATACAGCTAAGCCAAGCCATCTTGAGTTCCTGTAATGACTGAAGTCAAGGAGAGGAGGGATAGATTTAAGAGACACAAAAGTCAGACTATCCCAATTATTTGTACCTACTTCTTTTCTTTGAACAGCATTGGCCCAGATTCCTTAAAAACACTACTTTGTATCCGTGGAATTTATCTGCCTTCCAAGTTTGTAAAGTCCTCCTTCAGGGAATATTGGACTTCTGATATCTCTAGCAACTGGCATGTCATATTTTCCCTACCACTCTGTTCTGCCATCATCTTCATTGACTTAAAAAAAAGCTATTTGTTTAAACTTTTTTAAAAAATGTTTTAGAATTGTTACACCTCTAATATTTATAAGTACAAAATTCCATTCTCTAATCATAATTTATTATACTATCTCTGACCTCTCTTACTTCTATACATCGGGGACTCCATGTACCATAAGGCTATTACAATACCTAGAAAGGCTTAGGAAAAACAAAAACAAAAACAAAATCTTAAGCACTGGCAAATCATGGTTTGAAAATAACACTGATTGGTTTAGCACCCACAGAAAGAGAGCACAACATAACGTAGCAGTAGATCCATTCATACAGTTATGAGGTTCACATCTGGGCTGTGCTGGTGATTATTAACTAGAAATCTTACCTATCAGAGGTACAAAGGAGGTGGATGAGAGAGGAGAATTTTATGGAGGACCTGGACAGTTGCTCTAGAAAGTGTCAGATGAACAGGAGGGAATGGAATAATGTGTTATGAAAAATAAAGGAGTTCAATAAGGAACACAAGGGGTTATACCCTACAAATCTGTGCCTAACCAGTAATGAAATAAAACCAACTTTCAGTTGATCAGAAGTGATTACTGGTGATGATGAGGATTTCTACAATGACTTATCTATTCAAAAATGGCTATGGAGACTGGACTTTAAGAAAGTACTGTCAAAGGGGCTGAGTGAGTGGTACTCCTTTATGTTCTAGTAAAAAAATAAAAGTAAAGGAAATATATCATGAAGCAAATGAGAAATATCTATTTCCAGCTACTAAAATTCTTCATTGCAGATTGGGCTGACATCTAAAGGAGAAAAACCCTAAGTACTCCTGAAATATATCCAAAACACAAATAGTTTCATCATGTCAGTATTATATTATAAAACTTAAAATAGGTTTTACTAGTTAAAGGAAGCTTTGTGACTTTTTATACATAAAAACCTTAATGCTGCGTTCCACAATTAATGCCCTCACCTTCAAATAATGATAGAATGCAATGCTTACTTTTTAGGAAAAACATGAGAATAACTTCAATCTGAATCCTAGATTAAATAAAATCAAAGATAAAATTGTGGTGCTATTAAAACTTGAAGAATTTCTTTTTGAAGAACCTGGGAAATTCAACATAAAATCAGCTTTAAAAAACGAAATGGAGATGGGTATACTTAGACTGGAATTCTCAAAAGCTCTTCCTGAATTCAATGGTTTAAGTGAAACTAGCATATCACTTCTACCAAAATAACAATTCAAAGAAATGGCTGTCATGTTATAAATATGAAAAAATATGTTCTCCAATAGTATTTCTTAGAAAATGTAAAGAAATTCTGGAACTGCCACTATAGCATATATGGCAGTCATTGCCAAGGAAAGAACCACAGAAGAAAATGTATGGATAATAAGACCTCTTAATGATAGGGATCAATCATCACTACAGTAAAAGAAACTTGAGAAAGATATTGACAATCTGTAGAAAAGTAACTGAAGATTACATCACTATCCAGGTGATATGTTAGAAAATTTTAACACCCTAATAACTATTTAAAGATAATTAAAACAATCTAGAAAACAGGAATATAAGAAATTCTATAATCTTTTCATCAGAAATTGAAAACAGAAATATAGAGTAAGAGGTAGGGGTAGGAGAGGGTGTTACTCTAATCAAGTTTTCTAAGACTTCTTTTGGGACAAACCCATTTCAGGTTGTCACTGCTCTTCACAATGAAAAATGAACTTTCCCTGGAGCAAATGATACTTTTTTCCCAGTAATCAAAGTAGAACAAAGAAGAATATATATTATTTATCTTCGATCAAGAACTTTACTCCACAGATGTGTTAAAAAAATAGAAATTAGAGGTGAGGATGATATGGAAAATGATTTGCCAATATATCACAAGAAATTCATGACAATGAGAGCCTAAGTTGAATCAATCAAAAGACAGAAAGCATGGACATTGCTAATATAAATAATAACTACATCAAAGGAAATCACTGAATCTTCACTTCTGCAAAACTAGAAAAAAGAATAGGGTTGGCTAAGAATAACAATTATTCATACAAATACTTCAGAATGGCAAATAAATTATGAGCAAACTACTGTCTTCTGATATTAACCTGATCACAGCATTCTTAACAGTGGCATTACTTATGTTTACTAAATGTGACTCCCTCCATATACAGAACAAATATATGTTCATGAATTTTATTCATAGTTTGTATCACCAAAAAAATAAATCCACAAATTCCTAAAACATTGTATTGGAAGAGGGTCTACAACAACCACAAAAAAAAAATACCAAAACACTCAGAGATATAGAAACTAACTTATTATTTGTTTAGTAAATATTAAACAAATTTCCTGAAAGCACCAAAACACTAGCACAACATTTATGGATTATCCCAATGTCTTTGACTCAGTTACAAAGTCATAGCTTATTCATGGGCTGCAGAAATATAAAAGAAAATGAAGTATAGTGAGAAAGCTAAAATATGCATTGCCCACATAGCAAATTATCTTTTTAAAATCCTCCACCAATGCAGTAAGGTCAAGAGCAATTGATGTAAAACATGGCATTTTTTCAGGGAGAATGTTTAAGATCATTATGATTCTGACAAGTCCAACATTCATTTTCATCCTTCCTTTATAAATATAAATATGACTTCCAAGAAGAGGTAGAACTAAAATATTATATTAATCACTAGCTTTATATTGATGACATCAACCTAAGTGCTCCATCAAAAGTGATATCAAATATCCCCTTCATTTTGTGGAATCTTTCTCCAAAGATATTAAAATGTCATTTGCACTCAGTAAGTCTAAAATTCTTAATGTATGTGAAGGAAAGAGAGTCTGAAGACCTCAATCTTGAATGCAGAGGTCACATAGAATTAATGAATGAAGGTGATACTTACAAATACTTTGGTCTCTTCCAGGAAGGACACAAAATATAACAAAGAGAAGGTTGTAGATTAAGATATTAAAATTAACTGGCAGGAATAGGAAGAATACTTTTGGAGCAATTAGCACCTAAACAATTGTAGACATACTTTTAAAGCAATAATGGGAAAAATAATAAATTTAGAAAATACCCTTTAAAATACGCTATTTTACCAAAAATTAAAATTAAAAAACAGGGCTTATAAGCTTAAAGCAGCTCTATAAAGATTGATACTTCCCTACTAAAAAGGAGGAAAAGAATTAATGTACATTTTTAGAGTACTTAAGAAACAGGTCAAAATTATTTTAAAAAATATATTTTTGAACAGACATCAATGCATCATACAATACTGAATAATGTCAATAAATATGCATTATTACATTTGTCATATAAAACAGAAAATGGCTTTTGTAGCTTATAAAATGATTATGATCCAAGAGGAGAACCAAAAGGCCTCCCAAGAGTAACTTCTTTATGATATCAGCCAACAACATGTTGACTAAGAAATACTGAACAAATGTCAGTTATATAGACTTGTATTTGGAAATGGAGACTTCATAAGGACAAATTGGAATCAGGTCATAGCCAGAAGAACTCACAGAAGAGTTATCCTTAAGGAGTTTAGACTTAGTGATCAACATACGGGAAGCCAGGAAACAGGAAATTGTCCAAAGCACATCATTACAGACTCTAAAATTTAGTACGTGCCAAATGTCCAATAAGATGACCTTGGGACTAGAATTGTAAGTCAGAAGCTTTCTATCCCCTCATGGACTGATAGGTCACAAATCCCAATACTACAACAAAACCTCAATATCTTAGAGAATTAAACCAATTAAGTGAAAATAGACCATTATCAGAGAGTGTTTGCTCAAAATCTTCTTGTTTTAAATTGCATTTAGTTAACATTTTAATAGATTTTGCCTTCCCAAATAGTCATATTTTTCCAGCAAAACTTTCAAAATATAGAAACCTGGCAAGAGGGTCAAAATAATGTGAGAACAAAATGTGAGATGTATGTCTGCTGAGGTAGTAGTGAGGTTGATTTTAGTATGTCTACAAGGAATAGCTAATGCTTTTATTTAAAACAATAACAAATGATTGAATACACTTGCACAACTACATACAGAAAAATAAATATCAAATAAGAATAAAAATGAATGGAACTTATTGGAGTATACTTGCTATCTGGAAGCCCTTACCTCCCCCCCCAAAAAAGATGAGAATAATATGCTAATGTTAATGGTGTTAGTGTTAACATAAAATATACACATTTGGTATCATTCCTTCCTTGCCACAGACAGCCTCATTTCTTCCACTATAACAAGCAAAATTTTAATAAGTTTTAACTCTGCATTGTGATATAATAGGTCTTTTCTTCTCAGTTCACGTCTCTCCTAGGTTATAATATATTACTCCACAAGACATTGATATCTGCTTATGGAAAAACACAAAAGCAGATGGAGAAGTAATTATGAATAAATGTAGATATAGTCAGCAAACACAGTCCTTGAACACAGGCATTGAAAAACTCAGTGCTAAAATTGAAAACAGCAGGTGACATGTTGCCCACGGAGGTGACAAACAGAACCCAAGAAAACAAATAGGATATTGATAGGGAAATCCATTTAAGCTGAGAGCCATATCTAAGCTGGACTTCTTCAGCTTTCTATTATCACTGACACTTTCCATGGCATGTAGATGGACTTGGCTATGCCACTGGAATCTCTGACGGGAACAGAGTGAACACACAGAGTTTGTTTGAAGCATGTTGACCCATTGACTGTAATTTGAGAGCCTGACATCACTGAGTATGCTTGGCTTAGTGAAGTTCTTCTGCAAGTAGACTCCACCCTATGAGTCAGAGATTAGCTATTCCCAGAGGACTAACGGGCATTCACGTGGACTGGGTGACTCATGCAGCTGCTAGTTGAAAACAGTTGCTGGCTATAATAGCCTATTAAGTTACTTATCAAGCTTACTTGTCTCCCCTCTTCTGATCACATTGACTCAGACCCAGAAACAGACCAGAACAAAGTGTAACTGACAGAAGGAAGAGTTTTGTACTTTCTCTGAGAAATCAGGAATTTGGTGTTCATGAAAACGTTATGTAGATGTACACAACCAAATGTACAGACATATGTAGGTATGTATAGGTATCTATCTATACATGCATAAACATAAATAATATGGATTATATATACACATGCATCTGGGTGTTTACATATGTATATATGTAGATAAATATGTTCAATCATATCTGACTCTCTTCTTGACCTTGTATGGGACTTTCTTGACCAAATTACTGGAGTGGTTTGCCATTTCCTACTCTAGTGGATTAAGACAAATAGGGGTAAAGTGACTTGCCCAAGATCATGCAGTTAGTGAGGATCTGAGACTAGATTTGAACTCAGGTGTTCTTGACTCCAGGTCCAGCACCCACTGAGCCATCTACCTGCTTCCAGGGCAAACAGAGGTTAAGTGATTTGTTCAGTCACACAGATAGTAAGTGTCTGAGGCCATATTAGAAGTCGGCTCCTCCTAATTCCAGACCCAATGTTCTATCCACTGAGTCATCTAGTTGCCTCTAGATAAACATAGAGATCTATAAATATTTGTATATATGTGTGCATGTGTGTGTACGTATATAGAGGTCTATAGAGATCTATATACATGTCGCTATCTACAGAGAAATTTGTTTATCTATTTACTTCTCCATAGATATCTACACATATGTGAGGCAGAGGGAGAGAAAGAGACAGGAGAGGAGAGAGAGGGAGTGAGTTTTGATGATTAGATCCTGGATATACATATGCACACACATATATGTAAAATATATACACATATACATATATACACATACATATACACATATATGTGTATAAACATATATATCCAACATAAACATATATAAAGATAGACATATAAATATCCACAACAATTTTATATGTAACCAACTGAGGCCACTGAAATGACAGATATGATTTGAACACAAGTTCTTTTACTCCATTATCACTCCTTTCCATCATATTGCACTAGTATTGGTGGTGTTGCCAATAGGTTTGTGATAGGAAGAATGATAGGGGCAGCTAGGTGGTACAGTAGATAAATTGCTGAGTCTGGAATCAGGAAGACTCATCTTTGTGATTTCATATCCAACATCAGACCCTTACTTGCTGTGTTACCCTAGAAAAATCACTTAGCCATCCTTGCCTCAGTTTCCTCATCTGTGAAATAAACTAGAGAAGAAAATGGCAAATCACTTCAGTATCTCTGTCAAGAAAACCCCAAATAGGGTCCTGAAGAGTCAAACATAACTGAAATGACTGAAAGCTGCCACCAAGACTAAACTGTGCTAGGAACCTTTGTTTTCAGCAAAGAAAACGATCTTGTATAATTGGCAGTCTCCAAGGAGATTTTTGAACAGGTCAGGAATGTCAAGGGTAATGGCACCTGAACAAGGCTGACCTGCATATGGTATGATGCTTTAAAGGCAAATGCAACACCTGTTCCAGCTTCCAAACACAAGCATCTTTTAAATCAAGAAATAGTTGATTGGTTTGGGGAGTCACTCAATGAATCAATCATACATTTAGAGGTAGAAGGTGCCTTGGTAGTTTATTCTAATAACAAAGCTTCTGCTTTGAGATACAATAAGGAAATATCTTTTTGTAAATGTAATCTAAATTTTCTGTTTATAGCACACAAAAAAAGGTACTTGTTTTTACAGTAAATGTATGGTCAGTGGTTACAGGTCAATGTCCAGGGGATAAACATGTCAATATCATCATCATCCTCACTAACAATAACCATAATAAATTGCTGCCAATGATGCAGGCTGTTATACATACATTATTTCATTCCAGCCTTACAACAACATTGTGAGGGAGGTACTACAGGCAGCAATGTTATTTCCATTTTATAGGAAACCTGGGCACTTGGACTAGAAAACCATGGATTAAGAATCAGAAGTGAATGTAGATGTTGGGTAATCCATCCTTGCAATTTGGAGAAGAATAAACTAAGCACCCTTTAAGTGATGTACCCAAGGTCGTGCAAATAGCATTATCTAAATCTGTTAATATTTGATTCTGCACCAGGTTAATGGAGACCATGAGGCTTAGAGTGGTAAAGCAAGTTGCTAAAGATCATATGACTCTCATTGAAGTAACAGAAATCCAACATATCTCTATTTTGACTGCAGGTTTTCTGTTTTTCACATTATATTAGGAGTTCTTAACATTTGTAGAATGTCATGAATATCTTTGAAGCTTATGGACCTCTTAAGATCACAAATGCATAAATAAAAAACATAGGATTATAGACAAATACAATTATATTGAAATGCAGATATCAAAACAGTTTTTAAAATATATTTTCAGACCCCACATTAAGAATCTCTACATTAGACTATGATGCCTATACAAACACAGAGGCATGCATATACATATAAATATGTACATATATGTGTACATATACCTATGTATATATTTACATGTATAAATATATAACCTGTGGGTCCAATGACATGAGTCCTCAACTACAGTTCAAATCATAGGGACTTTTAATGGTAATTTACCTATCTTTTCACCTGCTCAAAATGCAAAATTGAGAACTTGCATAGTTATTTCATGTCTAGACATTCCATTTCTTCATATCTACACATAGGGAAGGAACAGATCTAACAACAAAATATTTAACCAGGACAAATGAAAAATAATACAATGAAAAAATTGCAGTCATATTTCCTGAATGAGTACAGTTTCATTTCTCTGTTTTCCCACATGCCTCCCCCTCCCACCCCATCCATTGTTTAGGAAATAGGCTCTCCTCCCCCCGCAAAAAAAAACCAAAAACCACAGCCCAGGAGAGTACAGTTCTTTGTGCAAACAGAAGCAGGGCAGGGAGGTGGGGGGGGTGCTGATGTCTCTAATTCAGATAGTGTTGGCATCTCTATCTAAAAATTACTTCTGCTAATATCAGCTATCAATTACTGCCTTCTTTCAGTTGTAGCTCCCGGCTTACCTTGCTCAGGATCTACTCCTCATTCCCAGGCTTGATGCTTCCTCTCCTATTGCTCTAACTCATGTCAGTACTCTCTCTTCCTTTTTAGGTACCCTAGTGGATGTGGGCACTAGCCCCAAATAATGTCAGGGGAGAGGGAGAGTTCAGACTATTCATTTGAATAAGAGAAGGACAGATTCTTCCCTCATCCCTAATCTTTAAATCTGTTTTTAACATATGTTCTTCGCTTGCAAATGGTGTGTGTATCTGGTCTGGGGGGTATTGAATGGGGTTGGGGGCAAGGCAGAGAGACAGAGTGACAGCAGACAGGAGAGACCAAGACCAAGAGGAATGGGAGAGGCAAGCAATAAAGGAGAGGAAAGAAAATGAAAGGGCAAATGGAGTAGAAAAAGGAAGAAATTGGGGAAGAGATGTATCTCTTTAATGTTTTAAAAAACTGTAAATATGTAAAACATTAACACCGCCCTCTTCTTTAAATTAACTGTGTCTGGATAATACCTCAAACTCCAATTTACTTCATCTGTTAGAGTTCAAATGCATTAAAGTATATGGTCAAACAAAGTAAAAAGGAGAGATAATATATGTGTCAGCCAGACATAGATAAGAAAAATAGAACTGTCTAACTAAAAGTGGGACAGTTGGCCTGTAAGAAGGGGAAGAGGGAGTGTACTGTTAGAAATGTGTTAGCAATGAAAACACTGGTAAAGAGAGAAAAATGCAGTACTTTTGAACGCACAGGGTCCATAAGGCACAGGATCCCCTCCCTACCCCTACCCACCATTTTTTTAAATGTAATAAGCAGTTTCTTTGGTGTTTGCTCTAGTCAGTTTAAGTTGTTGCTGACACTGCTATTGCAAAAAATAGCACAGAGGAAGTGTTAGGTGGAAACCAAGTCCTCATGCATGAATGTGCGCACTGGGACATGGGGTGGACACCACCCCACTTCTCTTGCAAGCTATATTTTTTTTCCAGTTTCAGATTTCGCATCCTTTTTCTTCTGATTTAAAACAACTAAATAGCAATAGCCAATTCTTTCTGGGACACTTAGAAAAAGAAGAGGTAAAGATGACTTCCACATTTCAGAAGCCATATTAACAAATCATGGAATCCAACAGCTGCCAGTTTTCATTCAGAAATAAAATATACTCCTGATATACTGAAAACGTGATTGGTCAGTATGTAGATTACTCAGGTAGTTTTCTCCTCCTCCTCCTCTGTTTGAAACCTACTTACCAACACATCTAAAACAGAGAGTGGTAAAGGTTAGGCCTGGGGCTAATGACGTGATAAATTCAGCTTTATATTTATATTACAAACTAGAATATATGCTATAACTCAATTTTTAAATTTAATGTCAAATATTATTTGTGTATTTCAAAGAAAATAACCAAAGAGATGTGTGTTTAGATATTGTTATCAGTTTGTATTTTCTAATGAATTTCGAAGCTAATAGTTTGATTTGGATTTATTGTCATTCTTACCTTCATCTAGTCTATAAGCACAATGTATTTCGTTTACAGTACTTAGTATAGTGCCTGACAAAAGAAAAAGAAAACACACTTAATATATGTACTTTTCTCTCATTCATTAATTCATTTGCTCATTCATTTTCAATAACAGCTGTTCCCATAAGGTGAATCTCACCAACTTTTAAAAGGTTTTTCCAAAGTCATACATTACGAGAGCGAAAATTGTCTTCTAGAATATTTGAAAAACTATGTCACCTGTATTTGCTTTGTTTCAGGTAAGTACAATCATTGCACCTGAGTATTCATTCCCCTGCCCAAGAACAAACAGAGGTGTAGACAGACCCTCTGGGCATTTCTGGGACGGACAGACCATCTGAGCTCCAGATACATGTTTTGCTTTGGTTACAAGAAACACTTACGTATATCCAGAAAAGCTGAAGGATCAGCATTTGTTCAAACCCTTGAAATCCATAGATCACATGAGATCGTAGATTTAATGCTAGAAGATCCCCTGAATGTCCTCTAAATCCTGGGTTCTTCTCTTAAATTTCCTGGATAGATTTAGGAATTGGGAAAAAATACATCTTACTGATCACTAATCTCTAATAGAAATTTAACATTAACTTCAATTATTGGAAAAAGTCCAAACAAACTAGCCAATAAATATTGTTTTGAAGACTCCATCAACTTTACTCAGGGTTATGCTAGAGCTGACTTGAATGAACTTGAGAAATGATTCTTAAATCTCCAGTGTGAATGACCACTGATATTTGGAAATCAGCCAAGGCTACAATTTGGACCTTATTATTTATTATTTTGTTGATTGTCTGGAAATAAGAAAGTATGGAGATAATGTTAATAACACAGACTAAACTTACAGTGTATTGTGCACTTTTTTTGAGAGCTACTTGTTAAACATTTTATCAGTATGCCCCTGGCTTAACCATACTGCCAGAGAAATCCATGACCAAACAAACGAATGAATGAATGAAAGAATGAAAACCCCTACTATGGTGCAACTTGGCCATTTTGGAAGGGTGGATACTAAGGCCAAGAGTGGTCACATGATTTGCACAAGGACAAATTGGTATTGTGTCAGAGTCAGAAACTGTATTCAGGGTATGAAATTCCAAGTTCAGCACCTTAAATTCAGAGTGATTTCCTCTTCACCATGATGCTCTGAAAACAGGAAAAGGAAAAAGAATGAATACAAGTCTATAATTGTAGCATCACAGAGGACCTGAAGATCCAGCAGTCTTTAAAAGAGAATTGATTCGCTAAGATCTAGAAAAATAAAAAGAAAAGTTGACAGGCTATAGAGAAGAGCTTCCACTTGGGAGGCAGTGACAAATCCTATGAGCACAATTAGATTAGGCAGTTCTACTAACAAGGAAAGAAAGATGACTGAAGGACATCAATGCTAAAAGACACAAGATTTCAAGATGGCAGCCATGAATCCCCATTTTGATGGTGACATGAATAAGCTATAGGAGCTTCCAAAGGAAAACAACCGCTTCTTCTTGAAATATAAAACCCAAGGAGCATCTTGCAGGATCTTGCAACAGAGGACCAAGGTTCAAATCCCAACTCAGATGTTTGGTACCTATATGAGTTTGTGTAAGTCACTTTACTTCCATGGATCTTAATTTATTCATGTGTAAATGAGAGTATTGGACTACATGGCTTCTAAGGTCCCTTCCATTTCTAATAAGCAACTTGATGATGCAGTAGCTAAAGCATTCGGGATCTGGAGTCAGGAAGTTGTTGTTCAGTTGTTTTCAGTCATGTCTGACTCTTTATAACCCCCGCTGGAGATTTTCTTGTAAAGGTACCAGACTGGTTTACCAGTTCCTTCACTAGTTCACTTTACAGAGGAGGAGAATGAGGCAAACAGGATTAAATGACTTGCCCAGGGTCACACAGCTGGTAAGTTCTGGGACCAGATTTGAACTTGGAAAGACTCATCATCTGGATCCCAGGCCCAGTACTATCCACTGTATCAACTAGCCAACTCAAATTAGGAAGACTTCAGCTCACATCTACTCTGAGACCTCTGTGACCTTGGATCATTTAAACTCTATCTCCCTCAGTTTTCTAGTCAGTAAAATGGGTTAATAAAAGCACCTCCCTCCCAGGGTTACCATGGGATACCTGGATACATACATACATACATACTTATACATGTCATATAACAAACATAAATACATAAATAATATTTAGAAAGCACTTTGCAAACCTTTAAGCCTTATTTTATTGCTGGTTATTGTTACTGTTGCTGCTGTTATCAGGTCTTTGATACTAGATGAAAACCTGAACTAGAACCAGAAAGAAGCACTAGGGGAAAAAAGTTCAACCATAGAACAAAACAATGTCTCAGTCACATCCTCCACTCTCCAGTCTCTATGCATTCATGCAGGTTATCTCCCCACACCAGGATATCTTTCCTCTTCTCTTCTTGGTAAAATCCTCTTTCTTCAAGGACAAGCTCAGGTGTTCTCCCATGAAGCTTAGTGATTGTTTGATAATTGATGATGATGATGATGATCTTTCATTTATATGGCACCCTTATATTCATCATCTCATTTGAGACTCATGACAACCCTGCTTAGAGTACACCAAGTCTAGGAAACAAGTGACTCTAGGTATAAGTGACTCTTTCGGGGTTAAATATGGCTGGAAGAACATTAGACTACCTTAAGTAACTCTCTTTCTTCCTCCTTCTTCTCCAGTCTGGACCTGTTCTTTTCATGCCAGTTTTCACTTAGGCAATGAGGTAATGGGAAGGATGTAGAAGAAAACAGCCTGGGGACTAAGGAACTCTGTCATTCTTTGATCAATCTGGCAAAGGCGTTTAGTTCCCCACAACTCCAGCACTTAATTCACACATTGCTTGACACGTGGATCAGTATGGAGCAGAACAGTTCATGAATTGTTTTGGAATTAAATTATACCCAGGGCAGCTAGGTGGGACAATGGATAGGGTGACAGCCTGAAGTCCAGAAGATTGAGTTTCCTCAGTTTTAATCTGGCCTCACACACTTCCTAGCTGTAGGACTCTGGGCAAGTCACTTAACCTCATTTGCCTTAGTTTCCTCATTTGTAAAATGAGCTGGAGAAGGAAATGGTAAACTACTCCAGTATCTTTGCCAAGAAAACCCCAGATGGGGTCACAACATAATAGCAAGCAGTAAAATTATACCCACCAAAGATAATTATCATATCCATGTCAGAAACAGATAATAATGTTAGTGAATGATAGTAACTTGCATTAATATAATTCTTTGTAGTTTATTTATTTCATTGACATACATGATCATTTTTGATCCTAACAACAACCCTTTGAGGTAAATACTTCAAGTCCCTGAAGCACAGGACTTTGACAGACAGGAACTAGGTCAAGCAACCCCTACCACCTCTTCTTGTACTTCAGGTAGATCTCTTTAGGTAGATCAACTGGTCCAGACCCTAGCCATCACCATGGGGAGCATTCTTGTGGAAAAGGAAGCTGTCATCCCCACAACCACAAACTATCACCAACAGGTGAGAAAAACCAATCTAGTAAATATAGCTAAAAAAAGAGACTAAACATCTTCCAGGAGATTCAGACAACTGCAATTACTCTATCAGTCCCTGTGCCAAAGTCTCTAGGGAGAGAAGTAATCCTCTCACTCAAACCACCAGCTTTGGTGCACAATTGACCATGGGCACAACCCGTATGGCAGACCATCTCCACTACTACCAACACCATCTGCCACAAAAGGGCAGATATACTCTAAAATTATGTGAATAGCAGCCCACAGAACAATAACCTATTCCCCAGAAAAGCAATATTTGTGCATATTTGACCAGACCAGACACCTTTGTCTCTGCATGTTGTAGTGTCACTCTCCATAAGTAGCCACAACTACTGAAGTAATGACAACATCAGAAGCAGTTATGCTTTAAAAAAATGCAAATGACATCAAATAACATTTGTTAACCTTTCTTTTGCTATTGTGACCTAAGAACCTGGGGGCTTTTCCTTCTGAAAACATGTCTCCTTCAACATTAGAATGTAAGTTTCCTCAAAGAAAACACTAATTTACTTTTTTAAAATATCCTTAGCACAATGGTTCCTTTGTTGTTTACTCATTTTTAACTCCTTGTGACCTCACAGACCAGAGCACTTCAGACCCTTTTATCTGCGACTGTCTCTCAAGATGTGTCCAGGTTCATGTTCATCATTTCAAAGATGCTATCCTTCTCTTCCTCTGCCATTCCCTTTTCCTTGTTCCTTCAATCTTTTTTAACATGAGAGTATTTTCCAAAGAGTTCTCTTTTCTCATTATGTGGTCACAGGATTTAAGTTTCAGCTGTAGTATTTGACAGTCCAGTGAATAGTCTGAATTAATTTCTTTAAGACCAGACAATGCTTCACAGGTAGTAAGAATTCAACAGGTTCTAAAAACTATTGTTATTTATTTATTTATTGCCATTCAGTCATTTCAGTTATGTCCAATGCTTCATGACTGTATTTGGGATTCTCTTGGCAGAGGTACTAGAGATGTTTGCCAATTTCACCTCCACCTCACTTTACAGATGAGAGAATTGATTTTGTCTTTTCTAGGATCAGACTGCTAGTAAGTGACTGAAGATCTGAACTCAGGTCTTCCTGACTCCAGATCTGGTTCTCTATCTGCTATACCATCTAACCATTCCTGTACGTTTATTACCTTCTCTATTATCATAGATAAAGGACCTAAATCTCAGAAATGTTTAATGCCTTACTAAATGTAATTACTATATGCCTACATTACAGAAATAATGAATGACAAAGGGAAGATTCACATCCACTTCTCAAGATTCCAAATCTAGCATACTTTTCATTGCAAAATATTGCTGTTGTTTAAGCTGCTGTGGTTTAGGTTAAAAAAAAATAACAGTTTCTTGCACAGGGAGGAATATAAATTTGAAAAACAAAGTGAAAGAATAGAAGTAGGTATTCAGATGTCAGCATTTACTTTTAAAAATATTTGAATTAAAAGGTTGTTTTCTTTTTCTGCCTGACTTAATCAGATAATGGCCTTCATTCTTAGTTATACTGTAAGAGAAAATTATAATGATAATGATCACAGTGTTGATGATGATGATGATGATGCAGAAGAACTGAATCTGAAGCATAAAAAGATTAATAGACTTTAGTGGGCATGAGCTAGCTGCATCAGAGCAATAATGCAAGAGAAAGAGGAGAAATGATATCATCAAAGAAATGCGTAATTGGAGGACAATGTTTGGGCTATCTCAAAGAGATAAATGGATAACTCGCATACTGTTTGTATTCTAGTTTTGTAATTATCTACAAAATATTGAAGCTATATTAAGAAGGCATTCTATATGACTGTTTCTCCTTCCCTTCAGAGAAGAGTTTTCTAGGATGAGCAGGCACAGATGTATCTTATGCGGTCAAGTTGATAAATTCCCTACTGTTGGTTAGATGGCAAAGTAGAGAGAGTGCTGGACTTGGTGTCAGGAAGATCGAGATCAAATACAGCTTGAGCCACTTATTAGGTATATGATTCTGGATAAGATATTTAACCTCTGTATGCCTCAGTTTCCTCATCTGTAAAATGGGTATAATAAGATTGTCAACCTCTTGGGATTGTTGTGAGGATGAAATATCTGTAAAACGCTTTGTAAATTTGAATGTGCTAAAGAAATGATAGCTATTGTTACTGTCAATGAGATTTAATATATGCTGGGGAATTGAAATAATAATATCATCTGTCATTAGTATAATCTAATATATTACATCCATTATCAAACAGCATTTATTATGTTTGCTATATTTCAGGGACTGTGACAGACACTAAAAAAAAGAAAATCATCTAATATTCCTGATCTCAAGGAGTATACATTATAATAAGCTGGACAATACATAAATAATTAGGTATGTACAAGATATATGAAGAGCAGATGAATGGAAATCCCAGAGAGGAAGGCAGAGTCTGGAAAGAATAAGAAACACCTCCTACAGAACATGAGATCCGAGGAGAAATTTGAAGGAAGCTAGGCAGAGGAGAGAAGGGAGCTCATTCCATGTACTGCGTGTTGAGGGAAAATGAGTTAGACAGGAGAATGATGGGGCATAGGGAGGGAGGAAGAGAGAGAGAGAGAGATGGATGGGTGCAGCAGCCAATGTAGAAGTTCACAATTCCTTCTAATTTAGATTTAGTTCTAGTGCAGTTTACTCTTTTATTTCCCCTCCAGAGAAGACATTAGGAATTTCAGATAGCGCCTGGGCATGCTGTAGGAGAAGCTGCCTGATTAAATACAAGACAAGGGTTACATGAAAAAGAATAAATATTTATAATAGAAGATGCTATGGTTCCTCTCTCAATATGAGCACCTATCTGATGTATTTTGAATCGTATGTTATATTTATGAACTCATTTATTTTTTTTTTAAACAATCATCCTGGCTTTTCAAACCCGATTGCAGAATATGATATAACAGAACTTGGAATGAGTTTCAATATTTAACAGGCCTAATCTCAGAAACCCTCAGCTGTTATTAAAATATTAATGTCCAACTAGAGAGTGCTAAATGAACATAGGTCTCCCTGCGCCCCCCCCCCCCCGCCTTCCCCGCACCCCCCCCCCTTCCCCCGCCATCAGGGCATCTACAAAGGTAGATTAGCTTTAATAAGGATTTTCTGTCTCTTTCCCCTACCCATCCCCTCTCTCCTCCCCTCCACCCCTTAACTAAGATGTTCCTGACATGACTATTTTGGTTTCGCTATAGCTAAGAGAAGATCCTATTTATCACATTGGCCATGTTTCCCTTTCAAATATTCACATGTAATGCAACTGAAACCCACAGGAACAGTAACTACATAAGAGCGAGTAGAATTTGGCTTCCATGCCCATTTACTAAATCTAAATATATTGCATGTTGAAATGTAGATCTGAATACTTCCTCATTTCAAAACTTTCTGTGAGGAAATGCCCAAACTGAATGCGTGAAAATCAGGATCGGTCAGTGTCTTGGGCAAATTGAAACTAGCATTGCAGCGATTTCAAAACAAGGAAATTCATAGTATATATAAAGCAAAATGCAGATGCTATAACTGATTACAGATGTAAGGCCGAAATTTGGCAAATGCATAAAATAATTGCTAGTATTAACAATGACACATCTTTATCTTATCTTTAATAATATCTGATGCCAGCTACATAATACTGAACTGAATTTAAATCTTTTCAGTCCTCCCCAGGATAAGCTGGCATGTTCTGTGCCTTCATTCTCGCCTGCAAATGCTTGGTGGTAGAAGTAGAAAGGGTGCTGACCTGGAGGCAGGAAAATCTGAGTTCTAATCTGGCCCATCACTTAACATGTCTGCCTCATTTTCCTCAACTGTTAAACAGAATAATCACAGCACCTACCTACCTCCTTGGATTGTGAGGATTAAATGAGATATTTTAAAGTATTTAGCACAATGTCAGACACATAGTTTGTGCTTAATAAATGCTTATTTTCTTCCATCCTCCCTCCTTCCTTTCTCCCTTTTTTATTCCCTCCTTTCTTCCTTCTTTCCCTTCCTTTTTTTTATTAATTCCTTTCTCTTCCTTCTTTTGTTCCTTCCTCTCCCTTCCTTCCTTCCTTCCTTCCTTCCTTCCTTCCTTTCTTTCTTCCATGGCACCTCTCTGCACAGTGAACTTTCCTCACAAAAGTCCTGTGAATTTGATAGCGTAAGTATAATTATCCCCATTTTCCAGTTGCGGAAACTGAGGCCCAGAGGAGTTAAATGCCTTACCTACAGTTATACAATCAGTAAAGGGGCAGAGCCTAGGTATTTGATTCTAAAATCAGTGCTTTTTCAAGAACAACACCTTTATATACTTATCAAGTTAATAAACATTTAAAATCATAAATTGAACTAATGCTATGTTGCTCTATATAAACAAGAATGTCTCATTTACATTGCAGTGTTCAGGGTCATTGTTTCTTTGCGGTCTCAGGCATGAACAGTAGGGGGCAGAGATGTCTGTCAGGATGCAAGCATTGACAGGATTTTATTTTGGCTGGGAAAAATTGAAGTTGGGGTTTAAATTCCTACAGGGTTTTTTGAGGGTTAAGGCGACCATAAGAATACGAATTTCTCGCCTGTTCTGTTCTTTAATGCACTTCAGTAGCAAAACACATGTGCGTCATTACCATTTGGACCAGGCTTCTGGATTACCAACTTGTCAGAGAAACTTAGCAAGTGTAGGCTATTGGAAAGATAAAGATAGAAGAGATCATTTCCTTTGCTTTCCTCAGCACAGCCTAGGTCATACAGACCCTGGCTTCAGTTCATTGCAAGCTCCCAGCGTTCCACATCCTGTGACCTTTAGGTTAACACATGGAAGAAAGCCTAAAAAAATTGAGAAGAAAAAAAATAAAACATATTATTGAACATTTCAAGGCTCGAATATGCTTTAGCTAATCACTCTTCTGGGAAAGCTTGATGTTTTCTCTTGTTCTTTAAAAGATTAATAAATAAAACTCAGTAGTTATGCTTTGATACACAGTTGAGTAGCAGACATTGAACTCAAAAAATATCATTAATTTTTCAGGCTCCTTAAGATTGTTTCTGAAAGGAAGATGCAGTTCCCTCGAACTGCATAAAGGACAAAGGAGATAAGCGCCTGTTATAGACATGCCTATGTGGCTTAGACATCATCATGGCTACAACCAGAGAATGAAATGCAAAAACAGCTTTTGTGCAAATTAAAGAAGGTTCTACCAGGTTCAGTGGAGAAAGCAGTGAACTTCCAGTCATGCTCTGCCAGGTTGTAAACGATGTGATTTAGAGAAAGTCACTCAGTCTCTAGGAGGCAGTGGAAAGAACTCACATGCTTTAGTATTAGAGGACATGGACCCAAGGACTGACTGTAAATTGATATTTGAGTGACCTCAAGCAGGTTGCTAAACGTCTCTGGACCTCACTCCCCCTATCTAAAAAACGAAAGGGAGGAGGTGGATTCAGTGATCTCTAAGGTTCTTTCCAGCTGTAGATCTATGCTGTTAAGATTCACAAAATCAAGGTGACAAGCCTGTAAAAAAGCTGGCCAACAGAAGCTCATATGCCCTGTATTTTTAAATAGTTGGGTTTTGTACTTCTCCCTATGGGTAAGGGACAGACACATTTCTTCTGACTCCCCATGTAATAAGAGAAACAAAAGACCAGAGACTGAGATTTGAAACTTGTTCGCCAAATATAGAGAAGTGAATCATTACTTTTATCCACTAATCTAAAAATATGTGGAAAAAGTGAGAAAAAGAAATTGATTATTAACATATTAATTTATGAAGAAAGATGCTATCTGTATCCAAAGAAAAACTGGTAAATAGATGTATAGAATAGTTTTATATACACACACACCCATTTGTGTCTAATGGCAACCATCTCTGGAGGGGAAGAAATGAAAAGAAAAAGAAAGAAATGTACATGATTATTTCATCCTATAATTGAAAGGAAAAGAGTTTCATGTACAATCATCTTTTTATTATGTTATGGAAATGCTTGCTTTATTCCATAAGTTAAAAATTAAGAATAAATATTAAGTTGATTATGCTAAACAGAAAATTGTGATAAATAGCTCCCTGACCTCCATTTACATATATATTCTAATGATGATTATGGCTGGGAAAAGAGCATTCTTAATGGAAATGGAGTCCTTTGGCAATTTTGGACTTGGGTTAAAGATTATCCCAGAGACAGATAGAAAACAGAAAAAATGAGATCAGAGAGAGAGAGATGGGAATCAGAAATTGTTAACCAGCATGGTATTTCAGACTAGTTTCATGCAGATTGAGTTTAAGGGATAGTATAGTTTAAGAAGGATGGTGCTTGGGCGACAGAGGAACCAGTGTATTTTAAAGGTGTTCAAAGAGAAAAGTTAAGGGCAGAAGTCAGAGGTTTTATCTGAAATCCTCCAGAAAAGACCTTACTTTTTCTTAAAGATCAGAGCCTGAGGGAAATAATGTTATCTTGTGGGGAGGATAGACTGACATTGAAGAGCCAGATATGTCTTAAAACTGAAGAGTCAGTTTGGTGACTGAACTGAATACATGCAACTTATCTACCTGTACATAGGCTCTACCCCAGATCCTTCACACTGTACTAAAGTACATTTTACACTTTACTGAATGAGAATGTTAAGGTTAGATGATTCACTCTAGAGGAAAGTTCTAGGAGCGCAGCACCAGGATACAGTCCCAAGATCATAGTCTAAAAAGAAGATACACTTTATCCTTTGGCCATTGCTTTTACACCAGTAGCAAAAACAGCATTTTGTTTGAGGTTGTCATGAGAGCTTTTATTACTTTGATTTTTTTTAATCACAAAATTGACCAAAAGGATATTTATTTCTCTCTTATATAAATAATCTGTGTTATTTCTAGATCAGGTACTTTTGTATCAAATGAAATTAAATGACATTTACATGACATTTTAAGATTTGCGAAGTATTTTCTAATGAAATCTCATTTAATGCTCACAGCATTCCTATGACCTGTCACAGTCATTATCATTCCCATTTTATAGATGAAGAAACTGAAGTTATATGAGATTTAGTTGCATCTTGCTTACACACCTAATAAGTATGTAAGGAAAGGGTTCTTAACTCAGGGTCCACAGACTTTTAAACAAACATTCATACACACATATACAACTATATTGCAATATAATTGTTTCCTTCGTGATCCTATGCATTTTATTTTATGCATATGAAAGCATTATTCTGTAGAGCTGATCAACTTCATCAGATTTCCAAAAGAATCCATGACATGCAAAAAAAAAAAAAAAGTTAAGAACCCTTGATCTAATGCATGATGAAAACACTGTATTCCTGACTCTAAGTACAGTGCTTTGTGCTTTATTCAGCATATAATAATGTCTCACAAAAGTCATGATTTGGCATATATCCTATTGATCTGTAATTGAATCAATACTAAATAGGAAGATATTACATAAATAGGAAGATATATACAAATACACACATGTATATTTAAGTCTACTGAATATACGTTAAAGTACTTTTTTGTAGAAATAGGGAGAAACTTAAGAAAAGGAAATTTCTAATTTAAATTCTTTGGTTTTGTTTTTGTTCCCATATCGTACTGTTCTGTCATCATCATCATCTTCATCATCATCACCACTAACATTTATATAGCACCTACTATGTTTCTATGTGTCTTCTGTGTCTACTATGTGCTAAGTGCTTTATAATTATTATCTCATTTGAACCTCAAAACTACCCTGGGAAGTAGATGTATCTGAGGTACTTTTTCTAAATCCAATAAATCTGATCTCCTTCTCTACTCTATTTTGGAATAAGCTCATGACATAGAGTGAGAGAGATGAATAAAACCTGATTACAATAAAGTTTCATTTATCCAGCAGTCTCTCTAACTGGAACATACCTTAAGTTCAGGAATCCTCATCAAATATCATATTAAAGGGCCCAGACAAATCTGTGATTTCATAAGTTGGGTGTTCCTGCCAACAATGCCCGTTCTAGGCAACTCTTGTATTTGTCTCCATAAATTTCCCATGGGTGAGTGTGTGCACATGTGTGTGTTGGGGGTGAGGGCTTTGGGGTTCCAGTAAGAACAGGAGAGGCTGTCTTTGCTTTCTCCTGACATTAACAGGATACCATTGGAAAACTTCAGGATGCCTATGAATCATCTCCTTTGCCATGTGAACAACTCATCTATTCCCTCCATACTTTCCCAGAAGACATTTTTTTTTTTACTCCGGTTCTCTCCTAAGTTCTTCATTGCTTATCTGTTGTAGCCTGCTCACATGTACCAAGTCCCTCTCTTCAATACTCTTGAAAGTAACATTTACATAACACATTAAAGATTGAAATTTATTTTATACAATTTAGCTAGAAGCAAAAGGTCTCTGAGCAGAGATCCTACAAAATTTTATTAATACTACAACAAAAATCCTATTAATCCCAAAGTAAAATATTGAAGTGATATACCTCAATGGAAGGAAGGAGGGAAGGAATTATTAAATGCCTATTATGGGCCAGGTTCTGTGCAATGTTCATTATAAATTTTATCTCATTTAATCCTCACAACAATCCTAAGAATTAGGTGCTTTTATTATTCCCATTTTATAATAAGGAACAAGGGTCACAAAGGTTGTGATTGACTCACCTAGGTCACATAGATAGCTAAGGCAGGATTTAAACTCAGATCTTCTTGCTCCAGGCAAGTACTCTAGCCCCTAGGCTGTATGATGCTTCTAAAGGGTCTGTGATTTCACTGATTTGCATATTCCCTTTGAACTAAAATATGATAAAGTCCACATATTGTCTCATGCAAAGGGAGTAGCACTTCAGGTTCTCAATTGAAAACATTGTTTTAATCTTACTGGACATAAATCTAACATATTTGAAGATCTGGATTAGATTAGAAGGTGAGAGCTGCTCAAAAACAGGCAGAGTCTCAGAATCCGGATATGACAGCCAAGATAAGGAAGAAAAGACAACTACTCCCCAAGATCTTGAAGCAAAATAAAATGACAACAAGCCTCCAACCATCTGGAGTCATTTAGCCAAAGGGGATTCACTTCGATCATCACTAAGCATACCAAAACGTTATACCATGGAACAATAATTGGTGTTGCTGAAGGATCAAGAAAAAGTTGGATTTATAGTCCCATCCCAAGTTTCCGAAAACAAACTCCTTCCTTTGTCTGAGAAATATTTCCAGTCTCCCCCCTCCCCCTGTCAAAAAAAAAAAAATTTCAATGCAACAATGTTGGTTCTTAAATTAATATGATTGAACTATCTGGAACTCTTCATTCCTTGACAATGTCCACATACCAGATAGAACAGCATTATTATAATTGGTTTCTCTGACCTTCCTTCCTGATGCATTCCCATTTCCCATTTTTTTCTCCAGACTCTTTGTTATTGTTCTATTTGTAGTCTCTCCACATCACAGCAAAGAAATGAGGATCTGGAAATTGTCAATAAATAGTGCAGATTTGGTCTCTGTGAGGGTTGGATTATCTTCTGTTCACAAACCTGACTTTCTCAGTACTCAGGTTTGGCACAACAACTGTGGAAACTTGACTTTGGGCCATTAAAAAATAGATGTGGCAGAGGTTTTTTTTTTTTTTGGGGGGGGGGTGGTACATATTGTGTCCAAAGGAAAATTCCCCAAACGTGACTTACAGTCTCACCAAATGAGAACTGAGATATAAGGAAGACACCTCTATCAATTGTACCATTCATACCAATGTTAAAGAAAAAGAAAAAAAGAAAGAATATGCAATATGAGAAAACTAGAAAGGAAACTTGAACAAAACATAACAACTGAAAACCTTAGGCATACTTGCAAGTGAGTTTTTCAGTCATGGAACCTGTTCAGGGAGTCAGAGAGAAGAAAAGATGGTAATCCAGGGAGCTCCTCACCCATGAAATGAGGGTTTTGTGTAGAGGTTAATCTTTTTCAATCTATTGAGTAAGGATCTGGATTTGTCACACACTTCAGGTGATAGACCAAAACATCCTGATGATAAACTAAATGGAGCATGGCCTTTTGAGGAAGATACAAATATTAATAATAGTTATCATAATGACAGATCAGATTTGCATAGAGCATTATAGGGACCTGAGGTTTCTCTTCTTTTCTGATTTGATTCTGCTAGTAGTTCTGGCAGGTAGGTAGAAACAAATCTCTCTTTTTTTTTGTCCTACTCTGATTTTATGTGCTGCTGCCCAAACTCCAGCATGATCTTTTCAGCCTGAAAATATTATGTTTAAGGTGGAAAGGGATGTTCTATTATGCAGCTCTATTATTTGCATGTCAGAGGACAGATTATTTTACAGAGGTCAGAAAGTTTATAATGTATCTTGCATCTCTATCTTTTAAATACATCAGCAACTTTCCTCTTTTCCTCCCTCCCCCACAAACAGTTTATGTTCAATTCCTCCAACATTCAATTACATTAGAAATCTGAGTTTTGTCTCTCTTTGTGGTTTAAGTAAGCAACAACATCGATTTGAACAGAATTTTCAAGCTCTATAGATGTCACTTGATGTTAAGTAGTAGCTAATACATGTTTGTCCCCTTGGAATTCTTGGTATGGCTTATCAAAGCACCAGGATCAGGTGAAATATTTATATTATGCAGTCCCCCAACCACATGCCTGGTTCTTTATCTGTATTCCACTCATAGGGCTCCAATAGAATAGTTACAATCAAATGGCAGCTTGAGTTAGAACCGCTGGTATTCAATCACTCTTGGCTGTCTGCGACACTGTCCTCTAGGAACATAAAACTTTACAGAAAATGTCACCTTTGCAGCACTGATGAAGGGGAAGTTGGAAGCTTTAAGGTATGCAAATAAAGCAAAAAATCTGCACTTTCAGCAACTTAAAACTGACTCTAGCTCTGGATCAAACCAGGTTACCTGAAGGATTAAGCATGACCCTGGAGAAACCAAGAAGAGAATACAAGTGTGTGTGTGTGTGTGTGTGTGTGTGTGTGTGTGTATCTAAATTAACATTATAGGAAGACTAGTAATTTAAAACATTATATGGAAAAGAGAAGGCAATCAAGTTTACTTTGGAAGGTCTACGTATGGGCTGGATGGATTTATTGGGAATCATCTAAGGAACATCTGTAAATGACCTAAAGACAGTCTGAATGCTAAATTTGGAATCAGGGGACCTAGGTTTGATTGCCAGCTATGTGACTTTAGACTTAAGTCACTTAACCTTTTCTCAGTTTAGACTAGAAGACAGCTATTCTCTGCATCCTATGAACTAAGCAACGATTCAGATTTTGCTGTTTGGTAGTGTTTTGGTCACATCTGACTCTCCATGACCCCTTTGGGGGTTTTCTTGTCAGAGATACTGTGATGATTTGCCATTTCATTTTGTGATTTTAATTTTACATATGAGGAAATAGAGGCAAACAGGGTTAAGTAACTTGCTCTGGGTCACACAGCTAGTAAGTGCCTGAGACTAGATTTGAACTCATGAGGATGTCTTTCTGATCACAGACCCAGTGCTCTATGCACTGTGCCACCTAACTGCCTTTCAAATAGTTACTTGATATCATGTCCCTCCTGAGTCTTATTTAGGCTTAATGGCTGGATTTGAACTGAGGAAGATGAGTCTTCTGACTCCAGGCCCATTATTCTATCCACTGCTCTACTTAGTTGTTCATGATTCAATAAAATTAGTCAGTTAAAATGTCAGATTCCACCACATCACAATCTTCTTGTTTCACAGGTTACAGCATCCACAAATCTAACTTTGGTGCTAAAACTCTCTATGGACTTCCTTCTGTATTCCAGTAGAGGTATGGTGAAGATCAAGTCTGCATCCTCTTGTAGGGATAAAGGACTACGCCTGTGATTTGATTCACATAGGAAACACCTAACTGAAGAAATGCCCTCTACCAATGCAGGTTAACAACTTCTTTCTAAGATCATAGATTGGGGATTCTTAACCTATGTTGTGCCTTAGATACATTTTGGCTATCTAGTGAAGCCTATGCATCCTTTCTAAGTATTAATACTTTTAAAGAGTTAAAGGAAATGCTAGAGGTTAATGAAAATAAAGATTTTTTTTCAAATCCATCCATTGTATGGAACTTTTGAAATCTATCCATAGACCAAACCCCAGGTTGAAGCACCTCTACTTTAAAGAGTTTCCAAAAGCACCGATAAGTTATGTACATTGCTCAGAGTCATGCAGAGAGTTTATGCCAGAGGCAGGATATGAATAGAGATCTAATTTCAATCCATTATTCAATGCTATCTCTCAATATTAATCAATAATATGAAATAATATGAAAAAAAATCTGAAATCGTGTTATTAGAATTAGATTGATCAAGGTAGTCTGTTCCAGGTCTCTCATGATCAAGTAGATGAATGAAATCTACTGGAGAACAAGTAGATCTTAGAAGATCAAGTGACAAAAGCAGGTACCTGGGATAGAGGGAAAAGGATTATGAGAAAGGGAGAGATGAGTGAGTTAGTGGAGGGGTGAGCTCCATAGAAGTTGAAAGGAAAGGAAAGATACATGGCATAGAAAATGAGCATGGCTTGATCTGAATTGTCCTACTTGAGCAAGGTATAGGAACTAAGCAACCGAGAAAGCCATGATTTCTTCTGTGCTCAAAATAGCTCAAGAAATCTTAGAAGTAGGGTAAAACTAGGCAAGACTACAGACTTTGAAGAGACTGTAGGAGAAAAGGTTCTTATTTACAAATGTACATAACCTCAATGAATGGACACAAATATCCAGAACTAAGAGGTTGTCATTCTTGAACTGGGAAAACATTTGTATAAACTTAACACACCACTACTTTTCATCTGTATAATTTAGGAACAAATGATCATTTATTTAAAGCCAGAAAAGATCTGGGAAGCCATCCTTATTTTTCAGAGGAGAAAACTGAGGCCCAGAGAGGTTAAGGGATTACTTAGGGTCACACAGATAATAAATCTGTCTGGGGCAGAATAATGGAGACTGTAGTAAATTAACTTTTGATATAATCTAGACAATTTATATAAAGGCACATTGCTATTAATAACATTACTGAGAAGGAGTATTAGAGGCAAGGAATGGGACCACATTCCTAATGACACAATTCTGAGAAGAATAGCCAAGTGACTTTTTGATTATAGTAGAGATGAGATGCCCTTCAATTACTGCTACACAGCCTTCAAATCTGAGAAGCAATAATTACAATAATAGTTGGGCTTTTTCCCTTCCTAGAAAGAGTTTGAGTAGACACAAGTTGCTTTTACAATTTCCTTGCAAGAGAAAAATGCAATCTTTAAGATGCCCTAAAAGACCCAATGCAGTCTAAGATGTCAACAAGCCAGGCCATTATGGACAAGAGAGCAGAGGGCAAATGGTGTTCAAAAGCAGCATTTAAGGGCTTAATCTCTAAAAGAAGACATGCCTCAATATATTAACAAAGCAACAGGAACATCCTTAGACGAAAAGAAATAAATGCTTCAGAACTCAAACACTAAATTATGTTTGAGTTCAGAGGAACCTTCGCAATGGAGAAAAAACAAGCCCTACATTCTTGCAAATATCCTTATCCCTTTAGAGAAAATAGAATTGCAGAAAAGTATATTAAAAGTGATCAATTACTACAAGTATTACCTGTACTTATATGACTGTTAGTCATTTAGGATAGTCCTTTTAAAGACTTGGAGGGTGGCAGTGGTGGATATCACAACTTCCTTTAATTGGTTTTTCAGGATGCATCCATATAGTAGTAATACTTAATATTTCAGTGGATCTATGATGTCATTTATGTGGATAATCTCTTCAGTAATACCATTAGCAACCCACCCACACCTTTTCATTCTGTCTCAAAACATTTGTCCATGTTTTCACATAAATCCTCCATAGACTAGGACCTGCTTCACATTGTGTAGAATTCCCTTGTACCAGTAATATACTTGGATTCACTATCCCTCACTCTCACTACATGATGTTCCTGATACCTATAATGAATTATATATTTCCTCAGGAATATAATTATCTTTTCATGGACAGGGGGAAGCACAGACCTTGGCATATAATAGGAGTTTAAGAAATCAAATAAGAAATAAGCATTTATTAAGTACTTTATTACATGCCATGCAATTACTTCAAAATACAAATATAAATAAGTGGAAAAAAGAAGGAAGGAAGAAAGGTGGAGTGAAGGAAGGAGAGAGAAGAAGGGACAATCCCTAATGTCAAGAATATTACATTCTTTTGATTCCACTTCTTGTGTATAAATAATCACTAGTGATAAGTTGCTCTCTATTTATATCCACTATAAATCTCTCCATTATCTGCAATTTTGATTCGTTGGAAATGGCAAATCCATTCGATTGTAAGCTCCTTGAGGGCACAGTATTATCTATGAACCACTTCCTATGGGCTCAGAGATGCATGGTGGCAGGGTTGCAGAGGAGCTCCCTTGCATGGAAGGTCATAGTAATTATTCTGACTCAAAAGTCACCAGAAAAGAGTGAGAGATCATCCATTTGAGTGTTTTGTATAGACCCTCACTTGTGACTCCTCATCAAATTACAATATTCATTTACACAATACCAGCTCCCCTACTTTCATCATTAGAAATACACTCAACAACACTCCATTTCTTAGATTTGAATGAAGAAGCTCTGCATAACCTTATCAGGAAGGGGAAATCTACACTTGCTCTAACAGCTGGGTTTTCATTTGCTAGTCTCTATATTATATCAGTTTATAAAAGACCATTTAAAAAAAAATCTAACTTCCATGGACTATGAGAGAAACACCCTCATGACAGTGGAGAACAATTTTGTCAAGCAGCTCCCACATGATTCTATGTTCAAAAGATTATTGAACAATGTTAAATCCATAGATGAAATTATCAAAGAAATGTGTATGGAAATGACCTTGAAGGAAAAGAGTGTTTAGTACTTCATTTTGCTCAGTTAAGCAATTGGATCAAATTATAAGAGTAACATTAGAAAAAAAAAGGTACAAATGCAATAGATCCAACATGATCTTTCCAAATGGTCTATCAATATGGGAAAAGGCTTAAAGAAAATGATGGGAAAGGCATTAAATAAAATATAGTCATGAGATAGAAGTTAACTCACATAAATAAATCACAAGCAAAAGTTGATCTGGAGTCTAAACACTTCAGTGAACAAACTACCAAAGGTAAAAGGAAAGCCATGACACCGAAGGAGATAGACAATTTAAAGTATAAACTCATTTTTAAAACAGTACAAAGGGGATGGTAGGAAATAACAAGTGGCATCATCTCAAAACAAATGAAGATCATTTGAAAAACATAATCTGCAGAAAATGTAAAGTGAGTTGAAATCCTAAGAAAGCACTCCAGTTTCCTTGGTAAATTCAATGAGCAGAAATGGCAGGGGGAAGGGGGATATTTACAAATCAAAAACTAGCCCCATAAGGCCCACTATTGAACAGAAAGTGTCATTAAATGAATTCAAAAAGCACACTACTTAATTTCTCAATAAAATAGAAGGACTACAGGGTTAATAAAGCTACATATAAAATCTTCAGTTACTGGTAAGTAACATCTGATATAGCTAAGGTGTCAGTCTACCCCCCTTCTCTTCATTGTACTGAATTTGCCCCAAATGAAAGAGAGACCAGTGACAGAGAGGTGTGAGACAGGGGAAACATCAAGTAATAAGCAAGGTGTGAGACTGTAAGACATGAGAAGAATGTGTGGAAAAGCCACTGTGAGGAGGAAATAACCATCAAATATCTATATTTGGAAGCAAAGCCTCTGTTACCCTGCACTTGTTGTGACTCTGCATAAGCCCCAACTAAACCAGATCATCACAAGAGTATTCAAAGGTGAAAATGGAAGAACGATAAGTATGACTGTTAAAATGGAGTATGTTCATCAAAACTTTTATTGAAAATAATTTTTATCATTTAAGATAGTGTACTTTACTCTATCATGTGCTATATTAATAAGGAAGCATAACACTAAAATGATGAAGTCAGGAAAATATGTTGGATTACACAGACATATTCATAGAAGGAGTGATACAATTTTTAAAAGATTATGAGAATGATAGTATCATTAACAATAACAAAAGATGATAGAGAAAACATTAACTTATTTATTTCTTGCTCATCAGGAAAATCAGTTATGGAGAATGATCTATAGATCTATGGGGGAAATCTCTATTAAAAACCAACAGCATCTACAAGAAGCATCTACAAGAGATTTTCTATAGCAGACTAAATCTTTGTTACTAACTGACTTTCAGCTGTCAGGAAGTTTGAACTTTCTGAGGGACAACATAGTGGTTATCAAAAAAACAGATTTTTATATTAATTTATTTATTTTTAGTTTTCAACATTCATTTTCACAAGATTTTGAGTTCCAAATTCTTTCCCCATCTCTCCCATCCCCCACTCCAAGACATTTTGCATTCTGATTACCCCTTCCCCCAATCTGCCCTCCCTTCTATCACACCCCTCCCTTCCTTTATCCTCATCTCTCTTTTCTTGTAGGGCAAGATAGATTTCTATACCCAATTACCTGTATTTCATATTTCCCACTTGCATGCAAACACAATTCTCCACATTCATTCTTAAAACTTTGAGTTCCAACTTCTCTCCTTTCCTCCCTCCCCACCCATTCCCACTGAGAAGGTAAGCAATTCAATATAGGCTACATATGTGTAGTTATGCAAAAGATTTCCATAATAGTCATGTTGTGAAAGACTGTATTTCCCTCCATCTATCCCCATTTATTCTATTCTCTCTTTTCATCTTGACACTCTCCAAAAGGGTTTACTTCTAATTACTCCCTTCTCCTATTTGCCCTCCCTTCTATCATCCCTCCACACCCCACTTCTCCCCTTCTCCCCTACTGTCCTGTAGTTTAAGATAGATTTTCACATCAAACTGAGTGTGCATGTTATTCCCTCCTTAAGCCAAATGTGATGAGAGTAAGCTTCACTTTTTCCCTCTCACCTCCCCTCTTTTCTCCTCCATTGGAAAAGATTTTTCTTGCCTCTTTTATGAGAGGTAATTTGCCCCATTCCATTTCTCCCTTTCTCTTCCCAATATATTCCTCTCTCACCCCTTAATTTTATTTTTTAGATATCATCTCTTCCTATTCAATTCACCTCTACCCTTAGTGTATATATACATATATATGTGTGTGTGTGTATGTATGTATGTATGCATATATGTATGTATGTATATAATCCTTCCAAGTAACCAAATACTGAGAAAAGTTTCAAGAGTTACAAATATTATCTTTCCATATAGGAATGTAAACAATTCAACTTTAGTAAGTCCCTTATGATTTCTCTTTCCTGTTTACCTTTTCATGTTTCTCTTGATTCTTGTGTTTGAAAGTCAAATTTTCTTTTCATCTCTGGTCTTTTCATCAAGAATGCTTGAAAGTCTTCTATTTCATTGAATGAGCATTTTTCCCCCTGAAGTATTATACACAGTTTTTCTGGGTATGTGATTCTTGTTTTTAATCCTATTTCCTTTGACTTCTGGAATATCATATTCCAAGCCTTTCGATCACTTAACGTAGAAGCTGCTAGATCTTGTGCTATCCTGATTGTATTTCCACAATACTTGAATTGTATCTTTTTGGCTGTTTGTAATATTTTCTCCTTGACCTGGGAACTCTGGAATTTGGCTACAATATTCCTACGAGATTTTCTTTTCAGATCTCTTTCAGGAGGTGATTTATGGATTCTTTCAATATTTATTTTACCTTCTGCTTCTAGAATATCAAGGCAATTTTCCTTGATAATTTCATGAAAGATGATATCTAGCCTCTTTTTTTGATCATGACTTTCAAGTAGTCTCATAATTTTTAAATTCTCTCTCCTGGATCTATTTCCTAAGTCAGTTGTTTTTCCAATGAGATATTTCACATTGTCTTCTATTTTTTCATTTTTTGTTTTTGTTTTGTGATTTCTTGATTTCTCAAAGTCATTAGCTTCCAACTGCTCCATTCTTATTTTTAAAGAACTATTTTCTTCAGTGAGCTTTTGAACATCCTTTTCCATTTGACTAATTCTGCTTTTTGAAGCACTCTTGTCCTCATTGGCTTTTTGGATCTCTTTTGTCATTTGGATTAGAATATTTTTAAAGATGTTGTTTTCCTCAGCATTTTTTGGGTCTCCTTTAGCAAGCTGTTGACTTACTTTTCGTGATTTTCTTGCATTGCTCTCATTTCCCTTCCCAATTTTTCCTCCACTTCTCTTACTTGATTTTCAAAGTCCTTTTTTGAGCTCTTCCATGGCCTGACTGTTGCATATTTTATGGATGTTTTGGATGAAGAAGCCTTGACTTTGATATCTTCCTCTGATGATATGCTTTGTTCTTCCTCATCTGAAAGAATGGAAAAAAGTATCTTTTCACCAAGGAAGTAACCTTCTATAGTGTTATTATTTTTTCCCTTTTGGGGGCATTTCCCCATCAGTTATTTGACGTCTGATTCCTTTGTTAAGTGGAGGGTATACTCGAGGGACCTGTAAGTTCTCAGTTCCTCCAAAGTGGCACAGTCAAGGGAGAGGAGTATACTCTTCTCCTGGCCTGTACTCTTGGTTTGTAAGCAACTACAAGCTTTTCTGCCCATGATCTGAGAGTAGAATTTCTTCTCCAAAGCCTCCTCTAGATCCACCACACCAGGGCTCTTCCTCCTCCCAGGACTGCACTCAGGGCTGAAATCCAGATCAATGGCTCAATTCCCCCAGGATATTTAGGTTGAGGGCTGTAGTGGCTGCAGCTGCCATGGGGCCAGGGCAGACCTTGCTCCCTTCTTATCCAGGTGAAAGAGCTTTCTCACTGACCTTTGAAGCTGTCTTTGGAATTTGTGGGTTAAGAAATCTTGGAACTACAGCTACTGCCCAGGATTCCATGTCCTGAAGTCTGCTCCAGTCCTGTTCCTCTCATGCCATGAGTCCAGGTCTGGGCTGCCTTCTGCTCCAAGCCCAGTGTGATAGACCTTTCCTGTTGGCCTTCCAGGCTGTCTTGGGCTAAAAATCTCTTTCACTCTGGTTTTTTGGCTTCTGCTGCTCTAGAATTTCTTTAAAGTATTTTTTTTTTTTACAGTTGCTATTTTATGGGCTATAAGGGTAGGGCTAGAGCAGATCTGTCCTTCTGCTCCACCATCTTGACTGTGCCCCCCAAAGATTTTTTTAAAGAAGCCAAGTAGAAAGAGGTTGATGCAGTTTTGAAGAAGACTAGCTTGAAGTCAAAGTACCAGCTATGTTCAATGTACCTAATACTGATAAAACATTAGGCACAAAGACACAAAGAATATCCATCTGAATATCTAAAGAGTTACTTTTTTAAGAGAACCTTGCTTGTATGAAGAATGATACTATTAGTTTTCTTAAATTCAAGCTGATTACTGATGAACATCTGTATAAAAATCATTTCATTCATTTTCATGTAATGGCTCTTACATGGGCCAAGATGTATTCATGGTCAAATAATGGTAGACCAAGTCATAAACCTACAGTAATGTCAAGAGTACTGACATTTCCTCTTCCTCCACATTTCTTTTGTATTGGTTTTACCAGGATATGTAACAAACAGATCCATCCAGCACCAACTAGTTCCTTGTACTTCCAAGAAAATTATGGAAATCATGATTCCCGAAGTGCAAGAAAACTATTTGAAAGAAGTTGTAAATAGACTAATTTGAGAGAGAATTGGAAAGTCTTGTAATTCTGTTTACCTTCTTCTGGTGTGATTAATCAAAAAAAAAAATCAAGATCCCAAGAAAACTTAGGTTCAATCTGGACACATGAAGAGAATTTCATGTTGAAGATGATGGCTCTGAAATTCATTTAAAAGACAAAATAGTCATGAAAGTAGAAAGGGCTGGTGGATATCAGCCAAGTTCAAAAATCTATCTAAAATAAATCCTTTTAAAGGGTGAACAATAAAAATTTATCTCATAAAGTAAGTCTAGGGAAGATCCCACTGGGTATATTATTTGATGATTTTAATGGAGACATTTCATAATCTAGGTGGGTTTTCTTAGAATCAGAATAAGGGATAATAAATGACTAGTCTAATTACTACACTGGTACCTATTAAATGTTAAAAACTTAGGGGGAAGACTTGCAGCCATTTAAATAAAAAGTATGAAAGGACATAGATAATTATTATACAAGAAGATAAGGCATATCCATAATGGTGAGTTACATATATCTAGGAAATGCCCTACATTATAAGACAAAATATTCATTTTGGGACATATTTTGGTCTCGATTTGCAATTTTATCTTGGTAAGGAATTCTGCAACTCATCTACAACTAATATTCCTAAGAAATTGGCAACAGAAAGATGGAGTGGAAGTTGTGAGATGCCCATGATCATATAACTCTTCTCATAGATAGGACTTCATCCCAGTACCCTTTCAAGGTGTATAAATTCCATAAATTATCTATATGAACTGTAAAATAGCTAGGATAGGTATTTAGTTTAGGTATTATCATCCTATTGTTCGATTACTTAGAAATTTGATAATTATCCTTTCTATTTTATTTCCCCTTACCCACTTTGTGCATTACTTGTTTTTGGAGGGCTCATTAGAATTAATAATGGTCTTAGCTGTAAAAGTCAATTTAAAATGTTAAAAAAAAAACAACTTAGTAATTGACTTTATTTTACCTCAGTGACAGATGAAAGTGGGTTTCAATTCAATACCAAGTATAATGGTTGTCTTTTTTTCCTTCAGTTTTTCATTCCAGCTGTGTTTATACTCTCCTACATAGTGAACAATTCAGATAATATGTAAAAACACATTATAATGAATCCAATCCCTTCCTTTCTCTATCCTTTCCTTCTTCCTTTCTTCCTTCCCACTCCCTCTTGTATTCTTTTTTTTGTTCCTTTTCTCTTCTCCTTCCTTCAATCTGTCTTTCTCTATCTCCTTCCTTTTTTTTTCTTTTCTCTCTCTTTCTCTTTCTTTTATCAAAGAGAAAGATGTGGTCATTTTTTAATGCAAAAATGTATGTAGTAGCTATTCCCTTTGAGCAATGGAAATAAATGATGAGAAAATAGTCTGACTACTTAACTTTGTTTTCTCAATAGATCCTTTGATAATGTTTACCAACAACAAGAAGAAGACTACAGGGAAAACCCCATCGCTTTGAAATGATGGCATGGGATCATGAATTCCTCTTCAAATATGAAAAAGAAATTCATGTGTTAAGTCAAAAATACTCCCACACATTGAAATTATAAATCACTGGGTGTGATTACATTCTCTTGGAAAGATGTGTTAATTGCACCAGAATGTGCCCCACAGTTCCAAAGAACTTAATGCATGCCAATGTCGATGGTAACGTTTATTGAGCCTTATGTTTAATATCATTTATCTATTTAATTTTATGATACCTTTATTCTGCAGAGTATTTTAAGGCAATCTGTATGTTTTCTCCAAAGCTTGATTTTCATTATACAAATAAGCTAAAACAAGCTCTTAGCCCATCTCCCAAACAAGATCAGGAAATAAAGTATGTCAGATTTTTTTTTCTCCAAGCCTCCCTGGAGAGTTTCTATGTTATGTTTATGATTTTATTACTAGTATTATTTTTCCTCTATGCAACTCTCTCCACACAGAAAATGCTTTATAATTGTTATTAGTAACCATAAACACATTTTCTGCCAGTGTAATTAGTTGCCCACACTAATATTATATTTCTTATATTACTTAAAATTAGCCACTTGTGCTCTCAAAATAAGACATAAATGGCTCATAATGGTGATAGGGATTTATACCCACATTGTCTAAATTCTCAAATGTTTGATCTCGCACATACAGTTTAAACTCCTTCATTTGTAATCAGCAATTTTTACTCCTAGAGCTTGTGGCATCAAACCAGTCTGGGGCAGGGGACATCAATTCCATTGGAAGAAAGAAGTTGAGCACCCCACCCCACATGCACTTTTTCAAGTCAGCTGAGAATGGTGGGAAAACTACTATTGCATTGCTTCCTTTTAAATTAATAACTGTCAATAATTTGATGCAAAGTTCAATTGTTTCTATTCCACGGGGAAAAAATTAATATTACTTTTTACATTTTGGCACCCTGAGGGGGAAAAACGTCCCATTCACCTTAACACAGTTATGGTTCTGTCATCACTAAGTATTATTGTAACTAGTGATTCGATTTCCCTATATAAAGTTCTATAATTGTAACAAAGAAGTAGAGAAAAGCTGTTAACTAACAGAAGAAAATAGATAGTTATACATATGCGTGTGTTCCAATTCAATTCACACTTTTTTCATTATATGATCTTCAGTTTGGTTTCCCCTCCTTCCCTTTGGCATTTGAATTTTGAGTATATAGTAATGTGTTGGGGAACATATCACACATTAAAATACCCCAACTTTAAAAAATACATATATTTCATCTGAATTTATTGTTTTATTTTTTAAACCAAACTAATCATCTCTTCATTTTCCATCCAGCTGAACTCCTCTGGATTTCTCCATTATGCTCCCAATACTGGTCACATTCTCCCCACTCCCTCACTGATTTTCTGCTCCCTTTTTATATATTGTCTTCCTCCATTAGATTATGAGGTCCTTGAGAGCAGGGGCTGTCTTTACCCTTTCTTTACCCTTTTTACCCTCAGCGTACAACACTTTTCCTATCATATGGACAACACTTAATAAATACTTATTTTGCAATGACTGATAGTCACTTCCCAATATACATCCTCCTTCCCATGGAGTCCTGTCTTACAAAAATAAAAGCAATGAAGCAAAACCAACCATCAAAGCCAATCTATTTAATGCCATATATAACCATCTCTCCTTGGCCTCAGTCTGTCTGCTTCTCCACTAGGAAGAAAGCATTTTGTTTCTTTATCCTTCAAATCCAACATTTCCTCAAAATCCAACCTCAGATAATCAACCAAAGTGCTTCTTTGTGGGAGCAGACAACGTGGGCTCCATGGAGATGCTGCAGATCTGAATGTTCTTCTAGGGTCTTAGTATTGATGTGGAAAGCAAAAGATAACAAAGTCAAACACAAAATAAAAACACAGTACCAATATGATGTACAAAGTGATTGACGGGCATCTGGGGAACCATTTTGCTTTGAAGAAACTGCTATTTCATATCTAGAAAAATATGAGCTTTGTGTTGAACATGGAAGATCCAATTGAAACTAAGGATATGCTTCTGACCAAAAATGTGCTAGCTGATGTCCTTACTATTATAACTGTTTTGGGACACCATGAACTGTGCCCAAATAAAGCTGTGAACTTAATGGATGAATGTTATATGTGGTCTGACTTTTACACCAACAAGTTATTCTCCCATCTCTCTCCTTCTCCTCAGGCCTTCCCTATTTACTGACATACAACAATATTTGAAATTAGGATAATTAATAATCCTACAATGCCCTCCAAATGTTCAAATGAAAGGAAAATCAATCAATGCTTCAAATGTCATTGCTGTTTTGTTTTAAGATATTACTATAGACATCCTAATCTTCAGTAACTATCACCCTGATCAGTCAGCAGGTATCAATATCAAAAAGGTAAGAGCTTACACAAGCAAAAAAGATACAACTTGCCAAAGGCTTGGATGATGGTTAGCATTGTTGAGAAATAAAGTATTTGTTTTTAATTAAGGTATGTACATTTTTTAGACAATACTATTGCACACTTAATAGACTGCACTAAAGCACTGAAAAATGAAAATCTTCGGTGACTCACTTTATTGATATTTTGTCTTGTTTGCAGTGTTTTGCAACCAAATCAACAATATCTTTGAGATGTGCCTGTATATACTTAATATCATTCAAATAGTGGTGGTTCCCTCTCTGATTTCCACAGACTGAAAAAAACCAAAGGAGTAGTTTCCACCTCTCTACAGTCCTTCTAAACTAATTGTTCTGCTATAATATTTAATTTCTAATGCACCAAGAAGTCAAGATACTTTTTTTTTTACTTTCTTGACACGTAGTGGAGTCAGACAACTCTCCTCTAGAAAATCACTATGTACTCACTATATAGCTTCTAAGGCAGAAGGGAAAAATACTTTGGCTGAGGCACATTTCTAAGATACTATGACTTCATCATAGTAATAAAGAGAAAGAATTGTCAGCCCTATGATCCCTAAAACCCATGGAATCACTTCTCAGGCAGCCTCAGAAAAGGTCCCTCCAAGGGTTGTGAGGGTTTAAAATGCATAGAGTTGTTTGGTTTGTTTGTGTGTTTTTACCATATTCTATGTGTGCATATAAATCCATGTGTTTATATGTGTGCAGGTTTGTATAATTTAAGGGCATGTGTAAGGTTGTTTTATGCAATATAAAAATAACGTAGATGGAGGTAGAGAAAAGTAAGGATCATTATGTTGCCTAAAAGTACATTGCTTAGTTTCTGAAAATTCTGTCTCTTAACCCTTATCCATTCATTACATCTTTTCATCTAGTATATTAGTATGCAAGCGGCACGCCTGAATTTACTTCATTTAGGCATTTATATAAATATCCTAACAACAATCTTTTTAGAATTCAAACCCCAAAGCCTTCCATTCAGTTGGGATCACCTTGCCACCCCCACTCCCCTCTCTCCACCCCCACCTTATTCCTTTCCAAGGAATAAATAAAATGCACCATTGGATATTCTGTATGGAAGATGTGGGCTGCCATAAACCTAAGCTGAGATTGATTTTCCAAGACCCTGCTCCATTAATAAAGTTTCCCTTCAGATTTTATTTTTAAAGTTGTAATAGAAGATAAATTACATGTTAGGGTTATTTTCCATCTTTTGATATGTCTGAGCCAGGAAAAAAAGGAAAAGAGAAATGAAGGCTCCAAGTATCAGTGTCATCCCTGGCTGCTAGGAAAGGAATGCATTAACATTTAGAATTTGCTAATTCTATCGATCTGTTGCCTAAGGAAATTGTTCAAATTGCTCTTATTTTTGCCTCTGACATGCAGACAAGTAGGAAAAAAGACTTAAGGAGGGAGGAAAATGTGATATTATTATGTTTCCTGGGGTTGCAAGAGGTGGCAGGGACAAAGCTTTCACTGCAAAATGTGAATCCTTTGATGGTGTCCCCTGTCTATTATACAGAGCACAAGAACACCAGCTCAGAAAGGACATGACTGTCCTCAGCTGTTCACCTGTTGGGAGAGTCCAGCCATGCTTTGGCACAGCTCTTCATTTTTTATTGTGGCTGACTGCTTAGATTCAGAAGGAATGATGACAAAGGAGATATTTTTAGTACCTCTTGGAAACATATTTGAGCCTGTTATTTTCCATAATCCTGCTGCTTGAGAAGAAAAGTGCCAACAAAGACACATTTTGTTAAATTCAAACTAAACACATTGGCCACTGTGGCTTTGTTCTTTAGTCTCCCCATCCTGGCAATGTGTGACACATCAAAGGCAGACAAGATGGCTTACTGCCTTGTCCAGAGAAAGAAGATGAAGGCCCTAATGCCTCTTTTGTAACTGCACACCCCACCCCCTTGTCATTTTTTTTTGTCCTGAGGAGATTTAACACTAATGTTATTTTAGTATTTCTCTATGGGAGGTCACTTGGAAACATCACACTTACTGTTCCTCTTTTCTTGACCTTCCTTTCCTCCCAACCCCACAAACTCCCACACACATTCAAAGGAGAGTTTAACTAATGCTACAACAGAAAATGAGAAAATTCCCATGATGCCAAATTACTGGATAAATTTCTCAGAGTACATGGTCCTGTATTAAGACCATAAGGCTTTATTAAGTGTTTTCTGTTAAAATGTATATGATTATGTGAGCATTTATTGTAAGGATATGTAAGAAGTAGGAGTTATATGACTCTGTCTTCAAGGAAAACAATCTATGGGGGAAACAAAGTGACCCCACAAAAAAACTCAAAAACCTTGTAAAGCACCATAATCATTAACAAAGTGACCCCACCAAAAAACCCAAAAAACTTGTAAGGCACCATAATCATTTTCAAACACCTAAAAATGTGGTGATCACTAAGTAATAGCATTACATCATCAAGAAGAAGTCATTGAAAAATAATCTCATTTTATGTAGGTGTGATGACATATACCTGTATTCCTTGCTTTTGTAACTTCAAGATTAGTGGATTACTTGAGTTCTAGAGTTCTGAGCTTCAATGAGTCAGACATCTGCATTAAATCTGGCACCAATATAGGGAACCTCCCCAATTGGAGCCTAAAGAGTATCAAACTAGCCTAAGTCAAAAGCACAACAGGTTCAACCTTCAATGCCAGTTAGCAGTGGGTTTGAGGCCCTCAGCTGCTGTTGTACTTTCAACTTTGGTGAGATAGAAGACCCAGTCCCTTTCAAAAAAGGAAAAGAAATCTTGTTTTATTCACCTACCCCAACCCCCCTTCCCTGGTAAAGTGTACAGAGTAATACTGCAAGTATTACTTAGTTAAATATCTCTATAAATTTTCACATATAATCCATGGGGACTAGGCAGAGAACACAGATTATAATTTTAAGTGGATTGTGAATTGGTTTAATGCCTTGTCACCAAGACCAATCAATTATAAGTCAATGTCAGATTGAATGAAGGAGGTCTCTAAAGTAGTGCCTGAGGGATCTTTCTTCCTCTGTGTACTACAATTTAATCAATTCTTTGTAAGAAAAACATAAATGTAAAATACATTAAGTTGGGAGATGACACATAGAAGAAACCAATACTAACACTTTAGATATCAGAGTAAGAATCTATAAAGTTCTTGACAGGTTAGAATGATGGACTTAGATTTAAGAGATGGAATTTATTATAGATAAATATTAAGGCCTACAGCTGGGCTTGAAAATAATCAGTTTCATAAGAAGAACATGGTAGAGACATGGCTATAAAAATAATGCATTTGAAAGAGGTCTTTGTTTATTATAGTGGCCTGCAAGGTCAATGAGTCAAAAATGAGACAGGGACAGGAGGAGAATATGAATATTCCTTGATCTCCCGTACCAGTTCTGGACCTACATTATGCCACCATCAATCAAAAATTACCCTTTCAAAGTTTTTGCCATCTAATTTACACTGTCCTGAAGAAAGCCTTTAGCTATTACCTGTTCTCATCAAAACTTTTTTTTCATTTTTCTCAGTGTTTTGGGACTTGACTTTTTCTCCAGCTCAATTGCTGTTATTATTCTTGGTAACTTCAAAATGTATACCTTTTTAAAAATTGTTTATTTATTTTTAATATTGATTTAAAAAATAGTCCCAAATTCTCCTACCCTCCCCCCCACACACCCATTAGAAAGACAAGAAATATATCAAATATCCTTGTGGAATCATACAAAATATATTTCCATGTTAGCAATGTTTCAAAAAACAAAACAAAACAGGAAGTGTGGAAAAAAAAGAAAGTGTAAAAAGTATACGTCAGTCTGCATTTAGATTCCATCCCTCCATTCTTTGGAGGTAGGCAGCATTATTCATCATGAGTCCTTTGGAATTATCGTGAATCATTATATTGATCAGCATACCTAAGTCATTTCCAGTTGATTGTTGGATAATATTGGTATTACTGTGTATAGTATTGACCTGGTTCTGCTCACTTCCTTTTGCATGAGTTCGTATAAATCTTCCCAGGTTTTTCTGAAACCATCCTGCTCATCATTCCTTATAATACAATAGTATTCTGTAACAATCATACTCAAGAACTTGTTCTGCCATTCCTTAATTGACGTGCATCCCTTCAATTTCCAATTTTTTGCTACTACAAGAAGAGCTGCTAAAAATATTTTTGTTTATATAGTTCTTTTCCTGTTTTTTTTTTGTCTCTTCAGAATACAGACCTATTATTGGTATTACTGGTCTAAGAATGTGTTCTTAGAGTATAGTTCCAAATTGTTCTCCAGAATTGTTGGACCAGTTCACAAATCCACCAGTAATTCATAGATTCCTGAACAGCTGACTAATGCATTATATGGAGATGATAAATGGGAGAAAGAGAAATGAGAAAAGGGATGATTTATCTGAGACGACAATGAAAGAACTTCTGACTGGAGGTCATAATAAGAGTTTCAGGAAATGACAGGAGGAGGAAAGACACAAAGGGTCATAATTAGAGATGGAAATTTCAGTTTCTTAATATCAAAAGTGGGGTTGTTTCAAGTTAGGACACTGACTGCTACCATCAGATTCTTTACCCTTTTTGTCATTCTTCAGTTCCTTCCATGACTATCTTCACCCTTTAGTTAATCCCAACAAAAGTTTTCTCACATCCTACTCTGGGGTTATTGAGTTCTACTGGGAAAAATAAAGAAAACATGCTGCCAAGGTTCACTGAAAATACATCAAGTGATTATTCAATGCTACATGATAACCCTTATGTTGATCTCTGAATGATTCCCTATTTTTCTCTCAAAAGAGGCTATTTTAAATTTATTTTTCTCTTTTGAAGCTCCAATCTCCACACCCGCCTCCCTGTCTATTTACTGAGAAGATTAAAACCATTGAAACAGACTCTTATCTCTCTTCCATTCTTCTAAACCTTTATTTTTAATCTGCCTTTTCCTCCAGTCCCCTGACTCCAGAAGATGAAATACAATCCAAAGCACTGCCAACCATTACCCCTTCCTCTCATCTTCTCCAGGACCCTGAATGGTGGGTTTTGTCTGTTTTCCTGTCTCTCCTTCCTCCTTCTTTCCTCCCTTCCTTCCTCCTCTCCTTCCTTCCTTCTTCCCTTCCCTTCTTGCCTCTCTATCCCATCCTCTTCTCAATTCAATTATTTTCCAAATATCTACAAAGATACAAGTCTCTTCTACCCAAAACAAAACAAATAAAACTTTCTTTGATCCCATCACATCCAAAAGTTACTATCCACGTATCTAATTTCCAGCATTCACTGTGAAGTCTTGACAAAGAATTTTCTACAATTAATTCTTTCACTTAGGAGCATAGATTTAGAACAGAATTGGACCTTAGAAGGCATCTGGTGCAACCATCTCATTTTACAGATAAAAACAACCAACCACCGCAACAACTTAGGAATAGAGAAGTTAAATGCTTTGTCCAAGGTCACAAAGTTAATGAGTGATGGAGAAAAAATGGAGACAGGTCCTCCTACTTTAAGTATTTTCCCCACAAAAACAGTTCTTCAATAACCATTCTTTAAACTCCTACAAACTACTTAGGCTTTCTATCACTGTGCTAAAACATTCTCTTCCAAATCACCAGTAATATCTGAATTGCTATAGAAAATGGCCTTTCATCTATATTTTCTTCTTTGACTTTTCTGTGTATTTGGCATATTATAATGCCTTTGAATGCCTTCTTCTTGACATTCTCTTCTCCCTGGACTTTCATACATCCATAGACTATTTGAATAGCAATAGACCTTAAAAAATATTTAGTCAATAATCTAAAAACTGTCTAGTCTTATTTTGCAAATAAGAAAATTAAGGCTTGGAGGAAAAAATATGACTTAAGTAAGGAGTATACAATTAGGGTTAGAGTGGGAAATCAAACCCAGCTGTTCTGAATCTAGCCTCACATTCTCTTGACTATTTCATGCTACCATGACATTAACGTCTTTTGTTTTCCATGCTACCATGATTTGTTATTGATAAACTTCACTCATTCATTATATTCTTCCATCTCCCTAAATGTCAGTATTCCACAAATCTTTGTTCTTTCCCCCATCACTTTTTTATCTAGGAAAGTTCATCGATCTCAATGGACTCAGCTGTTATCTCTATACGGGCAGAAAGATTCTCAGATGCATCTCTCCTCCCTTTTGCTTCCTACATAGCTACATACTTAGATAAATATAAAGCTATATGATGGCTCCTAAATTTTAGTCTCATATTTCTAATCACCTACTGCACAACTCTGTCCAAATATCCCTCCGATGTGTCAAATTCAGTGTCAAGAACTAAGGTCATCCTAACCATAAATCTATTTATTTTCCCACCTTTCATGATTCTAGTTATATCACGTAGATTAGAAAAAAAAATAAGATTTTTTTTCCTTCAGGCCCTATACCCAATCTATTCTTCATTCTTTTCGATTTTACCTCTATAGTATTTTTCATAGCTACTTCTCTAATTAAGGATATTATTGCCTATATGAACATTTAGAATAATATCTCAAATTGGTTCCCTGCCTTCAATTAGACCTTCATTCAACCTTGTTGAATCCTTCCTTTATATAGCTGGCAAAAACATCTTCCTTCGGGTCAGATCTCCTGACTCTTAGTATAGTGCTCTCTTAATTATTACATGCTATCATAGCACTACCATCTGCTGTTTCTCATGATGATACATGAATGTGAGAATCTATGTACACATGTGACATATATATGCATTTACTCATTTATGTGTATATATACACATATATTCATATATATGTATATATACATGTATACATACCTTCTTTCTCTGCCTCGCTATGTGTATATATATATACACACACACACACATATATATATATACATATAACATTCATTCATGCATGTTCCCTCACTAGACGTTGTCTTTGTAAGCAGAACTGTAATATCTTTGTATGCCCTGTGCTTTGAAATTCTGTTTATTTTTTTAAACTAGACTTTAACTTTTAGTGAGTTTTATTTTTTTTAACTAGATCTATGTAGGGAAATTCAAGTGAAGAATATCCTCTACCGTTGCATTAAGCAACTTCTTGTCTTAGTTTTCTAAGGCACTGGAAGTTTAAATGACTTGTCCAGGGTCACAAGCCACTATTTGTCAATGGCAAGACTTGAGCTCAAGTCTCCTGGAGTCTGAGGCAGCTTTCTATCAATTATTCAATAATGCCTCTTGACCTGCAATAGGAAGTACTTGCTAAAATTTTCTTTAGTTAACTAACCTCTAGGAACACTTCCTAAAGTTATATTTCTCATTTTATGAAAGGAAAAAATAATATACTTTTAAAAGTACCTAATGAATCCATATGTTTTCTTAATCTAATCCTGTCAGTTTCTCATATTTATCCAAAGTTTTCCTTTTTCAAAACCATATAGACAGTTCATCCTCAGCTGTACTGTCTGTGTTTTGTTCACTGCCTTCACTAGAACACTTTTTGCCTCTGATAAAACTCTCTAAGCAAATTCAAAGTCATGCCATCTCTGACTCAATTTGGCTCTGCTACTCAAAAAAATAGCTCCTTCCTGACTTTGTCAAGCCTTTAATAGAAAACGACAGATTGATCCTACCTCTCACAAATCTGAGTGGCATATTAGAAGTCTCATTTCATTTTAAAGGCAATGTCTCTATTTTTCCTTTCTCTTTTACATCATAAATATTTGTCACATAAACACATAATACATCCATTGTATTAATCCTAAGCATTAATATCTAGTGAAAGTTGATTTCCCCTCAAAATATTCTTCTTTTACATTTTCTCCATCAAAATGTGGCAGGGAAATACCTGTGTACAGGGCATGCAGAGGAAAGCAGACTTTTTTTTATTTGCTCCACTCAATGAACTTGTCATCCATAGGGTAAAACTGTAATTTTCTGTGGTGGTATTTCATTGATCTCAACAGGAATCCTGTGTGTGGCATGAGAATAGAATATAAAACAGAATTTCCCACTGTGACAAGAAGAGTCCACTGAATGGTTCAGAGGTGAAATCTGCCCTGAAGTTTTATTGTAATTTTATACTCTTTGGGCCTGTTACCACTTTTTCTTTAAAACCCTGCCTATGGCAGTGTTATATTTCTGGAGCTCCTTGGCATTCAACATTGCAAAGAATTTCAAATATATTGGGAACTTAGTTTGACTTTTGCACTGCCATAGGATCATAAGAAATGCTATTTGAATGAATAAAGTAAACATTTAGAAACTGTTGTTATAGGTTGATATTTTACATAGCCCAATTATACTGGTTCTCCACCTGAGACCTCTGACCTTTGGGTCCCAAGATTCTAAGACCAACCAAACGACCAGGTCATTATAAAACTCTATATGCTCTAATAACATCGTTTCCCTACTTCCTGTGACTCCCACATGTTCATAGGAGAAATTACAAATGCCTTGGGCTAGTGCTCACAGTCTGTTTCTGACCTGTGTTTTTATATTTGTTTAACATAGACCCTTTTTTTAATTCTGTTTCTGTCAAACTAGTTAGCTGTCTTTTGTTTTGTTTTTATATATTTAACATGCTATATTTTGCTTTCATGCATTCAAACACTTCAATCTGGAATCTAGGTAATTAGATAAACATTTATTAAGTAATTCCTAGTCTGTTTAGATCAGATAATCCAATATATTTAGCTAGGCCCAGATCATGTTGCAGTTTATCCATCTAGACATCCTGGGAATCTTTCCATTTAACTAGTCACTGTCTTTTCACCACTTGAAATAATAGCACCTCAGATTAGACCACTATTAGAAAGAGAGACAGAGACACACAGACAGACAGACAGACACAGAGGCAGAGACAGAGAGACAGAGAACCAAGTCACTAGAGGAAGTAACTGACTCAGCTTTTAAGTCAAGCAATCTTGATTGGTGAGTGAGTGATTACAACCTCTTCTAGACCAAATATATTTATGACTTTAGAACATGAGACTAGATCGTGGTTCACATCCTATGAAGTAATCCAGTTTGGACAAATAGCCATCTATACTATCATCACTTTCCACCTAAAATCAGTAATTAAACTGATTTTACAATGTTATTATTGTTTCTGAAGAGGGCATGTCTATTAACTATTATGCAGATCAATTCGCCATGTCTTTGATTATGACTACTCAGTCACTTCTCTTGTACACCAATACCATGCATTTATTTTCTGCATCCATTTTAATGTAAGCTCCCTGAAGGCAGGGGCTATGCATTTTTTATATTTTTACATACAACACTTAATATACTGCCTCTTACTTAATAAGATTCATTTAATTCTTCATTCATTCATTCATACTAGGAGCCAGACTGTGCTAATATCTGGTGATATAAAACAATAAATGAAACAACTTGTCTCAAACTTTCCTCCCACTAGGAAAAGAACATGTCTACATATAAGTTGGTATAAAACTATACAAAGTACACACAAAGTAATATGAAAAAGATAAATACTAACAGCTGCAGAATAAGAAAAGCCCTTATCTAGTCCCCTTCACTCCCCCTCCAGAGCCTTATTCTTGATTTTAAATTCTAGAAACTATAGGAATCCATGTATGCTTTGTTTGAGCAGAGAAGTGAGATGTGTTCTAACCTCTGCACCTGGAGTATTAATTTGACAGTATGTGAAAGATTCTTTGGAGGTGGAGACAGATCAAGTTGAGGTTATATAACAAAAATTTGTAGAGGACATAGTAATAGTGAGTGAATCACTCCATTATAAATGACCAGTATATCAAAGAAGGAGAAAAAAAATGGTGAGGAGAAATTCAAGCCTGTGACAAGTCTGAATACGATAAGGGATGCTAGGAAGGAGAAGGAAGGAATTTGAGAGTAGCTGACTCTCTGAGACTGCTGAGTTTGGTTTTCAAGACATATAAACTGTATATTCAATGCACCTAGGATAAGAAGGGAAGTGGTTGAATGGCAAAACAATCCTTGTATTATGTTTCCTTGTTAAGATTCCCCTTTTGCTTATGGGGTTTCCCTATCAGGGAAATGTGACACAAAGGTGGTTTTCCCATTCAACCACTTCCCTTCATCATGTAGCTGTATTGATTTTATCTACTTTTCAGTTTTCTGCTATCAAAATGATCTATTTGACCTTTTGAAATGACCTCTATTTCTTGTTTTGTTAAGAACACATCTCCTGAACTGAGTCAAAATGGCGTAGTAGAAGAAACGCTCAGCTATTCCAACATACCTCTCCAAACAATTTTAAAAATACTGCCTCAAATCAAAATCAGAAACAGGAGAGCCAACAAAAGGTCATGCTAAGACATTTTTCCAGCCTAAGCCAACAGGTTAGAAGGAGATGTCTATGACATTGGGGTGAGGGTTGCCCTAGAGTCTATGAAGCAGGAACAACTATAGGCCTTGGAGGTGGTAATGACAACATCAGGGGCAGCAGCTCCAGAAATGTTCAAACCAGAGGTGGTAAGGGGATCTGGCATCTGGTCAGAAAGAGATTAAAGAGGACCCCTGTGATAACACTGAGTTAAGGACAGACAATGTTTGGAAACTCCATTGTCCACACTCACTTTCTAGGTCATAGTTTCAGAGTGGAGAGGAGGACTTACAGTCCCAAAGGATCAAGGGCCCAGGGGAAAAACATCACTTTGGGTACCAAGGGAGTATGGCCCTTGAGGAGCTACATTACTTTTGGTCCCAAGGAAGCAAGAAGCCTTTCTGGGTAAGAATTAGAGCACAGACCAGGGAAACAGTGATCACACCTCTCCCCAGATCATACCATGTTGGAAGCACTAAAAACTTGCAAACCCCTAGAACTAGCTCTGAAAGCAACTATACAAAAAAATCTTGTGGCTTGGGCTGTTGCACCCATATCCACACCTTGAGAATAGAGTCCACATTTAATATGGAGTTCAAAGTCAAGAAATAGGCTGGAAAAAATCATGAAATAACAACAGCAACAAAAAAGAATCTCACCACAAAAAGTAACTATGGTGACAGGGAAGTACAAGGCACAAACTCAGAAGAAGACAATGATATTTAAAGAGCTAAAAGTACAGTCTCTGTAAAAAAATGTTTTGGCAAAATTATTGAAATGGAAATGTTTTGTATGAATATATATATGCATAGATGTATATACACCTATACATATACATGCATATATGTGTGTATACATATATTCATATCCTTCCCATATATGGGAGACATATTATTTCTCTTTTTTTGTATCTTCATTACTTTTAAGATCATACATGCATTTAGAATGTATCATGCTCATCTAAGCCTAATTTGTGCCAGAAGGTTTTCCAGTTTTCCCAGCAGTTTGATTATTATTATTTGGAAATGATGTTAATATTTGAAGGTTTCTTTTGTAGCCTGAATTTTTCCTGAAGTTTGTGTCTCGATTAGTATCTTTTCTGTTCTCTAGGATTTTCCAACTCTATCACCATATCCTCACCATAAAGAAATAGTTTTATCTCATCTTCATCTGTTTTTATCCTTTTAGTTTCCTCCTTTTGTCTTACTGTTGTTGCTTGTATTTCCCAAAATATCTCTAATAATAGTGTGGAGAGAAGGCATTCTTGCTTACCATCTATATTTTTGGGGGGAGTGGAATTGTTCTTGCAAAGCCCAATTACATATAATACTTCCTTTTGTTTTTAGATCAATGCTTTTTATGATTTTTTTTAAATCCCTCTATGCCTATGTTTTGTAGGGTTTTTAGCAAAAATAAATAAATGCTGTTCTTTGTAAAAAGCTTTCTCTGCATATATTGAGATAATCACATGGTTTAGAATGTATGGGTTTTTATGATATTATTTTCCTAATGTTCAACTATTCTTGCATCCCTGCTATAGATCCTATCTGGTCATAGTGAATGGTTGCTTGGATAAATTACTGTAATCTATTAGATATGACTTTCTTCAAAATGCTGGAATCAATATTTGCTAAAGATGTTGACTATGATTTTTCTTCTGTTTTTTATTTGTCCTTGGTTTAGATATTAGAACTGTATTTTTCTCATAGAAATGATTCTAATAGGGTGCTTTTTTCTCAGTTTTTATCTATAATTTTTGAATAATTGGTATTAATTTTTCTTTAAAAGTGTACTAGAGAAGATGGCAGAAAAAGCAGTAGTTCGCTGTCCCTCTTCCATTCTCATCCCCAAACATTATAAAACAGCACCCAAGACCAGATCCTGGAATAGTGGAGTCAGCAGAAAGATGGGGTGAACCAGTTTTTTGATCCAGGAGACTTAAAGGATCAGCAAATAAGTTCTGTATCATTTGGGTGAAAAGGGAACAAAGTCCAGTATAGGAAGCAACTCAGCCAGTCAGTGGCAGATTCCACTTCAACAAACCAGCAGGAGATCCTGAACTCCAGGGTAATGCAGTAGGCAAACACAAACACCAGGACCCACCCCCCATATGCCTTTACACAGCCAGCAGAACTGGTAGATTTTAACTTGGGGAACCACCACATGTACTGGCACAGCCCCAGGCAGGCAGGTATCCTCCAGGAACCACCAGTGAATCTAACCATGCTTCAGATATTATAGCAATTTATCATGAGGATAATATTCTATTGCCAGGTGGGAGTTGTACCAGGAATACAGGACCAATTCAATATTAGGAAAACTATCAGCATAATTGGCTATATCAATAACAAAATTCACAGAAAACATACAATTATCTCAATAGAAACAGAAAAAGCTTTTGAGAAAATTCAACACCAATTGCTATTAAAAACACTGGAGATCATAGGAACCAATGAAATTTTCTTTAAAATGATAAATAGCATCTGTCTAAAATCATCAGCAAGAATTACATACAATGGGGATTGGCTGGAAGCATTCCCTATATGATTAGGTGCGAAACAAGGATGCTCGTTATCACCATTATTATTCAATAGTGTACTAGAACAGTGAACTTCATCTATAAGAGAAAAAAAAGAAATTGAAGGAATAAGAATAGGCAATGAGAAAATAAAACTATCCCCCTTGCAGATGATACGATAATATGCTGAGAGAATTCCAGAGAATCAACTAAAAAACTACCTGAAATAATTAACTTTATCAAAGTTGCAAGGCATAAAATAAAGCCAGATAAATCACTGACATTTCTATATGTTACTAAAAATCCAAGCAGCAAGATATTGAGAAATTTCATTTAAAGTTACTGTAGATAATATAAAATAGTTCAGCATCTACCTGCCAAGACAAACTCAGGAATTATATGAACACAATTGCAAAACACTTATCACACAGATAAAGTCAGATGTAAATAACTGGAAAAATGTTGTTTGCTCATGGGTAGGCCAAGCTAATATAATGAAAATTAGTATTCTACCTCAATTAATTTACTTATTCAAGTAATTACCAATTAAATTATCAAAAAATTATTTTTTCTACAAAAATATCATGCTTTATTTGTATGAGTCATAAATTGGAAACATATCCAACAAGAGGACAAAAATGGTGGTATATTTGTGATATTAAATAATACTTTAAATGCACATTTATCTAAACTGAACCATAGAAGCATGGCAAGAAATGAAGGGTAATTACATGAAGAGATCAGGAGAATGATGATTGGGCATATATTGTCTTCAGTGAGGTAAAAAGAGCAATCATACATTTGTTAGTTATCTTATGATCCCTGTTCTCCTTTGTAAAATGCTTTGAGTTTATTCCTTATTTTGTATATTTGAGCATATTTTGTGGTTAAAAGTACAATAAAAAAGGTTTTCTTTTTTCTTTCTTTTTTTTGAGCTGTATAAATGTAAGCTTTTATTATTGGCTTTTTAATTATTATTTTATGTGTTTTCAGTGTTCCACAATCACTTCCATATATCTTAGATTTTTCCCCTCCTTTCCCTTCTTCCTCCCCTCCCATCTACCCCACTCCCTCCCTGAGATGACATACAGTTTCATATAGATTCTACTCATGCATTCTTACTAAATACATTTTTACCTTAATCATGTTTCATAGAAGAATTAAAATGAATGGGAGAGATCATAAAGCAAACCGAAACCTAATACAAAAGAAAATGATCTGCTTCATTCTGCTATTGAATTCCATAGTTCTTTCCCTGCATGTGGAAGACATTTTACCTTAAGAGACCATTGGGAATTATTTAAGTCCTTGCATTGCAATGCGGTACTAAGTTTATCAGAAAAATTCCTTGCGCACTGTGGTTGTTACTATGTACAGAGTTCTCCTGGTTCTACTCCTCTCACTCAGTGTCAGTTCATATAGGTCTTTCCAGGCCTCTCTGAAGTCTTCCTGTTCATCATTTCTTATAGTACAATGTATTCCCTTACATTCATATACCACAGTTTATTCAGCCATGCCACAATTGATGGGCATTCCCTTGGTTTCCAGTTTTTGGCCACCACAAAGAACTGCTATAAATATTTTTGTACAATTAGGGCCTTTTCCCATTTTTATGATATCTTGGAGATGTAGTCCTAGAAGTGGTATTGCTGAGTCAATGGGTATGTACATTTTTGTAGTCCTTTGGGCATAGTTCCAAATAGCTCTCCAGAATGGTTGGATCAGCTCACAGCTCCACTAACAATGAATTTGTGTTCCAACTCTGCCACATCTTTTTTTTTTTAATTTATATATTTTCAGTTTTCAACATTCACTTTCACAAAATTTTGAATTTCAGATTTTCTCCTCATATCTCCCCTTCTCCGGGAGAGTGTATTCTGATTATCCTTTCTTCCAATCTGCCCTCCCTTCTAACACACCTCCCTCCCTATCCCCTTCCTACTTTTCTGGAGGGTAAGATAGATTTCTATACCCCATTGCCTATCTATCTATTTTCCTAGTTGCATGAAAAAATAATTTGTACCATTCATTTTGGAAACTTTCAGTTCCACATTAAATCCCTGCCTCCCTCCCCATCCACAAACATTGAGAAGGCAAGTAGTTTGATATAGGTTATGCATGTGTAGTCATGCGAAACACTTCCATAACAGTCATATTGTGAAAGACAGACTATATTTCCCCCTAGCCTGTCTTTCTCTCCATTTATTCTATCTCTCCTTTGATCCATCTCTCTACCAAAGTGTTTGCTTCCAATTACCCTTTCCCCCTAATCTACTGCCCCTTCTTTTATCCCTTTTTTCTTATCCCCTTTCCCCCTGCTTCCCGGTAGGGTAAGATAAACTTCCATACCCAATTGAATGTTTATGTTATTCTCTTCTGAAGCCAAATCTGATGAAAGGAAGGCTTACTTATTACCTCTCATCTTCCCCTTCTTACCCTTGATTATAAAAGCTCTTCCTTGCCTCTTTTATGTGAGATGATTTCCTATATTCCTCTTCTTCCTTTCTGTTTCTCCTAGTACATTCCTCTCAACACTTCATTTTCTTTTTTAGCTACCATTCTTTCATATTCAGCTGACACTGTGCCCTCTCTCTCTCTCTCTCTCTCTCTCTCTCTCTCTCTCTCTCTCTCTCTCTTCCCCTCCTCTCTCTCTCCCCTCATATATATACATATACTTACACATACACACATATACACATATATACACATATATGTATGTATATACACACATACATACTTTCTTCCTACTGTCCTAATACTGAGAAAATATCATGAGAAAAATCTCATAAGTTACAAATATCTTTCCATGTAGGGATATAAACAGTTCAACTTTAATAAGTCCCTCATGGTTTCTCTTTCCTGTTTACCTTTTCATGTTTCTCTTGATGCTTGTATTTGAAAGTCAAATTTTCTATTCAGCTCTGGTTTTTTTCAACAAGAATGCTTGGAAGTCCTCTATTTAGTTGAAATTCCATTTTTTCCCTTGAAGTATGATACTCAGTTTTTCTGGGTAGGTGATTCTTCGTTTTAATCCTATCTCCTTTGACCTCTGGAATATCATATTCCAACCCCCCCTCCAGTCCCCTAGTGAAGAAGTTGCTAGATCTTGTGTTATGCTGATTATGCTTTCATAATATTTGAATTGTTTCTTTTTGGCTGTTTGTAATATTTGCTCCTTGACCTGGGAACTCTGGAATTTAGCTACAATATTCCTTGGAGTTTTCATTTTGGGATCTTTTTCAGTAGATGATCAGCGCATTATTTCCATTTCCATTTTACCCTCTGGTTCTAGAATATCTGGGCAGTTTTCCTTGATAACTTCTTAAAAGAGGATGTCTAGGCTTTTGTTTTTTGTTCATGGCTTTCACATATAGTCCAATAATTTTAAACTTATCTCTCCTGGACCTATTTTCCAGGTCAGTTGTTTTTTCCTATGAGATATTTCATATTGTCTTCTATTTTTTTCATTCTTTTGATTGTTTTATAATTTTTCAATTTCTCATAAAGTCATTAACTCCCATTTGTTCCATTCTAATTTTGAAGGAATTATTTTCTTTAGTAAGCTTTTAGGTTTCTTTTTCTGTTTGGTCTATTCTGCTTTGTAAGGTATGCTTCTCCTTTTTGGCTTTTTGGACATTTTTTGCCATTTTGTTTAGTCTAATCATAATGGTATTATTTTCTTCAGCACTTTGGGGGATTTCCTTTAGCAAGTTGTTGACTCATTTTTCATGATTTTGTTCCATGACTCTCATTTCTCTTCCCAATTTTTCCTCTACTCCTCTTATCTGATATTCAAAATTCTTTTTGAGTTCTTCCATGTCTTGAGATCAATTCATATTTTTTCTTGGAGGCTCTGGATGCATAAGCTTTGACTTTGCTGTCTTTTTCTGGTTGTATGTTTTGCTCTTCCTCCTCACAATAATGTAAGATAAACACCTCTTCACCAAGAAAGTAAGAATATACAGTCTGTTTCTTTTTTCCACCATTTACTCATTTTCCCTGCCAATCGCTTGACTTGTGAGCTCATTATTAAGTGGAGAGCTCCAGGAACAGCCTCTGCTTCAGCGATGGCTGCTCCTGCCCTGAGCCTGGAGCTAGGTCTGAGTTCAGAACTTGGGCCATATCACACTCCTCCCTCAGCCAGGTGAAAGAGGTTCCCACTGACCTTTGAAACTGTCTTTAACATATGTGGGTTGTGAAGTCTGGAAATCACAGAAGCTGCCATTTATTCAGTCCACTAAGGACTGCTCTAGCTCTGACTGTGCCCATGCTGAACCATGCTCCTCTCCCAGCCAAGTGTGATAGAGCCTTTCTGTTGATCTTTCACATTGTCTTGGGCTGGATATTTTCTTCAGTCTGTCCTTTTGTGACTTTTGCTGCTCTAGAATTTGTTTAGAGTCATGTTTTACAGGTTTTTTTGAGAGGTTTAGGGGGAGAGCTCTGGTAGGTCCCTGCTTCTTTGCGACCATCTTGCCTCCATCATCCCACAAAATGATTTTGTAGAACTATAAAAAATAATAATGAAATTAATCTGAAAGAAGAGAATGTTAAGAATATGAAGGGAATTAATGAAAGAAATGGAAGGGAAAGTGGCCTAGTCATTACTAAATCTAAGACTATATTATAAAGCAACAATCATAAAAACTACTTGGTACTATCTAAGAAATAGAGTGGTACATCAGTGCAATAGCTTAGATACATAAGACATGGTAGTCAATGAGTATAGTAATCTACTATTTGATAAGCCCAAAGATTCCAGATTCTAGGATAAAAACTTACTATTTGGCAAAAACTACTAGGAAACCTGGAAAATATTATGGCAGAAACTAGGCATAGACCAATGTCTCACACTATATACCAAGACAAGGTAAAACTGGGTTCACAGTTTAGATATGAAGGGTTGATCTATAAGAAAATTAGGAGAGTAATGAATAATTTAACAGTCAGATATATCGAGAAGGAAAGAATTTATGATCAATCAAGACAGAGAATTTTATGTAATGTGAAATATATTATTTTGATTCCATTAAATTAAAAAAAAACCTCCCACATCCAACAAACAATGCCAATGCAACCAAGATTAGAAGGGAAGCAGAAAGCTGGGAAGCAATTTTTACAGCCATTGTGTCTGATAAAGGACTCATTTCTCAAATAAATAGAGAACTGAGTGAAATCTGTTAAAATAACTCTGAGGCACTGCCTCACATCTATTATACTGGATAACCTAACAAAATATGAAAATGATAAATATTGTAGAAGATGTGGGAAAAATTGGAACACAAATGCATTATTGTTAGAGTTGTGTACTCATCCAACTATTCTGAAGAGCCATTTAGAACTATGCTCAAAGGGCTATAAAACTGTGCATACTCTTTGATTCATCAGAACCACAACTAGTTCTTTATCCCAAAGAGATCATGAAAAAGGAAAAGGATGCACATGTACAAAATTATTTACAGCAACTTTTTATGTAGTGGCAATGAATTTGAAATTGGGTTGATGCCCATCAATTAGGGAATGGCTAAAAAATTTGTGGTATATGAATGCAATGGAAACTTTATTCCATAAGAAATGGTGTGCAGGCAGACTTGAGAAAAAAACCTGGAAAGACTTGAATGAACCAATGATGAGTGAAGTGAACAGAGCCAGGAGAACACTATACACTGTAATATAGCATCAACAATGTGCAATGAATGATTTTGTTAGACTTAGCTTTTCTGAGCAATGCAATGATCTAAGACAATCCCAAAACACTCATGATGGATAATGCTATCCACATCAAGAGAAAGAATTATGGATTCTGAAAGCAGATCATAGCATACTATTTTCTTTTTCTTTTGTTTTTTTTCTTTCTCAAGATTTTTCCCTTTTGTTCTGATTCTTCTTTCATAACATGATTAATGTAGAAATATGTTTATTATAATCATACATGCTTTGCCTATATTGCATTCCATTGTGGGAAGACAGAATGCAGGGGGGGAAAGTTTGGGGCTCAAAATCTTAGAAAGACAAATGTTGAAAAATAAGAGTAAATAAATTTAAAAAAAAAGTCAACTGGAAATCTTCTATAAATTCAGCAGGATCAGGAGAATTTCTCTTACCCAACCACATCTTTGATAGTTCTATCATATCTATATCTATTTCTTTTTCCAAGAATGGGTTATTTAAAACGTCTATTTGACCTTATGACAGTTTTAATATTTTATGTTTTTCAAAGTAATTCTCTCATTTTCTTATGTTCTCAGTTTTGTTAACATATACCTGGGCATAATATGTTCTGATTTTTCTTTTAATTTTTTTCTGGTTTTATCAAAATTTTACATTGTCTTTTGCTTTTTTTATTGATTTGATTTTTTTTTGCCCTTCTCTCATTAACAATATTCACTAAAGGTTTGGCAATTTTATTAGTTACTTCAAAAAATAACTTTTTGCTTTAGGATTTCTACTTTTGTCTTCCTAATTTATTTCTTGTAATTTATATCTTATTTTTCTATGTTTATATTAGGTATATCTGTTGCCTTTCTATTAAAAAAATGCAAATGCCACTCAATAATTTTCTCTGTCTGTTTTGCCAATGTATGTTTGTATTGTCATGATTGCCACCCTGAGGAATGCTTTAGCTTCATCAAAGACATTTTGGTATTTTGTTTGATAAACACTATCTTCTTTCATATAATTGTTGTTTCAATGACTTGTTCTTCAACTCACTCATTATCTGCTACATCTCCATTTGATTCTGTGTTTGTTTGCATGTTTGTGATCTCCTTAATTTAGTTACTAGTCTGATTGATATATGATCTATAAAGAACATAATAACCATTTCCACCATTTTACATTTGCAATGTCCTAATATATCACCAGTTTTTCTAAAAGTTCTCTGTGGTGGAAAGAAATATTTATGTTCTTTTACTATGGCATCTGGAACATTCTGTAAGTCTTTTGACTAATTCAAAGTGTTTAGTTTCATATTTTCCTTTTTGTTTATCTTTCTGCTTAAATCTGTACTATTTAGAAAGAAATATTGAAGTATCTTATCACTATTATGTTACTGCATTTTCTTTTTTTTACCTAAGGAAATATTTCTCTTATGCATTTTAAAGCTAAGGCCTTTGGAATGTCTAAGTTTTTTACAGGTATTGATTTATTAACTATAGTTCCTTTCACCATAACAGTTTCCTTGCCTATCCTTTTTTAAAGTTTTTGTGTTTGTTTTTGCTTTGTCAAATGGCATGACTACTACTAATGCTTTTTTTTTTAATTTCCTTGATGCATAAAAATTTTGTCTATCCCTAAGTTTTATTTTGTATATTTTTTTAATGACTCTTATAGGCAACAGATTATAGTTTTGATTTCTCAGTGTCACTCTTCCATTTTATTGGATCATTTGATCTATTAACATTTAAAGTTATGAATGTTAGAGTTATATTTCTTCCATTTGACTCTTGTTTTTTTTCCAAATTATAATTTTCCTTCTTTTCTGCTGTAAATGCAGCACTATAATCATTTAGTTACTTTACTTTTAAATTTAAGGTGGTTCTATTTCTACTGGCTCACTTCCTCTCTCTTCTAAATCCCTTCTATTTTATTACACATTTCCCTTGGGGTTGTGCCATTATTTTTTTTCTTTCTTGATTTTATATGGTTACTTAATTTTCCCCTATTTTTCCTTTTGGACAACAAGATTCCCCTTTTCTTTCTTTCATTTCAACTTCATTAGTTTTTTTGTTTGTTTGTTTGTTTCATTTATTGTGCACCTCTTCATAGGTAGTTTATTTCACTCCTTTCATTATCAATGCTCTCTTTTTTTCTATTCTAGAGACCTACTCTCTGGTTCATGATCCTTATAATTATCTAGTTTTTCTTTTCTCTGTATTGCTCATGGAAACATAATTCCCAAAGTAACATTCTGGGGTTTTCCCTTAGCAGTTTCTGCTACTAAACTGCAAAACTTGCCCAAAGGAACCCTTTTTTCCATTTTGACTAGCTGCCAGAATCATGCCAATTCCTGCAGATGACTTATACTCCCCCAGAGAAGGACTGTATATGCATGCATATGAGTGGTTTCCCTTTATAATGCTATGAATTTTGTGTTCTATAATTAGGCCCTTGTAAGTTTTATCAGACAGTCAAGAGGGTACATGAAAACCCCACTACAAAGGTGCTGTCAAATAGTTTCTTGACAATTACTGAAACTTTTAAGTCAATTTGCATTGCCAAGCACTAGCTTTGAGGAATATTAGAGAAGTTCAAAATAATTCACTCAACCAAACCCAGTTACAGGGGTAGGATTTTCAAAAGAATATATTGTATTGCTCCTTTTATATGCCTAATTAAAGGCTAACATTATGTTGATTATGTGCCCAGCAATATAGTCCCAGGGCACCCTCATGAGGATGTACCATCAAATAATAATAACCTCCTTTTTATAGACCTACTGAAGAAATAGCTACAGTTGCAAGTGATAGAGGCAGCAAATGAACATAAAATCTATCAAAGCAGAGGCAGGCTTTGGAAGGAGAGGGGAACTGTAGAGTTCAAAGGAACTCTGAGACCATACTAAGGTCATTCCAAAAAACAGATCTAAGAAGAAAGTTGGGGTTTGGAGTGGGTAAACATCATTGGTTTCTTCCCCAAACCATCTAGGATTCTGAAAGACATTGCATGCCAAAGCCAGGGTAACAACTTAGATCATTCCAATATGCCTTTTCCCATTATTTATTTTCATTCTCTTTGAATGAAATACTTTGGTATTTGATTCATGTCTGCCAATCAGTTGATGGAGAATTGGCTGGGTATTTGACCCGTCCTGCAGGCCAAACAGACGTGGGTGACCGAAACCGGAAAGCGCCGGGGGAGCAAGGCTCGAGGGAGGTCTAAGAGACCTGGGGACAAGATCACAAAGAGGAAGGAGACCGAGGCATAGTTGGTAGCAGGCAGTCTCTCTTTATTGCACCAGGGGAGGGTTTATATAAGCAATCACTACAAAGTCATATCCTGGGGGTGGAGTTTTTCATCTCATTGGTGTGAGCCCCTCCAGACCAAACCAAAAAAGGGCACGATTCCCTATCCCAGGTCGTATTCCCTTCTGGTTGGTTGGTGGCTGCTTAGTCTCAGACCAGGAAGTCTTTCTAGCGCTGGGCTGGCAGAGCCACGTCGGCAGGTCAGGACTTCCTAGTACTCTCTTCCCCACAGGAAGGGCATTGGTCCATTGTGCCCTTAACAACTAAGAAGAGGGGAAGATAGTAACCGACAATTCAGTCTCCAGTCTCCGGCATGTCCCCCGTTTTTATTTAAAAAGGGTAGGTGGCTGGCCTGTCTTAGGCTATGTGGCCTGACTCCATGCCTGGTACCGAAAGTGGGCAGGGCCCCTGTCTTAGGCTATGTGGGTGGCCCCCACCTCCAGCATTTCTGGTAGGTGGACCCACAATAATCCCGTCATTGGGTACCTCTGCAGCCAATGGTATGATTATCCAGGTCATGGGGCCACAATATTCCCGTCATTGGCGCAGTCCACAGCTTCCCTGTCGGGAACATAGTGGAGGAGATTCATAGAAATCAGAGTAAGGGTAAAGTATCAATATCACACACAAGGAATAATGGGAGCTAAGATGCTCAAGGATGGGGAGAACAGGGGAGGGGTTGGTGGGCTGTTCAGCAAGGGGAGCAGAGTCTCTTCTTCCACCTCCGGTACCAAGGTTCTTTAAGGAGATCTTCGGTAAACTGAAGCCGGTTATCTGGGGGCTCAGGGACGTCATGTTCCTGTAGCCTGCTGTAAAATATATGTCTCTTCCGGTCAATAGCTGAATCTATCTGAGATTTAACAAGGGTGGTTAGTTTGTTAAAGGCCCAAGGGCCGAAAGAAATGAGTAGGAGAAGGCCCAAGAGTGGTCCAAGAAGGCTAGGAAGGAGTGTAGAAAGCCACGGGGAGGCGGAGAACCAGTTCTTATACCAGGATTCTTGTTGTTCCCTCTCCTTTTTCCTTCTTTCTAAGCTCTCTCTGACCTTACTCAAGCTGTTTTCCACAAGTCCTAGCTTATCTGAGTAAAAGCAGCACTCTTCTTTCAGGGCTGCGCACAGACCTCCTTGTTGTAGGAAGAGGAGGTCCAAACCTCTTCTGTTTTGTAACACAACTTCCGCCAGAGATGCTACTGAGTCTTTGAGGTGCTGTAATCCTGTCTGTAGTTCCTCTAAATCCTTATCTATAGCTGCACTAAGCTGTGCTATCTGTTTATCATTTTGGACGAGGGAGGCAATACCGGTACCCGTCCCCACAGCTCCTAGACCCAAAAGGACGGTTAATGTTAATGCAGTTAGTGGTTCTCTTTTTACCTTTTGGGAGCTTTCTCTCCCTTGTTGCCAGATATTTAGGAAGTCATCATTTAGATAAAAGGTGACATGAGGGAACAAAACTACCAATACACAGTAATCACGGGAGCTGATGAACTTGGAGATAACTAGAAAGGTGGTAAGGCCGGAGGAACAGGCAAAATAGTGGCCAGTAGGCGCAGAAGCATAAGTATGGTTATCAGAGACGATTACAGTCTGATTGCATATAGCTTCGAGCTGAAGAGGAGGGAGCGTATCGGGGCCCAGAATGCAGGTGCCAATGCCAGTAATTAAGCTAAGTGTCAGGCCTTGTTTTTTGTCGGTACCCCACCTAAGTTGTGAGATCTCTGATGTATAGTTGGGTGCACCGAACTGAGCCATGCCTTCATAAAAGGGGGGGGCGGAGGAGTAGCAGACCCAGCATCCTTCAATGAATGATACGTTTAGAGTGTGTAGGGTTTGTATGGAGGCATTAACCAGACTTAGAATCATGGAGGCAGGCGGTGATGGTCCGTGGAGTATAGTGGGGCGAAAAAGAGTGGTGTTAGAGAGAGGGGGGATTGCTGTGTATGCCAGATTGCCCCCACAAACAAAAACTTGCCCTAGTGGGGGGTACAGGGGGTCAGAGGTATTCGTCCAGGAAGAGCAATTGGGGGGCAGGGAGGACCCAACATTGAGGGTAATAGAGTTATGGGGGGTAATTCCGGTGTAGCAAGGGGAGGGGAGAGCAAAGGGGATGCCGGGCTGAACCTTAAAGTATTTAAAACCAAACCCATTCCAATTCCCAGGAATACCCTTCTATAGACAAGGTGGGAAACCTGTGACTAGTTCTGAAAAGTTAGTGTCTCTGAAAAAGAGTCCCATTATTATCATAGTATAGTCCATCATCTTTAAACATGTGAGAAATATTGCCTTGGATGATAAATTTGGTTATTGTCTCACTCCATGACATCACCCTTAACCATGGTGGATTCCTGACGAACGCCCATCTCTGTTGTTCCTTCGGTGCTGGGTCGATGGACGCAGTGTTCTTGAGTGTCATGATAAGTACGAGAAAAATGAAAGGAGTCATCGTGACCTAGTTGATTAAGCTTCTCCAGAAGTTTTTTCATCTGCCACCGATAGCACCTCCTCACTTCCTGTGACCGCTTCACCTTGGCAGTTGTCCTCTATCACTCTTATTCTTTTCACTGGAACCCAAACTTCTTTATTATCATCTGTTAAAACACAAACATACCCTTTTCCCCACGTTAACACTGTATGAGGACCAAATCAATTTTTATTCTCATCGTGCCTCATTACTGGCTGCTTTCAGGGCACTTGTTATTGCTGATTCATTCTTTGCAGACTCCTTATTAGGAAATGTTAAGAATTTCATAGCAGCCAATAAGCCATCATTATCAAATTTTAAATAATTTAGAATATAAACAGCCAAACAGCCAATTGTAATTTGTCATCAATTTAGAGTATAAACAGCCAATTGCGAATTTATCAACTCCTGGTCCAACTCCTCCTTTTTCTTTTTGCAAGTAAGTGTCCAGGGATCGATTTGCTCGTTCCACTATAGCTTGACCAGTGGGATTATGGGGGATTCCAGTGACATGTAAAATGGAAAATTCCACCATGAACTGTTCAATGGCTTTACTGACGTAAGCTGGACCATTGTTTGGTTTAATGCCTTTTGGTACTGCATGATTTTGAATGTGACCAAGTGTGTGTGATATAAAATATTGTTGTTTTGGCCCTTATTGCTGGTTGAACTTCCATAGTTATCTGTTTAATACTATCTGCCCTATCAGGAATATAGGCTGACTCTACTCTAGGTATCAATGGTACTGTATAATTTCTGTCTGTGATGATATTGCAAGGTTCTTTCACATATAATAATGCTTGCAATACTTCATATAATTCATTTTGTTGTGTAAAAGTAAATGTTGTTTTAAATTTATGCATCTGCTTTGTAGATGAAATATACATAGATGCCCTAAAATTTTTGTTGCATCTGTAAAAACATTAACTCCCTCTACCAGTGAGGAAGAGCATTTGTCGGTCCAAGACCATGGCCACGTGGCAAATTGCCACCCAGAAGGAATTGGGAACCCGTGTTGGAGATTCTGATTAATCAATATCTGCCATTCCACAAACTCTTGTATGCAGTTCTCTGTTTGTTGACTTGTATACATAGTTTATATTGTGTTAAGTTGTGAGGGTTCTGTCCTATTAACATCCTTACTCTCTTCACTGCCTTATGTATGATTTGGGCTACCAGCACAGCATAAGGCACACAAGCTCTGTTCTTTATCTGAGCCAAATGTACCCACTCAATAATCCCTTGTTTTTGATGTAAAACTCCAGTGGGAATTTTTTCAGTGAATAAAATTGTTACTTTCAAGTCCTGTGATTCTAATATCCTGCTAGTAATACACTCCATAATCTTTTTCTGCACTAATTTCAAACATTCCAGTGCTTCATCTGTCCATTCTCTGCATGAGTTTAATTGAGAAGGACCTTTCAATAAATCATATAATGGTTTCATTTGATCAGTTGTAATTCCCAACTGTGGCCTACACCACTGAATTTCTCCTATCAATTTCTGAAAGTCATTTAAAGTTGTAACCTTTGTAGAATCTATGATAGGTGACTTCAAACTTAAGCCTTACCACCTTACATCATTGTTTCACAGGCTAGTTTCTCCTTCTCTGATTACATTTACTCTGAAAAAGAAAACTTTTTAGAAATTAAGTTGTTAATAAGTTCAAATACTAAATTTAACTTTTGCTTAAGCCAAGGAATGACTACAAGTTCAGATTAAAAGAGCAAGATCTTTCCTGCTTCATAGACCATTACATATTAATTTATCAATACATTGTCTTGAAAATGAAAATTTAAAACCGTTTAAAATTTCTCCTGTTGTTAACAGTCACTAAACTTTTACAAAATTTAGTTGAAAACCTTCAAAATAATAGTTCTCTTCTCTTGATCTAATCTGGAATGATAAAAGTTACAATTCACTGTAGACCCAGCTGAATGATAGTTGGGACTGCAGGGCAAAAATCTTAATGGTTCCATCCTTTACTCAAGTAAATTTTACTTCTGTGTCCACTCCTTAAGAACTTCTTTGAATGAGAGAGTTTTTGAATTCCTCAGCTGAAGGGAGGGAGACTTCTGGACAACTGCCCAGTGGCGCCAAGTCTGTTCCATTCTGCTGGAGAGTTTCAAAAGCTTTATCTCTGCTGAGGTGTTCCTTTAAGATTTATGCATATTTCCAATTTTCCTAGTGCCAAATAATTTAACAAATCCTGATCTGTTTTAAACATCCAATTAGGAGTGACACGTGTCACTTAAAATGTGAACAGAATAACTACCTTTTGGTTACTTCTCATTATACAAAATACTTTTCTTTTAGGTGAGATTTAGGTGAAAATGCTGATCAGCCTGCACCAGATCTCATCTCGTCTCTCTCCACCCTCACAATTTGGCCAGAATTGGAGGGAAGAGAGTAAAGCGAGAGAGAGTTTAACCAAAACTTTCAAATAATTTCCAAAACTTTTATGCTTTCCTTAAACTTCATATCCATGTTGTTTTCCTAATGGGCTTTGATTAAAGCCCCCTTTAAAACTGCACAGACACTATGTCCCTGCATTTCCCATCCAAGACTACACCTTCCAATCACATAAACTAAATAATATAAGATTAGTTCCTCTCTTTCTCTCTCCCATACTTCTCCCCGATGCTGCAGTCATCAGAGAGAAGGGAGGAGGGGGAGGGAAAGAGATAACATTCCAAGGTCCAGCCACCCTGGAGCCGACCGTAATAACTCACAAACACACGCACACAGAACATGTAAAGACAGAACACATATACAGACAATAAAAGAATCCAAAATACTGAGAAAAAATTGTCAGAAATCCTCTGTACACATTATAACTCTGGCTTAATTTCTATCACTGTGTAACTAAGCCTTGCATAAGATTCCCTGTCTAGACTTTCTCCCATACAAGACTGCTCTTTTAGACTTATTCCTGCAACTTTTTACTACACCACAGATATGTGCTGAGTGCCAGAAAAATCATAGAAGTCTTTCTTCTTAACCCTTATTCCTCTCTCTCCAAGGAGTCGTTTCAAATTCTGAACGAAAAGTTGCTCCTTAGAGAGTTGTGATCCCATGGTTGCGATAGACGTGAACACTTACACTTACCTTAACGGGGTCCGGACGAACTGGGACGTCTATCGCGGCAGCAGACCAGCATTCAGGGTCGCCCCACGTTGGGCGCCAATTGACCCGTCCTGCAGGCCAAACAGACGTGGGTGACCGAAACCGGAAAGCGCCGGGGGAGCAAGGCTCGAGGGAGGTCTAAGAGACCTGGGGACAAGATCACAAAGAGGAAGGAGACCGAGGCATAGTTGGTAGCAGGCAGTCTCTCTTTATTGCACCAGGGGAGGGTTTATATAAGCAATCACTACAAAGTCATATCCTGGGGGTGGAGTTTTTCATCTCATTGGTGTGAGCCCCTCCAGACCAAACCAAAAAAGGGCACGATTCCCTATCCCAGGTCGTATTCCCTTCTGGTTGGTTGGTGGCTGCTTAGTCTCAGACCAGGAAGTCTTTCTAGCGCTGGGCTGGCAGAGCCACGTCGGCAGGTCAGGACTTCCTAGTACTCTCTTCCCCACAGGAAGGGCATTGGTCCATTGTGCCCTTAACAACTAAGAAGAGGGGAAGATAGTAACCGACAATTCAGTCTCCAGTCTCCGGCAGGTATTCAAGAAACAGTTTTTTTTTACACTAAATATAATTAGTATTATTTACCAAACATCTGTTATTGAGCTTGGAGTAATAATAGTTTTTATATTTGAATGGGTTATTCTATTAATAGCAAGAATTTCTCCATGTTTGTCCTTTAATTGCTCTTTCCACCCTTCTAAGTGACAGATAGTGAGTGACCAGAGGAGCAAATGGTAGAATGATAGAATGAGAAGATAAGCAAGTTTGGGCACATCACTACATCAGAATCCTGGAAAATTCTGAAAAAAAATCAACAACTCCTTTATTGTGGGGCTTAACTTGGCTCCAGAACAAGGAAAACAGGGAATCACACCTTCGAATTCATAAGGACATGATAAGGGCTTGACTATCTCAGAAAATCAAATACCTCTACAAATAGTTCAGTAGAAAAGGTAAGTACCAATAAGAAAGAGAACAAAACCAAAAACATTCATATTAATCATCATGAAGATGATTGGATTGGATTCTGATTATACTGAAAGGTATATGCTATGTTTTTAATAAAGATTTAGAAAGAGTTAATTCCATATCTGATTCCCCTCCTGTTCCCTCCCAACTCTTGGTTAACTTTTTATATCACTCCATTTCTTTCAATCTCAGATATATTCCTCATTTTTCTATTTCTTTTTGAGTCTGATTGGAGAGACATAAATACAAATTTTGTAGTTAAAGAAGAAAATAGAGAGAATCCTGTTTAACCTTATATCCCATGAAAGAATCCTTCTTACATATCCCTGATAGGGGATAATGCTATAATCTAACCTTGTGCTCTCTTCTCCAAAACACCCTTGTATTATTAAATAACAATAGTTTTTAAAACACCAGTACAATGTATTCTTCTTGAGAGCAGAGATTACTTCATTTTTTTTTGGTTTTAATGTCACCAATATCTATTGTGATTTGTTGACCAAAGAAAACACTTAACAATTTTTTTTTTAATTAGTCACTGATAAATGGCAAACTGAAGCCTCCACAGTTGAATACTCAAAGCAATGGTTCTCTTCAGGCTGGGGCAGTTCATTCCAATCTTGAACAGTTCCAAAAACTAGAAACTTTATCCTTAAAGCTCCTGATATCTTAGAAGCATTTACCTCCTCTCCTAGGGAGGCTCTCTGGGACTACATGCCTGACTTACCCTTCTCCCCCATCCACAATTTCCAAAGTTATAGGTGAAATTGGAATACTTAATTGTCTCTGTGAAGCAACTGGGTCCTTAAAGTCCATTAATTTCAACAGAAATTCTTTTATTGAAATTTGATTTGATACAATAGAATTGAGAATTTTGCTTAGTGAGTCTTTTTTAAACCACTTGCTAAATGTTTGATAAGAAATAAGCTACATTTTTGATAACAGATAAAGAAGTAAAGTCAATGCAAATATACGATTTATCAGTGAGAGGTGATGCAGAGAAACAAAGCAATAAATGCTATGAAGTACCTTAGTTTTAGAAGAGATAAAAGTGGAAAGTATGTATGAGCATGTGGAATATCCAATATAACTCCAACTAAGCATTCTTTAAAGGGTTCATAATAGTTCATTTCCTTTTTCTTTTTCTAGCTCTCCTGATCTTCCTGATTGGAGCTCAAACTGAGAAGCTGAAATACCATGCAGAAGGTCATTCTTGTGACAGTTCCCCTTAGGTCAAGAAAAGTAGCAACTATTTGAAATATCTAGACAGCATGTTCTCTAGAGCCTACAAGCCTGCCTTTTTGACCATTGGCCTAGAAAATTGTGAAAGAGATATCAAATGTAAATTTCTCTTACAAGTCAAGAATTTGATGCTTAATCTAATAAAACTCTGAATCCTGTCAGTATACGATTGAATAACTTTATTGATTTGGATGTACAATAATGATACCATTTCTAGAAGCAATGTCAAGTCAACAAATGTAATTTGTAGATTTTTAATTAAAGTGCAGTAGTAATCTCACTCAGATCATGAATATAAGAGGAATCATTGTATTTATTGATTCAAGGCTCATTTGACAGTTCAGTGTTTCTGTGTGTATATCTATAAATGCATGTTGGCTATTATATAAACCTGAAAAGATGCAGCTTTCATAATTCCCCACTTTATAGTATACCTCTCTGCATACCAGTCATTCTCCCTTCAAGAGGACATTTTGGGTTCCTTGATATACAAGATTATGTAATTTTATTCCTTCGATATCTAGGAAAGCATCTTCTACTTCTAGGGGTAGAGAGGGTATTCTGTACCTGTGATTTCATGAGTGTAGAGAGTTTCCCAGTGGGGAGGAACTCTTTTTTTCACACAAGATATGCAACTAAGACAATTTTAACTTTGGCTGAGGTACTGAATGAGTGACTTGCCCAGGGTTGCAAAGTCAATATATATCAGAGGTGGAAACTGGACAAGGTTAAAACTAGATTTATAACTGGTTCTCTGCCATGTTGCTTCTGATTCTGCAAAACAAGTGCATAAAAGATGTTTGTTGAATGGAACAGAACTGAATGATAATATTAGAAGAAAACATTTCTAAAAGTAAAAAGATTTACTTTATGCAATTGATAGTCTCCCATACTGAAAGCAAATAGGATAGAGTGGCAAAAATAATTTGGTATAAATAACACTGGCCTGAAAGTGTTAAAAACCTGTATTCCCAATTTGGATCTATTGGTACCTGATTTTATTGTCCATAGTTTCTTTCTTCTTTGATATAAGGAATGTGATTAGATCATCTTTTGAAGGGGTGTAGTAAGAGTCAAGTACACATCTTTACCATCAACAGAATAATGTGAGTTCTGTCACATTTTTCTTACTTATTCAGATTTTTTTTTTTTGGATTTTCAGACATCTAACAAATGAGCTATTTCTCACAGCATTGTGTCATTGGTAAAGTTGGTCTCTTCTAAGTGATTGATACAAATGCTGACTAGCACAAAAATAAGGAAAGATTCCTGGGGCACTCAACCAGAGACATGACTTTAGGTGAACATTGATTAGCCTACACTTGGGAATCCATTCTACTGTAAATTGGTCTAACCAACATAAGAATACTATTAGACTTTTTTTCTGAAATCCAAGTAAACTATGACTATAAAGCATTGCACTGATCTTCTAGATTTGTCCTAACACAAAGGCAAGAAGATTAATCTGATAATGACCTGATTGTAATTAAGTTAATATAGTTTTCAGCCATCATATCCTCCCAAGTGTTTAGCAACCTTATCTTTTGATTTTTCAAATGTAATTCATTTGAACTAGAATTTATTGAGACCTGCTAGACAGTGCCTTATCTCTTCTCATTTATTTTGGATTTCCATTTCCTTCTAAGAACTGCTATTTTATTTTCCCAGTTCCAAGAATGGGAAAAAAAGAAAAAAGAATCAAAACCTAAATGAGAGTTGAGTGATTTAGCTTCATCTTCAGTCATCCTGGGAAGCTCATAATGTCTTTTTGTTGGCGATCTTTCCTTAATCCCAACATTTCTTGTATTCCCCCAAGTCCTTACGGGTGTTCTTAACATTCACTGTAATCATCGCTTTTTCTAGTCTTTTGTACTCCCAACATTCTTTCGGAAATGTCCTCATCTTTTGTAATTGATCCCATTATGTGTATTCACATTCATGTCTTTTTATAATACAAATTCAATTTTAAATGAATGGATCCTCCAAAGGTCTATCTTCTCATTTAACAGATAAGGGAATAGAGTGTAAGGGTGGGTGGATGACCCAGTGAAGGTAACTCAGATAATTAGGAAAAATCTCAACTGAGATCCTAAGACCTCAAATACAGTGCTAAGGTCTCATGCAGCGAGCTTGGGTCACTTTACACAACCCTTCCTTTTCTTCTTCATGTCAATTATTTCTTTTTATGTCTTCAGCATTTCATTCTTAAGAGCTTCCCATTTCTCTGGGGTTGATTTCTACAAAATTGTAGAGCATTGTTTCCTACTCGTTCTTTCTGTGGAACCCATGAAAATATATCTCCCCAAATCTGAGGTTCCTATCCTGAGGTTTTCCCTCTATCAAGAACTGCAAGGTTCCCATTATTTACACTTCATTATTTCTTGCTAAAAATAGAGTTGAAAATAATAGTTCTGCTTGTCACTTCCTCAACTTTCTGAAGAATGAAGTTATTAAGGTGAATCACAAATTTATCAGCTGTTTTTCCTCTATTTTCCTTCCCTCACCCTCATACCCTTTCTAAATACCCTGGCCTTTTCTAGTTTCAACAACCAAGTTCATTAGAATCCTTGTGTTTGGGGTACAGAGAGTGGTAAAGAGTAACCTTAACTTCTGTTCTTTGTTACATCTGGAATTCTCTCTTTCCCTTTCTTCTCTTGGTGAATCCCTATCTATCCTTTTTAGCCAAACTCAAAAATTTCTTCCATGAAGCCTTCCCTTGGCAATAGTTTTCCCATTAGTCATATGGAGGTGATTGCATATTCATACAGTGAATCCTCTTTATTTTGCACATCAGGAAAATAAGGCCCAGATATTTTAAGTTTTGTTGAAATCTTATATGCATGGTCAGAAAAAGATGGAAAGATAGGATGGTGCTCAACTGTGGAGGGTCTTGAAATCCAGTCAAATAAATCTGAACCATATTCAGTAGGTAATGAGGAAACATAAAATATTTTTGAACAGAGGAAAAATTATGCAATATAATGGATAAAACAAAGGGTGAGAAGAGAATGAAGATTGAAAAGACTTATAAGTGGGCTATTACAAAATACTAGATGGTTATAATAAAGCTATTAGTAGGGTGATGGAAGGAGGAAATGAATAAAAGAATGACATGGACACACAATATTCCTACTTAACCAGCCTAGGTTTCTATCTGCAAGGTTTGAAGGTTTAGGGTGAAATGCATTCATTAGAGAAAGGAATAGACACTTCTGCTCCCTCCCACTATAGGAATGTGGGCAGGCCAGATTGCTTCCAGATCTGGCCTTTCTCCTCTCTGGGGACATCCCAGGAGGCTGACCTTTCTTTATCCACACTGTTTACTCCAGTCTCCTTTTCTTAGTCTTTGGCTTTCCTAAGCAGCCTGTGCTGTTCACCTGCATCTGGTGAACTAGTAATTAGTCTAGGAGCTGAATGATTTTGAGTCATCTCCTAAATATTTCTGCCATTTACAAACTTAGGAGAGTTATTAATAAAATCAAAATAAAAATTCTCATACAATTAAATCCCTGCCCAACTAGAGCATCTCTAGAAAATTCTGGACAGTGGTTTAAACTTCTAATCCTCTCAGTGTTGTATATTCCACTTTGGTCCATTGCATCCTCCTTCTTCTCTGTCCTCTTTCTCCTATATACTCAAGTAATTTGCAGACATGAGTCACAAATAAATTTTAATCAATCATGGCATAAATGATACAAAAAAATAAGAAAATGGAAACAACTTAAGGTAATAAAGAAAATTATGCAGGAAACACAGGCCCTAGGGAAGAGGGATACTAGAGCTGAAGATTCACAGTGAATCATTTCATTCCGTTCAAACCACTTTCAGGAAAGTTGTTTCCTTATAATCAGAGACTGGGTGTAACGGCAAGGACCATAGCACACACAAGGACCCTGCTGTACATGTTCTTAGATCTGCCTTTCTAAAAGGGAAGCAACTTTTGAGGAGTCAATCGTTTAGTTTAATCAATATCATTTACTTAGTTCGGGGGAAAAATCAGCACCCTGAACTTCAGAGAAAATAAAATCAGAGAAATAAATAAAAACAGATAGGGTTTCCAACTATCTGACCATATATACATAGTTACTGGAGAGGGAGAAGCACCAAAATCTAGATTTTCAAAGGGGTAAGGGGGACTCCTTAGCAGCTACCCAGAGTATCATCTGGCCAAACACTTCCAATGAGTAAACCCCAAAATAAAACTCACCTCAGAGTATTTATACACTTTTCAAAGTCAAAAGGGCTTTACCCTCTGACCTATTGCCTCAGTAAAAATTAACAAAAGGTATTGAGGTCTACTAATGGGTGAGGAAGATCTTTAATTTCTCCCTCCACCACCACCACCTCCATCATTCACCTTGTATTAACATGACACTTGGCCACTGGAACCCAACATACAATACCTTCCTTAGAGAATTCACTTTGAAACGTCTTTTTGGAGGTTTGTCTTTCCCTCTTTACAATTACTTGGCACCTTTTGCAGAACTCTGGCCTTGGAATCAGGTACTCCTGAGTTCAAATAAAGAATCAGACCCTTACTAGTTGTGAGAATGTGATCCAGTCACTTAACTGTGTGTGTCTCAGTTTCCTTACCCGTCAAATGAGGACAATTATACTACCTACTTCTCAGGATTGTTGTGAGAATTAAACGATATATCTCTAAAGCAGTACCTGGCATATATAATACGTGATTAACAGTTATTTCCTTCCCTCCTTCCTTCTTCCTTTCTTTTCCTTCTTTACCTCTTTCCTTTCTTATTTCCCTACCTTGTTCCTTCCCTTCTCTTTCCTTCTACTTTTCTTTCTTCTCTCCTTTTTTTATTCTTTTCCTCCTTTCTTGCTTCCCTCTTTCCTTGATTCCTTCCTTCCCTCATTACCTCCTTTCTTCTTCCTCCACAACCTACATATCACTTCGCTCAAGATCACTGCCCCTGCCCACCACTCCTCCCACCCTCGGAGGATATAACTCCAAGGATCCTCTTGGAGTTATAAAAATTTCCAAAACATTCAGAGTATTCTCGGGGCTCAGACCTCATGAGAGTTTAAATTCATCCCAGGCCAAAAAGAAAATGTTCTGTCTAATATTATTATTCCCAGAAATCACAGGTTTCAAAACTTTCTTTTCCTGTGTACAGAGACAGTTATCTGAACACTAAGGTAGAAATGTTTCAGAGGGGAAATCAGCAGGACCTGATGCTTGATTTATATGAGAGCACAGGTGAAGTTTGGTTGTTATTGTGGTTTAAAGACTGAGGAAGACAGAGAACAGTCATAGGTAGATGATGAGAAATTGAAGAGTGAGGAAGACATTGGAGATGGATGAACTAGAGAGAATGACTTCAGGGGGAAAGGAGGGATAGGGTGAAGGATACAAGTGGGTGATTATAAGCAAAGACTCTAGGCCAGGCTCATCATTTTACAAATGATGCCACTGAGGCACAGGAAATTTAAATGACTTGTCCGGGGCCATGCAAGTAGTAGACTTTAAAGGTGAGACCTGAAACAAGATCTTCTGACTCCAGAGCAAGTTTTCTTTCCACAATATTAAGTTGCCTCCGTATTAACTTTAGCAAGGGAGGAGGAGGAAGGAAAGGATGATGATAAGAAATAGTGATATGGGAGGGAGAGTGTCAAGTTGTGTTACAATAATCTTTCAGCGAAGAGGTAGGCTAGAAACACAGAGAGGAACACACCGGAGTCTATAAGGAGCTATAGCTAAACAACAGTGCTCCAATCTTGTTCTGTTTTGTTTCCAATTAAATAATCCAAGGGGGACCTATTAAATGACTACTGTACAGAAGGCACTGTGCTACACTCTTTGGGATATCCCCTGCCTTCCCAGAGTTTCCATTGTAATGGGGGAATTCTAGTAAGAGACACTGGATAGGAAATCTCAACTAGGCTCCTTACTACTAGTTTACCTTCAGGCAAATCCTTCAAACTCCCAGAGCCTCATTTGCATATCTGTTAAAAATTGTTAGACTCCATTTGATCCCACTCAAATCTAAAACCTCAGATCTCATTTTATCCTTATAATAATCCTATCAGATAACTTGGAAAGACATTTTCATCCTCTTGTTACAGATGAAGGAATTCAGAAACTTTAAGTGACATGAAGGTTACCAAATGGAAATAGGACCAGAATTTTTTGTGCCTCTTCAGGCTTTTTCTCCTGTAACAAGCTACAGAAATCCAAATTTTATTCTTCAAGGATTCATGAAGTTAGTAGAATGATTTCTTAGATTTGGTATGAGCTGATTTCATTTTCTCTCAAATGATGATACTTATTTAAGTGATGTTATTAAATATGTGAAAATGGTATCAGATTGCATGCCATCTTGGGGAGTTGGGAGAGGAGGAAAGGGGAGAAAATTTAAAACTTATGGGAATATTGAAAACTAAAAATAAATAAATTAACTTAAAAAATATATATGTGAAAATGAAAAAGATCAGCCATGGTATTCAGTGGTACTGGTCCATAGAGTTTAGCTCTTAGGCAGGTCTCATATGTGTGTTGTGAGAGAACAGTGAGTCCTCCACAAGTCCTAGGATTGGAGAGAGAAGGATAACAAGGGAGTTTCAGTGCAGATGGAGTTTGGGCATTATATTTTCCATTTATTTCCATTATATTATTCCAATAACAGGATACTGATGAACAAATCAATTACATGACAAGAACCAAACAAAGGAAGCAGTGTTAGAGAAGGAAGCAATGTCAAAACTTTTATAGCCATACCTGAGAAAAAGCTTGATGAGAGGTAAGGTCCAGGTTCAACTGCCAGGGGAGCAATATGAGGTTGAGTAAGAACAGGAGCATGCATGAATAAAACAATGTTAAGTTTGCTCATGTGACAGCTGTCCCTATTCTTCCAACTCACCCCAAGTCTAGTCATCTTAGAAATCCTCATACTGTTGCTATACTCCTGAGCCTCAACAAGAACTATGGGATGATGGCATCACCTTTACCAGTATCAGCTAACCTATCTTTAACTTTCATAATATCCATGGTTTTTGTAAGGTAAAGGTCAAAAGCCTGAGTATTCTAGTTTGGAGTAAAAAAAAACTTAGATCAGTACCAAAATCTTGCTCAATTTAGTTGTATCATTCTGAATCACTAAAAGAAAAAAAAAATCAGATTTTTGACCATTCACTATGTGTATAGGAGAGACTTTTCATTCATTCTCTTCCTTTTTTTGCTATGTTTTAATTTGTAAATGACTTTCTTCAGTCTTTTCTTCATATTTCTGAATTACTAATAAATTTGTTACTATCATTAAATTATTATTTTTAAATAATATTTTAAATTAATTTAAATATAACTATTATTACATTATTACTGGATTACTATTACTATTAAATATCATTTATGATTATCCTTCTATGGAAGTAGAAAGCTGGGAAACAATTTTTACAGCCAGTTTCTCTGATAAAAAGCTTCATTTATACAATATATAGATAACTAAGATAAATCTATAAGAACACACATCATTCCTCAATTAATAAATGGTCAAAGGATATAAACAGGTAGTTTTCAGAGGAAGAAAATAAAGCTATTATTATGAAAAAATCCTCTAAATCACTATAGATTAGAAAAATGCACATTAATACAACTCTGAGGTACCACCTCACATCTATCAGGAAGATTGGCTAACAAAACAGGCAAATGATAAATGTTGGAGAAAATGTGGGAAAATTGGAACAATAATGCATTGTTGGAGGAGTTGTGAACTGATTCAACCATTCTGTAGAGCAATTTGGAATTATATCCAAAGGGCTATAAAACGGTGCATATTCTTTGACCAAGTAATACTACTTCTAGGTCTATATCCCAAAGAGACCATGAATACCACTTCCAGATCTGTATCCCCAAAAGACCTACATATACAAAAATATTTATAGCAGCTCTTTTTGTGGTGATAAAGAATTGGAAATTGAGGGGATGCTCATCAGTTGGGGAATGGCTGAACAAGTAGTGGTATATGAATGTAATCGAATATCATTGTTCTATAAAAAATGGTGAACAGGCAGCCTTCAGAAAAACCTGGAAAGACTTATACGAACTGATGCTGAGTGAAATGAGCAGAACCAGGAGAACACTGTACACAGTACCAGCCTCATTGTGCAATGACCGAATTTGGTAGACTTAATTCTTTTCAGCAATGCAAGGATCCAAGACAACTCCAAAAGACTAACGTTGGAAAATGCTATCTACATCCCGAGAAAGAACCCTGGAATCTGAATGCAGATGGAAGCATGCTATTTGCTCTCCTTTTCTTTGGTTGTTTTGTTTCTTCTTTCTCATGATTCCTCCCATTAGTCCTAATTCTTCTTTACATCATGACTAATGTGAAAATATGTTTAATATAAATGCATACTACAGTCTGTATCAGATTGCATGCCATCCTAGGAAGAAGCGGGGAGAAGATTTCCCCTATGTCATGGTCCTCTGTAAAAATGAAGGACAAATACAACAAGAAGAAAGGGGAAGAAAATTTAAAACTCATAATCTCATGGAAATAAATATTGAAACTAAAAATAAATAAATTGTTAAAAAAATTAAGTTATCCTCTAAAATAGTATAATGCAATACATTTAAGTGGACTATGTTTAAAGTATAAATAGATGCGATGTGAATTAATCTCCTATATGTAGCAGGATTTAAAATAAACAGGAAAAGTGTTTTTCATTGTTATCATTTAGGGAGAAAGACATAAATTTGTTTTGACAGATTGGTGATAAGACAACCATAAAGAAAGGCTATAAATGTAAACTGACATCATTTAATAAACAATATATCTTGGTATTCCTCAGAGATATATTTAAAGTAGGGTAATTAAATTGGTCATTTAGCAATAAATTATCATCATAGGTGAGAACGAAAAACAAGAATTATGGTAACCTTATTTCTAATGACAAGGCATGGACAATTCAGATCATTGGAAGCACCTCAATAACTAGAGCAAGCAACTTTCAGCCACTAACCTGTACCACAATCCCTCATCTTAATTCTCTTGCCTGGGTTTATGTTCTCATCACTTTGCATCTGCACTATTTATATAGGCTTCGAGTTGATTCCCCTGCCTTATATCTTTCCCCACTCCACTCCATCATGCACCAAGTTGCAAAGTGATTTTCCTTACATTCAGATCTTTTTCATTCCCTCTCCAACTGCCCATTTGTTCAATAAATTCCAGTGGTTCCCTCTTACCTCAGGATCAAATGCAATAGCCTCTACCTGGGATTTAAATCCCCTTACAAGTCTACCCCTTTCCTATCTTTCTAGACCTGTAGTAGAAGTTTCTGAGTTCCTATTGTCTGATCATTCACAGTCTGACACATTGTGCCTTGAAATCAACATAGCAATTTCATTTTGGTCCTCTTTGAGAATGAAGAACAATAGCTATCGCTTCCTATCTTTCTAGCCTTCTCAAATTTATTTATTTTTTACTCACTCCATGATCCAGCAACACCAACCCTTTTCCTGTTTCAACATTCCACCTCCAAAGTCTATGCCTTTTCACTAGTTATTCCCCTATATCTGGAATGTTATTCTTCCTCAGTTTGACCATCTGATTCTCTGGATTCCTTCAAGATATACCTCAAATCTCTTCTGCAGGAAACCATTCCAAGTCCTTCCTCCACAACTCTTCTGCACGATAGAACCTTCTATCTATTCTTACTCCATATATCTCATATGTTCATAGTTGTTTGTATGTCAGCTCCTTCATTAGACTGTCATCTCCTTGCTTTGTCCTTTCTTTATATCCCTAGTACTTAGCACACTGTTTAATCCAACGCGTGTATCAAAGTAAGTGCTGGTTAATAGCTTGTTGACTGATGGTCTGTTATCAGATCACCACTAACCAGGATCAGAACCATCTGGTTAGAAAAATATATTCGAGATGTCCCAGGGTGAGCAAAAATACTGCTATGATTTCTCCCCAAGCCTTATTTCTTTCTTAGGGGTTATGGATCCGGATTTTATGGGCTGTGATTTGTAGGCAAACATCAGATTCTGGACTACAGACTATCTTTTCCTCTCTGTGATTACCAGGGACCAAATAACGAATGACTTTCAAGACAAACAGCCCCAAGACATAGAAAGTGAAGGCTGAGGTCTACAGGGTAATTTTGGACTGACTTAGCTAACCAGCTGAGTACTCCCTGTGCCCCAGTTCCTTTCACAGAGCAGTTCCCTAGTGTCTGAGATGTCTCAGAGAAAGACAGCTTATGTGTGAAATATCTAAGTCACTGAGAAAGCCCCCAGTGCCACAGGTGCTCTGTTCCCTTGATATATGAAAATTTTCATTCATGTTGGTGCCAATGTGTTGTAGGAAAATGACTTCAGTCTTTATTTAATTTTCAATAGAAATCACTTCGTTTTAGCTGTAATCCTTGGAAATTTGGATTTAAAGATCATTACCCAAAGTTTTATCATCTAATTCTAAAGTACAATTTCTTAACATTTATTTTTGTGTGTCATAGACATATTTTAGCAATCCTGTAAAACCTATGGACCCCTTCTAAAAGTAATATTTTAAATGCATTAAAATATATGATTACAAAACTCAATTTTATTGAAATGCTTTGATCAAATACTATGTTTATATGTATGAATGTATATACGCATATACATATACACATACATAAATGTGTATATATACATATAGGTGTATATATATACATGCATATATGTATGCATACATGCATACACACATTTTATATATGTATATCTATATAGATATAGATACATATATACATATGTGTGTATATATGTATATATATATATATATCAACCAAATTCAACTACCCCAGGTTAAGAACTCTTAAACCAAAAGGTTTAATTTATTATCATGAATTCATTTTGTCAAGTCCATGACAATCCACATAAGAAATAGACTGATATTTCATCATTAACCCACATTGAACTATTGTGCGTGTGGAATTCATTTTCTAATTTGCTTTCAAACATCTTTCTGTTACAGCCTGATGTCCCAGAGGATATCCTAACAGTGCAGCCAAGCATGCCTATTGTTCCTCTGCATTTCTTAAATCAAAAGAAAAAGTATTTTTAAAAGTAGCTTCATGGATACACCCTCAAGGGACCAAAGCTAGAGAGATGTTTGCAGTCTACCTATGCTCTTTCCTCCCCACTAAGTGCACGCTAAGTCACCACAAGAAGAAAAGAGTGAGAAAAAAGACTTGAAAATTGTGCTAGACCAGGGGTGAGGAAGCTATGACCTCATGTGGCCCTCTAGGTCCCCAAGGGCAGATTCAGTCAAAGGACCATACCTGTGGCCTTGAGGCCTCAGATTTCCTATCTCTGTGATAGAGGATAATAGGCTGAAAATCTTGCTATTGTAGTGCCAGGGTTCTGGGAACCCTGAAATGAAAGGGTACAGGGCATGGATCTCCTTAAAAGAATTAGATCACTCGAATCTTCTTTCAGACCAAGTAATAAGTTAATTATGATACCAGTTGGGGTAGGCAGGATTCCTAATGAGCCTGCGCTATTTGTGATGCCAATACAAATGAGTCAGATTCTTAAGAAATCTGCATATTTGATGAGGATAAAATTGTCACTTTTAAACAGAAAGACTATGGGAAGATCTGGATGGCATCTGGGAGTGGCAAGTAGCCAGGGCTGTGCCAAGTGCAGACAATGAGTGCCACAATGAAAGGGCAGACGAAAGGATTATTGACTGGGATCGGCTGGGTCCTGAGATGAATGCCAGAAATATGGGCTCAGGGGTTTTGTTGCTCAAGTCCCAAAGACATGGTCTTTTTCTTGTAGGGGTTCAGAACAAATCCCATCCCCCATCACTACTAGCCTCAACAAATACTCTTAAAGTAGATTTAGAGTTTCTAATTAGACCTTTGACAAATTTCCCCCACCCCAAGGCAAAATAAAACAAAACAAAAATCCAAGCGTGAAAACAAGAAACAGGCAGTAAATAAGATAGACCTGCAGTCCTTAAGTTGTCTTCGAGTACACTTTCCTCAGATCAATTGTCATTCTTACATAGAGATCATGTTTTCTTTTACATTATTGGGTTTTACTACTCTTCCTCCAAACCAGCCTTTGCATTTTTGTATTTGCAGTTCCATTCAGTCTTCTCCTTTGTTTCTTTTCTGAGATTTGACAGGATGGATTCAAGGTTTGCATTTTGTTTTGTTTTTCCTCTTCTGCCCATTTTCAGCTGTGCGGGTCACAATCACTTTCCATATTTTTCTCTTAAACCAATTGTGAACATTCTGCTTTGAATCCATGTTCTCTTGTGAATGTATAAATTCTCCTCAACTCCTCAGATATTGATTCTTTTCTCCTTTGTCTTGCAATATTCATTCAGAGATATTTGGGTTTATTTAGAAGTTCTAGAGTCTATCTTTCCGTTTGTTTTCTTTTTCTTTTTTTATAATTTTAATAAGGGTGGGGAGAAATAGCCATCTGTGGAGATCTTTCTCTTTTTAACATATTCCTTGTTTGTGTTCATGCTCAAGATTTTTTAACTGTTACTTGATGCTTTCCTCTCTCTCTTAAAATTTTGATTTCTCCCCACATATTTCAATATTGTTCACTTTATGAATCCTTCCCCTTTTTGGTAGATACCTTGAGAGCTAGATCGACAAGAGGTCTTCATTTTTTACCAGACTTTTTTCTCTGACTCAAGTGACATACAGGGGTGACAAAATTAGCTTCATTCAGTCTTATTACCTCCAGGTTTGGTTGAACCTGCCATATTCTGGCAATCTGCTCATTTCTATCTTTTCCTTAGATGTCTGACCGAGCTGAGAAAACAGAACATTCTACTTTGCTGACCAATCAATCAACCAATCAAGTCACAGCAATCTTTCTACTTGTAACGGAAAGCACCTTGACATACACAGGAGGGTCTGCTACCACACGTTCTTGGATCTGTATTTCTAAAAGAAAAGGAAACTTTTGAGGGTTCAACAATCATTTTAATCAAGCACATGTATCATTCTCTTAGTACAAGGGAAAAATCAGCACCATGAACTTCAGAGAAAATACAGAGAAATCAAAATCAACAGACAGGGCTTCCAACTGTCTAACATAAGCAATACATACATCATAGATCAACAGACAGATCCAACTGTCTGACCATTACATACATACATAGTTACCAGAGAAAAAGCACCAACATCTGGGTTTTCAAAGTAGGGAGGGGTCCTTAGTGTCTGCCCAGAGTCTTCTCTGGCCAAACAAACACTTCCAAAGAGTAAGCCCCAAACTAAAACCTCATTTCATTTCAGAGTGTCTGGAATGTCTTTTTTTACATTTCTCATTCTCCTTTTTGAGGGCCAGAGGGCATCGCAACCTTTATGAACCAATGCCTCATTAACAAAAGGTGTGAGCTGCCCCAAAATCTTCCCTAATCAAACTCCACTTAATGTGCAGACCCATTAATGGATGAGGAAGCTCTTCCCATTAAGAAGCAAAATTATATTAACAATAAAGCAAAATACATTATCAATACACTACTATCCTATATCTCTGCCTCATCAGCACAGGCTTGACTGGGTCAGTCCTTGCTGACAGAGAATTGTGGGGTGGGAAAAAGGGCTGGATATGAGCTGGATGAGGCTATAACTTCAGGATGTGAGTTGCTGTGTAGATTCCAAGTGTGAGCCTATGGGTTTCTCATGTAGCCATACATGAAGCTTGGGGGCCAGTCAGGGGAGAATACTGAGTAAACTTTTAGCATTAGCAAAGTGCCTGGCCTTTAAACTTGACCATGTAACTGAAATTAATAAAAATCTTATGCACAATTCTTATTTGGGAAAGATCTGTTCTCCATTTTTCTGGTCATAGGACACTTTGCTCTTCCACAGCAAAAGGTTTCAGCATTATTGCTAAACATAATAGACTTTTTTTTTTTGCTTTTTAAATTGTTAGTTCCTAAAGATGTTGCTGACATGCTCAAAAGAAAGGAGGCCTTTTAAGAATCAGGATACCTATTTAACCATGTAAGATACTGCTAGAAGACCTAGAATTCCTCATTATAATCAATCTATCCCTGTCATGGAAATACTTTCCCAGTAGTCATAAGAATATAGACTTAGAGTTGAGAGGAAACTTAGAGACCATTGGGCACAATTCCTTCATTTTACAGATAAAGAAAATGAAGCCCAGAGGGGTAAATGATTTGCTCAGGGTAATGCAGCTAGTAATTGGCAATTCTTGAAACTCTACTATTAATTATTCATCTCTTTGTGCTAATCCAGGGCTGAGGGCCATTAGGTGCATTGCTACTAATTCTTATCTTGGGGAAAGTTTCTCTTTTTTTTCAAAAGTTTTCTTTAAATGCAAATACATTGGGAGGTACAACACTTAAAGTCTCTAACACTTAGATGGAGAAAAAAATGTTTTATCAGTTCACTTCCTTTCTTGACCTAAAGGACAATGGTTCTGGTGGATGTATAATTTCAAGAACACATTTGATATCTTTAAATTTCTATCTTGCTTCATATAGAACATCTCTAAAAATTCCAAAGCACCCCTCCTCCAACCACCCTGCTATTATCTGTCCTTGGAATTCAGGATGGCATAATTCATGGTTCTTAAAGTATTCCGGTTTTCACTTTTTTCCCTCAACCAGCTCTGGCCCCACCCTTCCAGAACTATGCAATATTCCTGCTCCATAAACTACAGTCCTGCAGACTTGAATCCAGTAACACAAAAACTCTGTTTTGATTATAGATGTGCCGACCTGCTCAATACTCTCAAACTCCAACTACTTTTTTTTTTCAAAGAAAGTTTATTAATCTTCAAGTGAATTGCAATTTCAGCCATCTCTCTTTATCTAGGGGAAAGTGAAAATAAGTGATGTCCAGTTAGCTTAAGCAAGGGGAAGAGGTTTTTTAATTTTCTAGGAATGTGATCTATTGTCCCATTTCATTTCAGAGTGTCTGGAATGTATTTTTTATGTTTCTCATGCTCCAAGTCTGATAACTTGTCCCATGATACCTAAAGCTTTTTTAATTTTTTTTTTGGGGGGGGGCGCATCCCAAGGAATCCAAATTTTCATGGTGATATAAAAATCAATCATGCAGACCCTGAATGACTGCTCTGTTGTAAAAGACTTGTCTTTTACAGTGGGTTAATAATAAAAGGTTTGGAGAGAGAAAGAGAAAAGTCTAAATTGTGAAATGTTGTACTTCTAAATTTCATTTGACAATTTGCCTTTTGTTTCCATGTAAGGAACTGAAGGAAGGCCTATGCCCATAAGTGACCATAAGTATCCCTTAGATTATGCAATGAGAGAATTAGGGCAGACATTTCTTTTCATTTCCAACAAGAAAGGCAATTGCCCTGACATCATGCATGAGTGACTCTTTACTGTGTAAATAAGTGAAGTCAAGTAAGTGAGAAGCAAATATTTTCTAGGTTTGCCTTTAGCAATTCTTCTGTTCACCTTTAACTCACCATTTACTAAGACACAGTGAGTGCTAATGAAGCAGAAGGGGATAGATAATAACATAGTTCAAGTGTAGATGAAAGTACAATGTGAAAAAAACTTAAAGCATTCTAGGTACTTGTATATATGCATATACATATTTGCAATGGAAAATGATGAGTAATGCAGGATACAAAATAAACCCACATAAATCATCTGAATTCTATATATATTACTAACAAAGTCCAACAGCAAGAGATAGAAAGAGAGATACTATTTAAAGTTGCTGTAGACACTATAAAATATTTCGGAGTTTACCTGCCAAAATAAACCCAGGGACTATATGTTTATAATTATAAAACACTTTTCACAAAAATAAAGTCAGATCTAAATAATTGCGAAAAAGCATCAGTTGCTCATGGGTAGGCTGAACTAATATAATAAAAATGAAAATTCTACCTAAATCAATTCACTTATCCAGTGCCATATCAATCAAACTACCAAAAATTACTTTATAGAGCCAGAAAAAAAATATCAAAATTCATCTGGAAGAGCAAAAGTTTCAGAATATCAAGGGGATTAATGAAAAAAAATGATAGGGAAGGTAGCCTAGCCATACCAGATCTTAAATTGTATTATAAAGCAGCAATCATGAAAACCACCTGGTTATTGGCTAAGAAATAGAGTAGATCAGTGGAATAGGTTAGGTGAACAAGACAGTAGTCAATGATTATAGCAGTCTAATGTTTGATAACCCCCGGACCCCAACTTCCAGTATAAGAACTCATTGTTTGACAAAAACTGCTGGGAAAACTGGAAAATAGTGTGGAGGAAACTGGGCATAAACCAATGTCTGACACCATATACCAGAAAAAAGTCCAAATGGGTACACAATCTAGGGCTAAAGGTTGATACTATAAGCCAATTGGAGAAGCAAGGAATAGTTTGTCAGATTTACAGAGGAATTTATGACAAAACAACAGAGAATATAACGAAATGCGAAATGGATAATTTTTCACATTAAACTGAAAAGTTTTTGCACAAACAAAGCCAATTCAACCAAGATTAGGAGGGAAGCAGAAAATTGGGAAAGAAAATTTACAATTAATGCCTGTGATAAAGCTTGTCTGTGGTAAAGGCAACATTTCTAAAATATATAGAGAATTGAGTCAAATTTACAGGAATACAAGTCATTCCCAAATTGATAAATGGTCAAAGAATATGAACAGGTAGTTTTCAGAGGAGAAATTAAAGCTATCTATAGTCAAATTAAAAAAATGATCTAAATCACTACTGAATAGAGAGATGCAAATCAAAATAACTCTTAGGTACCACATCACACTTACCAGTTTGGCTAACATGACAAAACAAGAAGATGATAAATGTTGGAGATGATGTGGGAGAGTAGGAACACTTATTCATTGTTAGTGGGGCTGTAGCTGTTCCAACCATTTTGGAGAGTAATTTGGAACCAAGCCCAAAGGGCTACAAAAATGTACATACATTTGACTCAGCAATATTGCTTCTAGAGCTATATCTCAAAGAGATCACAAACATGGGCAAAGGACCAGCATATACACAAATACTTATAACAGCTCTTTTTGTGTTGGCCAAGACCTGGAAATCAAAGGAATATCCATCAATTGGGGAATGGCTGAACAAATTGTGGTATATAAATGTAGTGGAATACTATTGTGCTATAAAAAATGATGAACAGGTGGACTTCAGAAAAACTTGTAGAGATTTATATGAACTGATGATGAGTGAAGTGAACAGAATAGACAGTAAGACCCACAGTGTGCTAGGACCGTATCTGGTGGACTTAGCCCTTTACAGCAACACAAGGACTCAAAACATTTCCATGATGCAAAATGCCATCCACATCCAGAGAAAGAACTATAAAGTTGGAACACAGAATGAAGCAGAGTATTTTCTCTTTTATTATGTTTTGTTTTATTTTGGTTTTTCCCACAGTTTCTTCTATTATTTTTTATTCTTCTATGCAATATGACTAATGTGAAAATACGTCTAATAAGAATGTATGTGTAGAATAAGATTGATGCTGTCATGGGGAGGGAGCAAGGGAGAGACAGGGAGAAAATTTAAAATTTATGGAAGTGATTGTTGAAAACTGAAAACAAATTATTACAAAAAAAGAAAAGAAAAATGATGAGTAAAATAGGGACAAAAAAATTAATCCCTATAACCTACCGAGAGTTCATTGGAGATATATATATATATATATATATATATATATATATATATGGACTCTCTTGCTAAGTCCGGTTGTAAAACTGAACTAATTAAATTATAGACTCCTTGAGGATAGACTGTCTTTTTCCTCTTTTTGTATCCCAACACTAAGGACAGTATCTGGCACGTAGTACATTGATTATCTTTCCCCAAACTGGCTTGTATATAGTGATGAGACCTGTTTTTGTCTTCTATGAAAATGCCATGGAAACAGCTGTATTCCCACATAAAGATATTTTTAGTTTCCTTCTCTAACAAATATTTGGGCTTAAATATTGAAAATAAATTCATTATTCATATAGCATTTAAATACATCTTATTAAAAAATTTCCTTCCTTTCTAGGCCATAAGGTGGCACAATGGATACAATGCTGGGAATGGAGTTTAGAAGGAGACAAGAATAAGCCTTTATATAATCCCTACTATGTTCTAGGCAACATAATAAGTGCTTTTTACAAATATTATCTCATTTCATCCTCACAATATTCCTGGGAGTTAAGTGCTATTATTATACTCTATTTTATACTAAAAGAAAATGAAATAAATAGAAGATAAAGGTAACTGACTTGCCCTTAGTCACGCAGCTAATAAATGTCCAAAGCCCCAAGTCCTGCCCTCTATCCACTGGGCCACTGGGTGCTCTGACTAATTCCTTCCACCCACTCCTTCCCCGTTCTGCACAGATAGCAAATATTTTGAAGTAGGATTGGAACTCAGATCTTTCTGACTCCAAGTACATCACTCTTTTTAATGAACTATTTAGGACAAAGTCATTTTTGTCCCATGTTTCTAATAGTTCTGCTACTCAGTAAGAGTTATTGGCACATGTGAAACTTATCAGTAAGCTGGCTGAAGATCTGAGCTATAACAGAGAAGCAGGATAAGCCAGTAACTCCATCATGGAGCAAACTCAAAGGAACACAGGTGAAAGTGAAGTGAAAGAAAAGGTAGCAATATTTTTCATATATTTCAGGAGTCCTTCCTAAGCATAAATCTGCTACTTGATTCATGAAATCTACAAGGTCAGAATTATACTTTATTGAGTGGGTGCATTTTTTGTTGTTTCGTTTTCTGTCGTGTCTGACTCTTCTTGACCACATTAGGGGTTTTCTTGGCAAAGACACTGGAGTGGTTTACCATTTCCTTCTCCAGATCATTTGACAGATAAAGAAACTAAGGCAAAGAGGAGTAAGTGACCTTCCTAGCATCACATAGCTACTAAATGTCTGAGGTTAGATTTGAACACAAGGAGTCATCCTGACTGCAGGTTTAGCACTGTGCCACCTAGTTGCCCCCATGGATGCATAAAATGATTTTATTTTGAAGTGCTTAGATGAAAAATGTTTTAATACCTTGAATCAATAAGCATTTAAGCACCTACATACCAGCCATGGTGACAAAATGAATCAATCTCTTACCTAAAGGAGCTCACATTTCTTTCACTGGGCAGAGCAGGTAGGAGAAGAATTATTCAAGAACAAATATAAATGTAAACAACATATAAGGGATCGGATCCTAATAGAACTCCCCCCAGCCCCAATATTCTTACTTCATTACAGGACCACTGTACCTACCTACCCCCAACCTCCTTCATGTATGCCTCACTGCTCACTAGAACAACAGATGTGCCCCTGAACTCTCAATTTCCACAGAAATAGCAGGCATGTCCATGTGATGGGAATCCAGCCACTGCCTCAACCTAGCTACTGCCTCCAGTCCTATTCCCACATATTTGAAAAGGTATGTTCTTGTATTCAGTCATCCATCCAGCCCAAGACAGGACTACAACGACTATCTATCTTGACCAGACAGGACCACAATAGCTAGCCAGTTGGAGGGGCAGCAAGATCAGAATGTTTAGCCAACAAGCCATAAATGGGACCCTTCCTCCATGATCTAATCTCTTAACAAACTCCTCCTGCTTTTTTAATATTAATCATATTTATATATTCTATGTAAATTTCTATTACACAATTTTAACTTTACCTTATAAAAATTCATCTTGCTTTCTCTGAAGTTGTCTACTCCTTGAGATTCGTCAATCTCAGTAAATGTCTATACTTGGATTAGAGGTGATCTAACTCTGAATTCTTTGAGATGGTTCCACCGCAACATATCATGAAACCCCAACAGTTTTTGGTGTCCCAGAGTTTAAACCTCCATATAAGTAAAACATGCAAAGCTTATAATAACCAAATTTTTTTTTTCAATAGTGGAAAAAAAAGTCATCAAATTTCCTTTCTTTTGTTGTTGATGTTTGTTCTTTGTTTTTGAAGAGGATTGTTGATGTTGTAGGTGATATCTGGACTCATGGGTGAATCAAATTTAAGTGAGATAGAGTTGCACAGATGTGTCAACCTCACTCTCTCTTCCAGAGATTGAAGTCCAGTGACAAGACAAAAGTCAAGATGACTGACTATGACACAGGATGCAGTGGGTAACCTTGGCATCTTCAGTGTCTGACCGCCTGCTTCAGCTGTCTTCATGGCCGCTAGAAGAAATTGTTCTCATCTGCCCATTCCCGTGGGGGAAGTCTTCACATGCTTGGTGTAGACACCAACCTAACTTACCAAAAGGTTTAAGACCCATTGCTTACCCTCAATTTGATTTCACCTGAGACAGTTTAATTGGGGTGTGGATGGGTTCTTAGAGCCACAGGTGAGCGTTAAGTGTCAGGTAGACACTAAAGGCGGATGAACAGCCATGAAAAAGGTTCAGCAAGTCCTCCCATTGCTAGTCCTTCTTGAATATCCCATACACCCCACTCATAGATTTAGAGTCACCTCCCTTTCTCTACATCCTAACCAGAGTCTTGCTTCTCAACACTAACAAAAATCATCATGACATAGTGTAATGGTTATTGGTTTGGTTTGGCTTGGAGTCCAAAGTCTAGGTTGGATTCCTTGTTTTTCCAGATTGGTCAACTTGCTTAATCTCTCTGATCCTTAGCTTTCATACAAATGGAGATAATAACAATCTTGCTGCTTATTTCTTAGCATTGCTTATTCAGAAAGTATTTTGTGTGAACCTTAGAGGCTATGGAACTCTGGTCTATATCTTAATGTATATGGAAATACCCTTTAAGCCAAAAAACATGTAGCTTTCACTAGCCGATTGTTTCACTCACAAGTAGCCAAGAAGGAGATTTGAGATTGTTAACATCTAGCATGTAACTTGTAAATTTGCAGGCAGCTGGGCATGAATACTCATTTTACTTCACTAGAGAAGGGGCAAAAACATCACGCTGCCCTGTTAAATATCAAAAAAATAAAATGAAAAGTTTGAAAAAGTGCTCTCATTTGGTCTATTTCCTGGACCAGGAGAGGGAAGCTACAAAGTAACAAATTGCCCAATCTATTTAGACTTCAGTAATTGAAATAGCTCTATATTTTGTAATTCTGCCAACTAGCACATTATGCTTTTAAGATCTCTGCTTGATTATTAGCTGCCATAAAAACAAGGTGCCATCTTGACATTGTTTGAAATTTGCTAGCAGTTAGTGTTTTACATGAAGACAATTCCTGTTAGCGGATAAGGTTATACACAGGGCTAAATGTTCCCCATATTTACTTTAACTCATTAGTGCACTTTACAAAACAAAGTCAGCTGTTTCATATTCAAGTAGAGCAAAATTATATTTTTTTTCAATGAAATGGGTTAAGACGTACTGTAGGATGGCAGTGATGAAAAGAAGAAATCTATACTCCCCAAGATGCAACCTGGAACAGAGTCATTCTGCCTCCTCTGTAATGGCTCTGGTACTGAGTAAGATTTATTGGGACATCCAAAAAGTATGGAATATTGGGCAACTGGTGAGCTGAAGTCTTAGCAAAGAAATCTGGAGGAATAGGGAATCATGCAGCAATTGGGGACAAAGTTACCAAACCCCTCACTTGGACAGCTTAGTCATCAGCATTCCATAAACACTCCTTAGACAGGAAAAACATTGACACAAGTATTTTCTGGATGAAACAAAAATGTGTTAAAATAGACATGGGGATAGAGGTCAAAGTGACTTTTTTTTCACAGGGCAGAGTCAACTTGAACATTCAGCCACCTCCCTCTGGAAAAGGAATGTTGTCTCTTTTTTTTATTTTAATGTCATCGGTGGAATGCAAGGACTGCTGCTGGAAATTTTTCCTTAAAAAAAAAAAAAGAATAACAAATCCAAAAAGCCCAGGATCTTCTGCACAGCATTATTAAGAGCTTCTATATTACTTCTAATTTAAGGGCCAATCAGAGTCTTAATTTGGGTGAGATTTAAACCACATAGTTTCATCCTAAAAAGTCTATTTATGTTCACTTTATTCATACAACAGTATGAAAATAGCCATTGTCAGGAGCAATTATCAAACTTAGAGGAATAGCTACATTTTTTTAAGCTGGGGGGTGCTCAAAATGGAACTCTATAATACAGGGGGAGAAAATAGAAGATGACTCGATATTCATTCGTCTTGAAACCAATAAGTAAAAAATCAGATAGCATGCAGAAAATATTGGAGAATATTCAGTCAGGCTTTTTTTTCTTCTGAAATGAGAATAATGGGCAGCTGTCACCTCACAAAGTTACACTGTCAGGGGAAGATTCTTGCCCTGAGTGAAGGTAGGATTTTCAGCAGCTCTTTTGCACATGATCAATGATTGCCTTAAAATTATAAGCTGGTGATAATCACGAGTAGGCTCCATTAGAAGCTAGGACTCTTTTTTCTTATAATACTTTTAGAAATAGGAAAGGCATCATATTAATTCTTCTCGATATTTCATTAGTTTTGTGTCATTCATCCTGTTAGTTATGTGCTATTTTGCATGGGAGTCAGTGACACAAAACTAATCTCTTGTCGTGTACTTTTTATGGTCCTCATGAATTGTCTCCATTAGAGAAAATGGCCTGAATTTTTTATTGGTTTATTCTGAATGAATGATTATGCTGAAACAATTCACTGTGTAATTGTTGCCAACAAGATACTCTCATGAAAGGGATGAGTAAGCCCAAAGAGATCCATGGTCCAGCAAACTTTCCAGAATTTGACTCTATACATTATGAAGCAAATCATTTGTTCTTTACTCAGGTAGAGGGAGAAATGATAAGCAAACTGAGGAAAAGGGAGATTAAAAGCTTTGTTTGTTTTTGCTCAAGGTCATACAGTTGAACCATAGAGAGAAACCCAACAGCATTGCTTCAGTTCTAGTGTTCTCGCTATATCACAATATAAAAGAAAATATATTCAGTTCATCTTCTGTGTGCTATATTCCTCTAAATTTATCTCTTTATAGGATAGGTAGTAGATGTTTAAAAATAACACATGAACTAGATTTTGGGCTAAATGACATTTCTCAAAGCTTTTGTCTTTATACTTTGGGAATAACATTCCATTTTTTTTCTATTTTTCTTCTTTCAGATCCACCACTCCTTCAGTAACTATAATTAATCTGCAAAGACAAATGGGGCCCTTTTTTCCATCTGAAAGAAAATGACCAAAGAAAGCAGACTGCCAGGAGAAAAAACATCTTCTTAATTGGAGAAAAGCAAATCCATTTGGCCCAGTGCAAAAACTCACAAATTTGTGGTGTTTTGTGTTTCACACTCGACTTGACTCTTCTGGGATTTGAATTCTGTTTGTGCTTGGCAAGAGGCAACATGTTCCTTCAAATAAAAACATCTTTAAGAGGCTCAGGAGGCTTTGTGGACATCAAATGGCTCTTATAAAAAATCCATTTCGATGATTTAATTGTAAATGAGTGAAAAACATATGAATTTCATTTTGTTCAGACCACACATGGATTTATATATTAGAATGGAGATTTGCTTCTTAAAAATTCATTTAGAATCTTATTGAACCCTGTGCTAGAAAATAGGTAGAGAAATTCCTGCCAATTTCAAATTCTAATGTTTTTGTCTGTTTTGAAATCATTCCCTAAAAAGGGTCAGGGTGCATTGTAGGGAACTTTATAATCTGGGAGCAGCTTTCTGTTAATGACTTTCCACTTCGGATGTGAATTAACTGTTCACAAACATCATTTAATGATCAAGAGAGTACATCTGAAGTTCAGTAGTCACATGCAAGGGCTCCTGAAGTTGTTCATCATGTTATCCTTCCTGACATCACCATGGTGAAGTCTTTCATATCTCTGTGTATTTTTTTTCCTGACTTTTCACAGAAAGGCCAGTACGTAAAAGAGATTTCAAATTCAATTTCAAAAGAAAATTTAGCTCCATAATATTGTTTTGTACTAGAAGGATAAACATATTAGCTACTCTACACTTAACCTTCAATTATATGATAATTCAATTCAATTTGGTCCTTTTTGGAGGAAGAAGAAATGACTTACAGGAAGAGAGGGAAAAGTTAACTATGCATTTCATGTTCTTCAGTTTCTCTAACAAATGGAAATGTATGCCTGCAAGTTGTCCAAGTTAAATATATAATCCTTAAAAAAAAAATCACAAATGAGCACTCATACCTTGCTACCCTTTTATAACAAGCTACATGAGGGCAACTATAAGATTACAATTGCATGGCAAATATTTCAATGCTTTGTATTTATTTTGGCTTCAATGACTCAGATGAGATCAATATAAAAAGAATAGTCTAAACATATATGGCACTTGACAATTTCATTGTGATTTTGTCTTATATACTATTTTCTATTTGACAGCATCTCTATAAGAAGTATATCAAAAAGTATTTTAAAATTATAAAGGGTGACTGTTGGAAAGATGCTATTATAATATTTATTATACCTCTCCTACCTCTTCTTTTGTCCAGTAAAATTTTTCATATAAATAGATGAATGGTGTAAAAACAAATGATGCATGAATAAGCATGTATTAAACTTTTACTACATGCTAGGCACTGGAATCAGTGGTAGTACTACAAATACAAGAATTCAAGACACTCTTTGCCCTCATAGAGGTTTTGAGTCTGATGGAATTCAACATAGAAAGGGGAAGCACAAATATCGGGACAAGGGAGTGGGGCGGATGCATGGTTCAGAATTAGTGGCTATGATCTAACAGGAGGCCTGTTTTTAAAATAGATGAGGGGAAAGCACACCAACGGATCCCAGGGTGGTTCCCAGTGTGGAGTCCAAGTTTCCAAGGGATGTTTTAGCTTTTTAGAGAAAGATTCTATTAAACATACAAGGAGACGGAAGATGCATTTTGCTATTATTACTTACATAATTAAAAAAAGGGATAGCTTGTGAACAGCATAGCTATAATTGGAGTAGAGTACAAAGCACTTGAGGACGATAATAAACTTTCAAGCACATTCCTTAATTTTAAAATTGTAAGTATTCCTTTGTTATAAAAGCAAAAAAAAAATGAATACTAAGACAAGAGAAAGAAAAGTAGGAGCTGGACAATTGGCAGCTAATGACCGCAAAGTGCTACTAATAATTAACAAGAACAAGAATTTCTTTTTCATTTTAATTAGGTGTTTTGCACTTTTACCCCCCTCTTCATATAGGAATCAGCTGCTAACAGTGTCATTAATCATGTAATTTCAAATGAACATGAATCCAATGTTGTTACTTCACCTCAAATGCAGAAGAAATACCCGCACACAATGGGAATTAGTATAGAAATCACCAGGGGAAAGAGCTATTATACATTTTACTTTGAAATGAACAATATTAGGCAATTAAGAGAGTCAAATTAAATTAAGTTCATTAAACTGCTAGGTCAAGGGAGCCAATCAAACTCTTTCAACTGGTGATTTTCAAAAACTTCATGTTTATCTTGGTATAGTATTTTAGAAATTTAAGATTAAGCCTGGCATAGTGGGAAAAGCACCGTATTTGGAGTTAAAGGACCAAGTTTTGAATTTGTCCTCCACTATTTCCTAGCTGTGTGTCCTTGAGTAGGTCAATAAACATCTCTGGAATTCATCTTCCTCATCTGTGAATTCAAAGTCTCATACACTCATGGATTTCAGTATGAAAGGGATTTTGATAGTAATTTCCTCCAACTCCTTCACTTTACAAAGAGCCTTAAGATCCTGAGTGGTGGAAAGTCTTTCCCAAGGTCACACAGGATATAAGTGAAGGTTTAGGACTTGAATTCAAGTACCCTGAGTACAAATGCAATATTCTTTCCAACCTTACCCCCCTCAATTCAACATGTTCAAAACAGAATTGCTCATTTTTCCCTTCAAGTCTGATCCTTTTCTGAACTTCCTCTTTACTGTCAAAGACACTAGCATGATGGTACCATATGACTGAGTCATAATTTCAACGGAATGATTGATTCTTCCCTCTTAGTCAACCTACCAAGTTCTTACAGAAGTTTGCTTTTTTTTTAAATTTCTGGGACATGTCTAATGTCTGAACCCTTCTCTCTACTTACACAGCCCTACATGAGCTGCTTATCACTTCTCACTTGAATTATTTCAATGATCTCCTAATTCAAGGGTTCTTAACGTTTCTTGTATCATGAACTCTTGTAGAAGTTTGGTGAGAACCCCTTCTCAAGATAATGTATAAAAATAGAATTATAAGGGAAATATGTATAATGAAATACATATATCTATGTCCTGTATAAAATAAGATCATCGACCCTAGGTTAAGAATTCTGGTCTTAATATCCCTCCTTGCTCAGGATTCTCCTCATTCCAAGCTGTCTTAAATACAGATACCAATGCCTTTTTTCTACAGCTCAAGTTTGACTATTTCAGTTCTCTTCTCAATTAATTATCGTAGTTCCCTAATATCTCCAGAATAAAATATAAACTCTTCTGTTGGGTCATTCACTCTTTTTATAACTCGTACTTCATGTGGCCTATAGTCCAAAGTGGTTTTCTTACCACTTCTCATACACATCAATTCATCTCCATCAGCATGTTTTCACTCTCTGTCATCCCCCATTCTGGAAATGTGCTTTCTATTCATTTATTGCCGGTAATTGTTATTCAGTCACGTCTGACTCTTCATTACCCCACTTGGGACTTGCATGTCAGAGAGACTGGAGTGGTTTACTATTTCCTTCTCCAGCTCATTTTACCAATGAAGAAAGTAAAGTGGACAGGGTTAATGGAGTTGCCCAGGGTCTCATGCTAGTCAGTATCTAGAGTTGAACAGATTTTAATTCAGGTTGTCCTGACTCCAGGTCTATACATGTCACCACCTAGCTGCCCCTCATCATGGCACCTCTAAGGATACTTAGCATCCTTTGAGCCTAGGCTCAAATGCTATCTTCTACAGGACTCCGATCCTCCCCAACAATTAGTGCCTTAATTTTGAATTCATTTATATCTATTTCAGTGCGGGGGAGACCTGAGGCCTCAAGGCCACATGTGACCTTCTCAGTCCTTGGATGCAGTCTTCTGACTGAGTCCAAGTTACACAGAACGAATCCTTTTATTAAGGTGATTTGTCCTGTGAAGTTTGGATTCAGTCCAAGGGCCTATAAATTCAGTTTTCTATATTGTGCATACACATACTAGAAGGTCTTTATCAATAGAATGTAAGCTCTCTGGGTACAAAGCTTTTCTCACCTTTACCTTTGCATCTTCATTGCCTAGCACATAAAGAGGCACTTAAGAAATAATTAATAGACTGACAAAGAGGTTGGACCAGCTCCCCTTATGCTCTAAGTCTCTGATTCTTTGATGCTGATTTTTGGTACTTTAGGGAGTCAATTTGTAAACCATGGCCAGAAAATGAATTTCTGGAAAATTTAGAACTCAAGCTCTAGCCTCACATAGAGGCAGAAATCAGTTCTAATCTTGGGTTATTATTCATTTCAGGTGCTTGATTAGCAAAGGTGAGCCAACCTAGACTCCATAAATACTGTTCAATTCACTTGTCTTTTTTTCTCTTTAATGTCTTTTTAAAGCATCACTTATGGATTCTGTATTTGATATTTACCTGAGTTGTGAATCTCTGTCCTTTCCTCTGCTATTTTTTTAGAAGAAAAGTCATTACATAAAGCCCAACTTATTTCTTTTTGTGCCCATAAGCTTACAGCAGATGCTCATTTAATGATGGGAAAGATTAATGGATTTGGTGAGTTAGATTCCTGTGAAGTTTGCATGTCATTACTTTGGGGCTTTGTTTTCTTGCATTATGGTAAAAACACTCCTGAAGATCCTAAACTTTTGAGCTTGGCATAACTATATCAAACGACAACACACCAGAAAGAGTCACGAAAGTGACAGATTGTTAAGGCAGCTTTTTGTGGTTTTGTTGTTATTACAAAGAATAAAGAAAAGTTTGAAAGAACTGAAATACAATGGAATATGGAAGGGATTTGGACCCTTAAATTCTAGCCAAGAACTAAAACAAAATAATGGGAAATTCACACTTAGCAAACAGATAACTTTTTAAACAGTTGAATCAGTCTAGCTATTGAGGAACAGGAAATCAGAAGGCTGGGAACTCTAGCCTCAGGAATTTGAAATGCTTCTTGACTGACTGACTGATGCCCTCTAAGATTATTTATAGTGTAATCCCCTCCCTAATCTCCAAATATACTGAAGCAAGATATTAAAATTATTCTACTGGTGAAAAAAGGTTGGAGAGTTGATATCTGTGTGTGTGTGTGTGTGTGTGTGTGTGTGTGTGTGTGTATGAGATAATACATGTATGGTGATAAATAAAAAGCATTCTGAATTCTTTAGAAGTAAAATGCTTGATTTTTTAGAAGACAGTTGTGGCGAAGCTTAGTGGGGCTGAGCTAGGCATTTAGGAAGAGATCCTTAGACTTGTTTTTGTGATGGATTATCTAGACATAAAGAGAATGTGAGTTAGACAATTATTAAGCGAATTATTAGGAGATATCATAATTCAGATACAACAGGCTATCACAGGGATGCCCACACATTTGTAGCCTATATGGTCAGTTTCCCTTTATCCTGCTTCTTAACTTATTATACTCAATTTTCATCATTATTAATTCTAGAGTGTGCTAGGGATATATTTGAGTATTTTCTTATGAATAGCATTGTGACTTTTCTCCACTAAATTAATTTACTCAGACCTCTCTTCCATTTTTATTAATTATCACTTATTTAATAAACCAGAGAAACTTTCTCTCCAGTAGTTACTTACAAACTACACATACATAGTATATAACATATATTACCCTTACACATAAATGTATGTACTTATATATTTATGGATAGATGAGGAGGAAGATAGACAAATACCCCTAGTCTTCTAGGATTAACTTAATATTAAAGTTACTTTTTATATTAATTAGTAATGTAATCAAAAATAATTCAAAAACATAAGTAACTGTTTACTATATTGCAGATATGAGAAAAATCCCAGCCAGAGTCACCTCTAACCACCAATGTAATTGCAGATGACTTCTCTTCACTAATAAAAACAATTTCACTACTCATTTCACCCAAGATATCTCTTCTCAAGAATTTTCTTCAGCTTCCTTATAAGATCAAGGTTAAAATAACCCCAGCAGGAAAGGAGACCTCTCTATTTTCTCTCTCTGTCTTCTTCATCCATGACAAGAAAACAATCTTTCCCATTGGTTTTGTCCAATCCATTATTCTGAACAACCTCTCCAAACTGACAATTACAATTGCCAATTCAATAACATTTTAATTGATTTTTAAAGACACAGTAACGGTATCTGTAGTCTCTAAGGTAGTGATTACTTAAAAAAAAAGATAAAAAGAAAAAATGTTTTATATGGAAAAGGATTAAAAATTAAAGTGGAAAGATAGTAAATAAGACAGGGATAGTCATATATAATGTATAAATAGTAAGGGAGAGAGAAGGAATACTGCATCTTGGTTACCGAAGAGAAAATAGGTTACATTTAAAGGAAAAACAGACAGGCATCATCATATCCATCCTCTATCCACCGATTATGGGAGTAGCTTTTAGCACAAAGAACTGTGGAAGAAACTCTTCTCTTTCCTCACTCTGCCTAAAGCTATTTAGTCCATGGCAAAAAGTATATAGTGCAGAGGAGAGGGCATGTTGTAATTCCCATTACAATGAAACTGGAAAGAGCTCCCCTTCACATTCACACCAAACTCTGTCTCCTGGACATTAGGAAAATGACCTGAAAGCCAGGCAAAATATTATCAACTAATCAAACATTGGAAATAGATTATACAATGGAGTATACAAATAGAGTATATAAGAGATCATTGGATATTAAACTTCTTATATCGTTCTTTCTCCTTTGAGTTAATTCCCCTATGCACTGGACATTGAGAACTCTACCCAATAGTTACATTTCTCCAGGGCCATTCCTTTGAAATTTTTGCCTTGTGCTTTGATTTCATAAGTAAACTTTTTGATCTTTAACATTTTGGCATTTATATTCAACATCCTCCCATGCTCTGCCCCAAAGAATATATTTTAACATTATATGTCCCTTCCTCCTGTTAAAACTGGATTTATATTATGTAGTTGAGAAATGTCAGTCCTGTATCTCTTTATCATATTTTTCTATTAGCAATTTTACTTGGAAACTCATTATTCAACTTGATTATTCATAGGAAATGGGATTTTTCCACATGCTGACTGTCTAGGTCCCTGCACTTTTGAACTATGAAACAAAACAGTTAACATTTTTTTAAACTGCAATTTCATAAATCAAAGGAATACTGAGGTCATTAGATATGACCAAAGTCTATGTTCAAATTCCAAGGAAGTAATTGCTCCAGAAAACAACTGAGAAATTATTAAGAAGAAAAACTCACTAATGGAATTTCTTACATTATTTATTATGCCTCTAAAATAAATTATTTCACTGGATCAAGTTGCATTGATGTCACCACCTTTCCAATAAAACAATTGATTTTTGGTTTTTTTTTTTTTAAAAAAAAAACAGGACAAACAAAACAAAACGCCATCCCCATTAAGCATGTCCAGGTTTTTTGGTTTGTTCCCAGACCTTGAGTTTACAAATATCCTTATAAAATACCTCAGAGTTATAAAAGCATTGAGAATATTGGCATAAGAATGAGTACACTGAGTCTATATTCTTGGAAGAAATCTATTTTTCTACATTATCACAACAGTTACTTGTTAAAATGATTTTTAACCGAGCACAGAAATGTGCTCACCAATACTTGATGCCTTTATTAACAAATAGATTAATTAGTTTGACCTTCTGTTCAAACACCTGGGATAATCTTATCTTTCAAAAATTGTATAATTTCATCCAAGTGCTGACATAAGAGCATATGGTTATATACCAATAATCATTTACATAATAGGGTTTTTGTTGGCTAAGCGTTTTAGAATCACTTTCATTACTTATTTCTCACAACAAAATTTAAAGAATTTCTGCCCCTATCTTCATTGATTACTCTGCCACCTCTGCCATAATTAAATAGATTGTCTTTGCATTGGCATTTGCAAAGTTGGATTTTTCCATAGAATGGGGGGAATAAACAAGTTTGTTTCTCAACTTGATTATTTCTATTTTGTCAATAGACTATCATGCAAGTAGATCTGATTTAGCAAAACAGCACCAGATCTTGATCATTCCAAATAATTTGGGGTAAACCTAGCCACCTATCCTATGTAAGAATAGGTGGAAGAGAGATGCCATGTGAACATACCTCCTATATCAAAACAACAAGAAAAGTGTCAAATAAAATTATTTTAATTGTAATGAGGTATAAAGAGAATGCCCTCAAATTATAAAGTGTTTTCCAATGAAAAGAAAAGGTTGCATGATGAACTCTTTACTATTGGTCCCTCCATCTCCAGGAAAAACATTTTGGTAGGTGTATGTCTCTAGCTTTGATTATAGAGGATCTTCTCTTGTTTCATAGATTACCACTAAAGGGGATGAGGAGTTCAAGATGTTGGATCAAGGGAGGAAATAGGAAATATTCTTCAAATGTAAAGGCATGTGTGGGTTAAATTTCTCAATTTCAATACCTAAAAAAAATTAGCTTTCAAAGAGCTTGTCCTGCCCACATCAAGAAGAGATATTCTATTAAAGTTGTAGAAAAATATAGACCATTGGGAGAACTAAAAGGATTAATGCTTTTTAAAAAATAGTCTATGTATCCATCCCTATCGAAAAGCATAATAGTCATTTAAAGGACTTGGAAAATGCCATGGTATCAATACCAATTCATGGTGTCAATATCCAACTTCATTTACTACATACCAGTTTTCTGTGCTAGACTTAGAATGAGGAACCCATGATTTGAATCCTGACTCAGACACTTAATAGAACTTGGATCAAAGATAAGTCTTTTAACTTAGCTCAGTCTCGGTTTCTTAATTTGTTAAATGGAAGTAATAATACAGCCTACTTGCTTGGGTTGTTGGGCAGATCAAATGAGATAACATACAGCAAGTGCTTTGCAAAACTTAAAGTACTATTTAGATGTTAGCTACTATCAACTGGAAAAGAGATCCAGGTATTTCTGTTCTGTGGATATTTTTCTTGGCATTTTTTTTTATACTTTCTGGGACCAAAAATGGTAGGTCATGCCAGAATGTGGGTGAAGAAGGCACACACACACACACACACACACACACACACACACACACACACACACACACATATACACACATACAGAGTGTCATTCCCCTTCCCCATAGTCCAGTCCATTTGAGAGATACTAAGCTCTTCAGGAGCATATAACTTATCCTATAGGAAACTTCTCCGAAGGCCTTCTCCTTTATAAATAATCTCTTTCCCTGAGTCTCTCACAATATTCTGCATACCTGTCCAACATACGCATATTTAAGCTATATTACAGCTATTCGTTTATGTGTTTTATATCTTCTTAAATTGCAAAATCTTTGAGAGTTTCATTACTCCAGATTGAGATCCCCAGTGCATTGAATTCAGGCAGAACATAACATTTTTTTTTGGGGGGGGGGTGGTTAATGAAATTCACTTTTCCTAGAATCTTTACGCTTCCTGAATTTCAAATTTTAATTTTGAATTAGAGCAAATCATATTAAATCTTGAATCAAATTATATTCTCAACTATTGTTAGTCTGGTGCTAAACTAAAAATGCAAAGACAAGAATTCAATCAAATGACTCATAAAGGAAGATCCATCATAGTAATGACTGACATCCACACAGTGTACTTTGTCAGCCAGTCAATCTTATTTGGTTACTAAGAGTGAGATAGCTAGTGCGTCCACAGAATACTGAAAGTAATCCTTTTATTTAAGTTGTCCTAATGACCTGAATCAATCAACTTTGTGGGTATTTGGTGCCACTGAAGCTTAAGTTAAGGGTTAGACTGGATGGCCTCTTCTGAATTTAAAAGTCTGTAATTGTGTGACAAACGGTGTGGCAAAGAAGCCTTGCTATGATTGAAAAACATGAATCAACAGAGAAACATCAATGCAACCTCATCACCCCATCCCAGAGTAGACGTTTAGAGTTTTAAGATGAAAACTTCATGCTGCATCATATCCATAACTATTGGGCATTACATAATATGGCAGTTATTACATGATCAATAACTTATCAGGGTCATTCAAGGTTGAAGACAGAGAAATATTGGTTATCCTTTGTTTTAAGATTAAAAAAAAAGAAAATAATGAAAATATATCAATCAAGTAAAAGAGAATGCCTCAGAGTTGGGGCCTGCCATTTGAAGATTCATATAATAATTCATTGACTCTATGCATCTTCATTATGGAAAAACAGTAGCAGCAGCAGCTACAACATATAGCATTTATATAGCATTCAAGATTGGGAAAGTGCTTTTCAAATATTATCTCGTTTTATCCTCACAACAACCCCGGCAGGTAGGTGCTATCATATCCCCATTTAACAGATAAGGAAACTGATGCAGTTAAAGTGACTTGCTCAGGATAAATGACTAATAGGAGTCTGAGATCACATTTAAACACAGGTCTAACTCTCTGCACTATGGCATGCAGTTGCTTCTAATAGACAGGATCCCTCTGATTCATGCAAAGTTAAGAAAACATCACAAATGTAACTCTATTTAAGAATTCATTCCTTCTCAGAAACACATTTTGAGGTGGATATTTTTAACATAATGTTGTTTCACATGACTCAGTAAGAGAAAGCACCAGGAAAGTCAGGTTTCTGTAAAAACATGAAGAAAGCATGCTAGATTCCAGTAATGTTTAGGTTTTACTCCACTTAAAGGAAAATTGATTTTTTTCTTTCTCTTTCCAGGCTTATTACTTAAATAGTTATACACTTGAGTAACCAGGATTCTGAAACAATTTAGATCATGTCATTGGCCAGAGTTAAAGCAAGACAGACTGGCTGGGGGTGTTTTCATGTTTTTTTTACTATGGGTAATTGCTATTTCTACAAATGTCAAAAAGTGTCATGTTTTCATAGAAATGTGAACAATATTGTCAACTCAAGGGCAGTGATACTAGGAAGGATATTTCAGTGCTTTACAAGTATTGATTTAGGAGTAAGCTATAAATATATGTGTATAGACTAGTTTCATATTTAAAGCTCAGGAGCTAGGAAATGGATTGAATAACAGCTCAGTGTTACTGAGGCAAAACACATTTTTTTCCCATTGTTATGTGGAAATTGGTAAAGATTATACAAGAATTTTGTAGATGTCAAGATTTGTGCAGTCAGTAAGTGAACCATCAACAAACATTTATTAAGTGCTAGCTTTGTGCCAGGCACTGTACCAAACATTGGAGTAGGGTTAACAGAGCAAGACGAAATTGTTTAATTTTAGGAACATCCAGAACTATCTCAATGGAAGAATCATTGAGTAGTTTGACAAATTTGCAATATCTGAGTGATATTCCAATGAAAGTAACTAAAAATATGAAAATGTAGAAAACTGTGACAGTCTTGCTGTAATTGGTTTCCAGTTTTCAACCAGGGGAAAACAGCAATTCATCTAATCTTATTTTCACTTACATTTTGGGGATCAATCAATGAAATGGCAGACATTTACTAAAGTGTGCTAGACAGTTTGAGGGTCAATTTTCTGAGTATGGTAAGTACTCAGAAAATATTTCATGAACAAATAAGTGACAAATATAAAGTGTTATAAACTCTGTTCTTTGCCTTCAAACTCTTGTATGTGTACACATACATATATTAATATATACACATATGTATATATATATACATATATGTGCATATACATTGTGTATGTGTGCATTTGTATATGTTCTGATTAAGGCTCACAAGAATTGTGGAGAGTCAAATGAAACCTCATAAATTCTACATGTAACAACTCCTTTGATATTTCGAGTGATTTAAATGGTTAGTTCAATAAAGAATAAGAATGAAATTTTTGATAATTAGCTGATTAGTACTCAGTTAAAGACTAGTACTCTTTAATTGCAAGAATAACATTTCAGCTACTGGTTGAAAGTCTAAGACTACTCATGCTCAAATTTTTACAAATATCTCTGAAATTGATGAGCTATGATATGGGTGAACTGATAACAGAAATGAAGTAGGATGAAAATACTTTAAAAGGTAGTATTTTAAAGCTACTTAGTAAATATTAAAAAAAAATAGTGAACCAAATTATTTCTTTATCTACAAGGGTGGAAAATAAAGAGGAAGAAAAATCAAGTCCATATGTATTTATTTACCACTTATTATATTCCTGGCATCATACTAAAAGATAAAGGAATACAAAGAAAGATTAAAACAAGCAAACAAACACATATAGTCTCTTGCCCTCAAGGATCTTACATTCAAATGAAGGAGATGACATGCAAATAGCTAGGAATATACTATATGTAGGTATATGTATGTATATATATATGTGTGTGTGTGTGTGTGTATGCATGTATATATATATACATGCATATATTATATAGCATATATTTCTGATGATGGTACACATATATACATATACACATATTCATATACAAATATACGTATGTGGGTGTGTATGTGTGTACTCTGAGAGGCAAAGACATTAACAAATGGGAGGTGAGATAGGGAATTAGAAAAACTCTCACAAAATACGTGGAATCTGAGCTGAGTCTTGAGTAAAGTTAGAAAAACAAAGAGGCAGAAGGGAAGGGGAAGACCACAAGGAACATGAGGAACAGCTGTCCTACGTCATGGACATTAGAAATGGAGGGTTGTATTTAAAGAACTCTAAGTAGGCCAGAATTACAGGAAGAGAGAGGGCATGGAGGAGAGCAAGGTATTAAAAAAAAAAACTTGGAAAAGTATGAAGGGTCCACTTTTTGAAGAATTTTACATTCTAAATCAAAGAGTTTATTTTTCAAACTGAAGTAACAGGGATCCACTAGAGCTCATAGAGCAGGGCAGTGACGTGGTCAGTCCTATGTTTTCCAAAACCTACTTTGATAACTGAGTGGAGGATGGTATAGAATATGGACAGAAATTATGGAAAAAAGAGAGGAGAGTTATCTTTGAGTATTATCTCTGATTTGAAGACCTCAGACACCATCCATTTCATCTTATGTTTGACCAAAACTCCCTCCTCTAACATCCTTGACAAGGTGTCATCCACTGACCTAATGAGAGTTTACTACTTGTCAAGGAGGTTTATTTCATTTTGGGACAGCTCTTAATTACTGGGAAATTTGTCTTCATATCAAGATGAAATTTGCCTCTCTGCAACTTCTACCCAGTTGTACCCCTTGAAGCCAAACAAAGCAATTCTACTGAATGGCAGTTCTTTAAAAAGTATAAAATTAATATATGTGTTGTTACTCTTCAAATCTTTTCACCAGGCTATCCATCCTCATTTCTTTTTTATTTTAATTCACCTTATAATCCATGCTATCCACAAAACTAAGGTTATCTATACTATAGAGCCTAGGTCCTTTCACTACATTTGACCATGGAATGCAATCCAGCCATATAGTCATAAAGAAAGGAATGAATGAAATTTTTTTGTCTGAAAGTAGACATTCTTTGCCAGTCCTTATATAGCTCTCTAGGTTTTCCTGTACAGGTCTTTGCCCATGCACAGTTTGTGAAAAAGCTATCATATAAACCCAAAATATTGAATTTCAAAATTTTATGCAAAAATTGGGTGTTGTGTAGTCTATATATCACTCTCCTGCATGATTATAGTGTGGAATTCAGGCAACTGAGAAATTTTTCAGTGAAAAATACAAAGGGAAAATGTTAGGGACCCCAGGAGTCTGGGCCTGATCTCTCAGGCCCACAGACTTATCTGACCAGCAGAGGCCTGTAGGCCCTGGGGGAGTTTAGCTGTAAGCAATGACTGAGGCGGGAGACAAGATAGTAAGAACTCCATTTATTCAAGTAGTGAGCAGTGTTTTTATCTCTTCTCTGACACCAGTGCCCTAAGTGAACCTATCAGCAATTAGTTTGCCCTTATAAGGAAGTAATTTACCTTAAGCCAGGACTGCCCAGGGTGGACACAGCACCTCAAGAAAGAAAAACATTTTTGGCTTCTTTGTTCTCCGAAAAGCCTGGGAAAATAGCCTTGAGCAAAACAGGGGCGGAACCCTTCCTCCCAGCGCCATCTTGTTCATGCCTTACCAGTCTCCCCTCAGTTTACCTGAGTCGTGACCAGTGAATGCCGTCCAAGAGGCTGGGTGTTGGCAGTTCCCTTACAGGGAAACACTGGAAGTAATAAGATTTCTTGAATAGCCTAGAAACTTTATTGTTACTCTTATATGAAAACTGCAGAATGAAATCATTTTAAAATCTAACTATATTTTGGCTGCTAATAGTTACATAAAGGGGTATTACTCATACTGTACTCATTTAGAAGAAAACCAAAAAAATCAGTTTTTTTTAACCCAAAGTGTTATGTATTATAGGAGACCACATGGTGTGTTCATAGGCTTTGGGGAAAAAAGAAGTTATTAAAAGGGTGGCTCTATAATTCTGGGTGGTGATGATTTTTTTTCATTCATTTCAACTTTTGCAAAAATCTTTTAAAGTACTTGACTCACATTCCACAAGATAACAAAAACATGAATATCCCATTTTGAACCCTACATTGTCTCCAAACTCATATTTGGCCTAGAAAATATGTTTATGCCAGTTCCCTTTCCGGCAATGGGAAATGATCTTAAAGACAATCTCTAATTGATATATTGCTATTAGTAACATGGGATTTTGTGTTAATAAATATACAGCTTTACCAAGTTAATCTTCCTCAAACAAAGCAAAAAATCTAGACTCATAAATAAAACACAGCAGCATGTTAACTCTCCATTATTCAAGTATGACTCAGTGATACTGACAATACAAAGAAAGATAGCAAAGAGGTACACACATAATCAATCATTTGAAAAGAACACAGAGGGGAAAAGCTTAAGACATATTAGAGAAAAGTGAAGTAGAAAGAGTTGAGGTTCAGGAGTCAGAGACATATGTGAATTTATAATCAAAGATGTGCATCACTGTTCTCGTTTTCTCCTTTCCAACTTCGAAAATTAAAAATGGTTTAATCATTGCATACAAAATATCAATACAGGGACATGACTTTCAACTTCTATCCCAAGTAGAGGGATTTCCAAAAGATAACAACAAGGAAGATAACTTTTTGACTTACTGCTAGCTAAATAAATTTTTATTTGGATATGACCTTTTAATTTCTTACATATCTTTGGTTCTTATATAATTTGTAAAAAAAAAAAAAAGGAAATTCCATACACAGTAACTTTCTGAATCAGAAATATATGCTAAGACCTTTTTGACTCTTTGTGATGCCTTTGACCATGACACAGGGAAAGGGATTATTTAGTTGCCTATAACCAGTCATAGACTCAAAATGTACTGTGAGTTTCTTAAGGCTAGTCAAATGGTCTGGAATAAATCATTGCTATTGTGGAACAAGTAAGAAGGAGTGAATGGAACTGGCTGACAGGTATAATGTTCTGAACATTAAAAAAAAAACTCAATAAGTATTCAAAGATTTTAATTCATGAGGAGATGAACCTGGAGATGTTACCCCGGCAAATATGCTAATGATGCAACTTCTAACACAGGTGAGAAGTTGAGAGTAGGATTTGTGTAGGGCTATAGGAACTGGGCTTATTTCATTGACAGAGGGAACTCCCAAATCAGGAAACTAAACTGCCTTCACTAATGCATGTTAGTAACTTTCCTGAAACTTCAAGAAGTTGTATCCTTGGTACTGGGTATACTGCTAGAAACACAGTAGGAATTTGCTAAATTCTGTTAATATCATCTATCCATTAGTAATTACCTTTAATTTTATGAATTTTTTATGAATTTATACACTATCCATGCTATATATATATATATATATCCCCTTAATATATATATATACCATATATATATATATATATATATATATATACCCTTAATAAATAGGGAGTGCAAATAAGTTTAATAGTATAATAAAAAGATCAAAAACCAGAAGTCTGATTAATTGGATTTGAATACTGTATCTACATGAAAGAGGGAAAAGAATGGGAGGGAAGAAAAAAAAGAGAAAAGGAAGGAAAGTAGGAAGGAAGGAAGAAAAGAGGGAAGGAAAGAGAGAAGAAAGGAGGGAAGGAAGGAAGAAGGAAGAGGAGGAGGAAAAAATAAAGAATAGAGAACCGACATTTTAAGTGACACGCCCAAGGTTACACAGATCTTATGTATTAGAAGTAACTCTTGAACCAAGGACTTTCTAGACCTAACCTCTAAGCCAAGCTTCTATCCACTATGCCACAGTACCTCCCATGGGTTACTTAAATCATTTTAGCAATGAAGTAAAGGTTACCCACACAAACCATTTATTTCTTTACTATATATTATTTGGAGTCTTTATTTCCATTAAAAACAAAAACCTACTTTTCTTTAAAATGACATAAAACAAGAAAATTTCGAGTCTTGCACACGTATCCCTAGAGGAAAAGTTTCTTTACATAATTCCTCCAATAGTTATTTAAAACATCACATCTTGGGTGTTCATTTATTCATGCAAAAATATTTACAGATGCAAGAGACTGTTGTAAGAGCCTATGGGAAATAAGGTTTTCATCTAAAGATGAAAAAGCAAAAGAAAGCAGTCCAAAACTCAAGAAGTTTGCTGTTGGTGAAAACTGCTTTTTTCTTGGCTATTGTCCCATGATACTGAAGACGTAGCAGCCAATCAAGAGCCAAATCATAGTTCCTTCAGATTTATTATAGCAGCTGAGTCTGCACTTTAATTGTTGAATAGCATGCTATTTTGCATCACTAGCAACAATGGAGATATGTTTTTCACTCCTGCAATTGCTTAATGAATCAAAGAAACTAAGGAGGTTATAACCATCATCATAATAAAAAATAATGCACTATAAATTTCCCTAACCAATTATCTTGTTTCCTGTCTTATTGCTGAGTGCCCTTTGAGTTCCTGCATTTGGACAGAAACACTCATTTTAACTGTAAAGGAGGGTAATTTATTTAGATGCTTCATACAGTAATATGTAAATGTTCAAATGTCTATAGTAATTTCTAAGGAGTTATCTACAGAAAAAAAAATCAGTATTGATATACACATCTATGCAAAGAATAATAATTATAAAATACTTTGCATTCCTATGACACTTTGCACTTTTCCTTTGCTTTCTCTCCTATGATCATCTCTGATTCTCATAATAACAATGGAAAGCCTTCATCTTCTGTCCAAAAGCTTGAGGATGATCTCCTGTGAGGTTTTGTGAAGCTTTAAGGTCTAGTACTGTTATATTTCTAAATAGAGTCAGCATCACTACCTCCCTTTTATAAATCAGAGAACCAGGTTTAAAAAGAGTTTAAAAAACTCCTTTAAGATGATACACTGCATTAAGTCTAGAAGGCACGCCTAGCTCCTAGCCCAGTGAAAGTCTGATGCTATACTATTGTGCTTTGGGTCAGCCAGGTTCAGTTTCCATTTCCATAATGGCTACAAGTTCTTTGTTTAGATAAGAAGTTATGTAATGCTCCACTGACATTATAGTTTACAAGGGAAAACATCACAAACAAAGCAGATTCCCATTTCATCCAATTTTTGTATATTTTTCATTGTCGGTATTTGACCGCTAAACAACAACAATAGTAACTCGTAGCACTCTAAGGTTTGCAAAATGACTTACAAATCTCTCATTTGATCTTCACAACAACCCTGGGAGACTGGTACCACTATTATCTTAACTTTACAGATGAGGAAAGTGAGGCAGACGGAGGACGAGCTAGTAAGTTTCTAAAGCCAAATTTGAAATCAGGTACTTCTGAATCTAGGTACAGCATTTAATCCAATGTCTACCAAGCAGTCTTTTATATATAAGAATTCCTACATTCCTCAAAGATAATTCTAGAGAAACTCAGATTGCTAGCATCTTTGTAAAAGAAATTATGCCTGAAATTATACCAAATTATAGGGCAGTTTTAACCTGTTAAATGGTAGGTCTTTTATTGTATTTTATTTTTGAAAAGTTTGACTCTCTTATAAGTGGGTATCTGTTGATGCCTCAATATCACTATCATTCACAATACAACTGTAGACCCAGGTGAACACAGTGTGAGCCATGGGGGAACCATGGAATTCACCTTGTAACTTTTTTCTTCAAGCATTTTTGATTATTATTTTAATTTTCAGCCATTTGTTCATTTCCCATAAGGATGGAATAAAATATGTTTAGACACCTTGCCTCCTGGATGATATAACTTAGCTACTTTTTGCTAAAATTTAATTGTGAATGAAAAGCTGAAGAAGACATCTCCTTAATGGTTCTTTTACCCTCCTGAAAATCATCATCTTCTGTGTGATTCTCAGTTTCCTCTGTAAGACATCTTTGAGGTAATGCAAAGTATATTTTATCTGGAAGTTGAAAGCCTGGGTTTGACTGTCATCCCTGTCACTTAATAGTTAAACAACTTTGGTTAAATCACTCTATTTAACTTTGGTTAAATCACTCTATGCCTTATCTTCAGGATGAGGATAACAGTAAGAGCAAAAAAAAATAGTATCTAAACTTATAAAGTGTCTTAAGGATTCAATAAATCAATATCAATCATATATATATATCACTTCTAATTTGATCAAGTGATTGAATTGTCTCATATTTGTAAAGCTTAGATAACATAAAAAAAACTTATAAATAATAAATTATAATTGTTCTTGGGAATGTCTTCCAAAATATTACTTTGGATGCTGACATTACTAACACAAGGGACTAGAGTTCTTGTCAATTCATTTTTATACATATATTGTATACTCCAATGTATGCCTATTCTTCTATATCATTTATTTTGCAAATTTGTAGACAAGATGTGAAGAAGAATCTCTTGTCATATCAAGAACTCTGCTAAAATGTTTTTACACATGGCATACTCCATCTATAAATTCTTCTGAAAAAAGTTGCTATTTCTAAAGGCAGCATACTAGGTCACAATTTTTACTCAATTTTCCTTAATATTTGACTTTCAATGGAGTTCCAATCCATCAACCTACAGTAATATTAGTGTTATAATGATATTACAAATGGCAGGAAGGAAATAAATGGAAGGGAAGGAAAAGGAACTGAAAGGAAGAGAAGTGAAGGGGAGGGAAGGCAAGGCAAGGAAATGAAATAAATAAAATAAACCTTAAATGCCTATTTTGTGCCAGGCACTGCTAACTAGTCTACAAATGGTATGTTATTTTATCCTCACAACAACTCTCAGAGGTAGATGCTGTTATTATCACTACTTTACACTTGAGGAAACTGAGGTAAACAAAGATTAAGTTATTTACGCAACTTCATATAACTAGTATCTAAGGCCACATTTAAATTCAAGTCTTCCTGACTCCAGGCACAGAACTCTATCCACTGTACTTGACATCATTTCCCAACAGACTGATCTCCTGGACTTCACCACTGTGTCCAGTAATTTCTCTTTTTACCTGATTGCACAGCTCTGAAATTCACTTCTCCTCAATATTTCCTGGTTCTAGGACCCTTTCCTTTTTTTGTTAGGAGAGGTCAGAAGGTGGACATTGGAGAGCTTCTTCCTGGCCCTCTATTTTAAAAAAGGGTCCACTGCACTTATCTCACTATTCTCTCCTCAGCTTCAGGTCTTCATAATGTCCCCACAATAGGCACCATTCTCCCCCTCCTAAATTTCTATTTTTTTATATGTCATTTTCCCTCATTATCTAGTGAGTCCCTTAAGGGTAGGGAATATCTTTTGTCTTTCTTTGTATCCCCAGCACTTAGCACAATGTCTGACATGTTGTAGGCATTTTATGTTTACTATATTGCATTGCACCACCTAGTTACCTATAATGCCTCAAACAAGCATCACATTGTCCAAAGAAGCCCTTGTGCACCCATTTCATAATACCTCAGATTAATCTATTAAGATACCAGATGTATCAATGAAATATCTCTCTTTTTATACACACACATGAATATATACTGAGTCACTAATCCTCCTTCCTCAATCGTGAGTTCTACAATTATTTAGCAATAAGATAATTTTTCTCAGGTTAGCATATAGCTTTAAATATAGTTTTTTATTGAATACACAATAGATGATAGAATTAAATGGAGAAATAAAAGAAGAATTTATTTATTGATGCATTATTTTGACTATAATAAGTAAATGTGGGGCATTTTTCGGAGCTCTAGGGTCATGACATTAACTCAAGAACAGAAGTTATATTTTGGGAGGAGTCTGAAAAAGTCCTTGTGGCATATTGGTAGAGAGCTGGCCTAAGAGTCAAGAAGATATTTGTCCTAAACTTCCTTTAGTCACATACAGTGTTATCATGATCAAGTCATGTAATGTCTCATCACTCCAAGTAATTCTCTAGCATGTCAAGTTGCAGAGCAGGCATCTTTGGAAGGCTCACAGACTGACAAGTAAAGGGGGACATTAGAAGTCATTAAGTTCATCGTCTTTATTTTATAGATAAGAAAACTGGGATTTGAACTTAGGTCTTCCTGACTCCCAATCAAGGAACTTTTCTGCGGTACAACCTAAAAATTCCCTGGTATAGTTCTCTGTACCTGAGAAATCACAAGCACAGTCTCTATTCTTCTATCAGCAGAATACACAATAACAGTCAGACCATTTTCGCTTAAATACTTGAAGGGTTTATTGGGTTCCCTAGAAACTAATTCAGACCACAACTTCATTACAACGTTATAGTTGCTCATATATTTATGGCCATACAAATCTACAATTAATAGGTGGTATTCTGTTGACAAACCTCTTTCAATTCAGATAAGTTAAAGCTCAGCAACAGTCAGTTGCCTAGTTCATACTTAAAGTCTATGCAACCAGAAATCAATTATCACTGGCTTAGCCTCTGAGAACCTAGTAATGCCTTCTTATAAAATATTTGATAAAAATGTCTCATACAATTCTTTTGGAAAGATAGAGAAATGTTGACTAGGCAGTAATTCAATTAAGTGGATTTGGAATAAGTTGAATGGTCAGGCTTAAAGAGTAATCTTAAAGATTTCAAGTCCCTTTGGAGGTAGTCTCCTACAAAATGACACCATGATTTGTATTTAACCCTGTGCTTTTTCACATTTTTTTCAATGACTTAGATAAAGACGTTGATGATCATTAAATCTGATGGTGTCACAAAATTGAGAGGTAGACAATGGAAAATATTCAAGGGTGGAAAAATGTAGAAGGCTACAGAGTTGGACTGAACCTATAAAAACGAAATTCAATATGAATGAAGGTCAAATCAAACACCCAGTTCCAAAATAAGCTTCTGAAGGACAAAATAAGGAAAACATGATTGGATAGCAATCTGACTGGGAAAAAAAAAACTGTATAGGATTTTTGGAGTGCAATTTCATTATGAGTCATCATGATATGGCATTCATCTAATGTGGTCTTGGGCCATATTCAGAGGGGCATAGCTTTCAGGAATAAAGATGTGATAATAATGATTGTACTTGTCCCTCATTAGACAACATCTGGAATATTAGGGTCGATTCTAGGTGCCATGGCTTTACGAGGATATAGCAAAACTGGAGAGCTTCCAGAGAAAGATACCTAGAAGGGAAAAGGACCTGAAGCTACATACCATATGACAATTAGTTAATGTGGTTAGATGGAATAAGAAAAGATCGAAGAGTTAGTGGCTTCAAGTATTTGAAGTGTTTTCATGTGGAAGAGTGATTAAACTTGCTTCCTTTGATTACAGAAGACAGTACTCTCTCCTCCTCCAAATCCCACAGAAGATACTCCAAAAAAAAAAAAAACAAACCAAAACATTTTTAACAATTACAGCTACAGAAAAGGGTGCTGGATTTTATGGAAAGGTAGTGGGATCTTCCTCATTGTAGATATTCATGTGGAGGCCAGATAACTTTAAGCTAAATGTGTTATAATGTGGTTTCTTTTGGATGTAAGTTGAGGCAGATGACCACTAAGAAATGTTCTGAATTCTAAAATCTAAATACTCCATTCCAGAGTTTGGCATTGAAGTATAGCAGAAGCAAGTGGTGGGGCATCACTCTACTTCTATGAAACAAAACAAATAAAAACTCAAAAGGGCCATAAGGATTCCTTGATTGTTTGACCTGGGAAAGGGTAATTTATTTGTCTTCTTGGTCAAGACCATCATTTTGCAGATGAATAAAATGGAGTTCAGAGAGAATATGACATGAAGAGATTGTCTGCTTATGTCTAACTCACTCTATGATACTCTAGGATATTGCCTTAAGACCTTTATGAATGACATTGAAAGCAATAAAGGGGTGTGCTTCTTCCTCATTGAAAAAATCTAGATCAATGGGGAAAAGAAAACACCAATGATAATCACTACTTCCCTGACACAGAGTTAGTTGAATTTGTTATAAATATATGTGGGAACAAAGAATTTGTCTTTCACTTTCAAATGCAAGTTAAATGAGATAATAGATAGGAAATGCATTTAAATGCTTAAAAGGCTATCTAAATCCCGAAGTAGTCTAATTGCTAGTAGTAGCAGCACTAATGTTAACAGGAACTGCAGCATTAGAAGTAACATAGGTGGAGAGCTGTTTGTTGAAGATTGAGATTCTTTGCCCACTGGAACCAGAATGGAAAAATCAGACTGGATAATTAGAAGGTGGCAAGTCCCACATTAGAAGACATGGCTTTCTGTGGAAATATCTTATTATCATTGGAAACATATATATCCATGAGGATAAAATAATATCAAATTATTCTCTTATTGTGGTGGAGAAAACATCCCTAATCTATTTTATGTGGATGCCATATTGAGTAACTCTTTCCTTTTTCATGAAATACAAGGATTTTGTTGTTCTAACTAATATATAAAGTCCACGACTTTCAGGGGAATATACTGTTCTCACATTAAAAAAAAAAACACATATATACACCAACTTCTAGACAAATATTTTCCATGAGAAACACGTGTGAATTTCCTGTAGTGATCTCTGGTTGCTCTGGAGATATGCAGTCTCACAGCCAATAATGGCTGAGGAACAATGAGCTAGTTAACATATTAATGTGAATGTGATACAGTATGTGAAGAAAGAGACATAGTACACTGTGTACAGCTAGGGAAAAGAACACTGTGTTCTACAGGGAAGGAAATGAATGAATGTTCAGAACAAACTACATTTGTTGATTCATTTCTTAGGTATTTGCAAGTTGCAAAGCCTGGGCACGGAAATAGGGGACTTAGAGGAAAATCCATGAAATGAAAATATTTAACTTAAAGAAGTTAATCTTCATGGGTTCTATGAGTTGTTGAACTAGGAATCTTTGTGTGCAGAAGCATTTCTGCAAATTATTATTGCTGTTGAAATTGTCGGTATTAATGAGTTTGGGGGCATATGTGAAATTTAACCCTCTACATACTAATTAGCTCATTTCTTTTCTTTGCATGGAGGGACAAAGTTTAGCAGTGTCCCTCTCTTTTTCTCTTCAGCTTGGTTTTTCACTCTAGCCAAGCGTAAAAATTATTCAGCCAGAGCTGGCAATGTGTGTACTTTCTTACAATACTTTAAAATTTGTTATGGAAAAGTTTCAGAATGGAGGTTGGTGGGAAGAAGAGCTCTGGAAAACAATTACTTTATAGCAGGATGACTCTATAATGGGATACTCTCTTTCCTTCCTATGTGCTCCCCCTCCCCCACCACACACACACACACACACACACACACACACACACACACACAAACACACACACCCTTCTCATTTCCTCTGCTTATACCCACCCAGACTGGAAAAATTTAAAAGGAATTTTCAAATTGTCTTTCAATGGAAACTTAATAAAGTAGTCCTTGTTTGTGTGTACAGCTCATTATCTGCATACTTCATGAAACTATAGAGAATCACTACCTTCCCTCAGATCCAAGTCATCTCTTCTACTATTTAGTGACTTAGACTCTGTTGTGTGTGTGTTGATATGTGTGTGTCAGTATGTATGTGTGCGTGCCTGTGTGTGTGTGTGTGTGTGTGTGTGTGTGTGTGTGTGTGTGTGAGGGAGAGAGAGAGAGATACTGGAGACAATACTGCATAATGAGCTGTCCTGGGAGCCAGGTAGTCTTGAGTTCTAATCCTGACCCCCTCTACCGGTACCCATCCACACAGGATAAATATGATTTTGGATAAGTCGATTAACCCCTCATTGCCCAGGTGATGAGGTTACTCTCATTGCCTCTGAGACTAAACTGCAGAAGTCATTTGATTTGATAAAGAGTTTCCTCACCTTCCCTATCCCTGTTGAGCATTTGTTTTGAAATCACATTCTCACAGAAACTTTATGCTGAAACATTTTTTTCAAAAAGAAAGAAATAATTTGATAACATTACGATGAACTATCATTCAAAGGTGAGGAATCTATGCCTCAAGGCCACATGTGGCCCTTTAGATCTTCAAGTATGATCCTTTGGATCCAGACTTCACAGAACAAATTCCCTTAATAAAAGGATTTGTTCTGAAAAATTTGGACTCAGTCAAAAGGCCTCGCCTAAGGACCTAGAAGGCCACATGTGGCCTCGAGGCCTCAGGTTCCCCATCCCTGCCACCTATTACCTATTCACCAAAACTGAAGGATAGAGAGTTAGCTATAACTAGTGTGAGGTGATAGATCCAATCCTATGAAGTAACCGTTGATCCATGAAGGTCATCTGAACTCTGACATTTACTGCCTGTGTAAGTTTGGTCATAATTTAACCTCTTGAAACCTCAATTTCTTTATCTGTAAAATAAAGGATCTAACTGGCTCCTAAAGTCCCTTTTAACTCTAAATCTGGGATCCTCTGATCCAATGATGAGGAACCCCATTGACTAACACTGAGCAGTATTCCACTGTGGACGTCTAAGTTCTTTCTTATGTTGAGGAAAATTTGGACAAACTGTGATTGCTATTCTTTGGTTCTCACCCATCTAGAGAAGAGATTTGTAGATTTTCTTTTCATGTCATGAATTCTTCTAGCAGTCTGGTGAAACTGATGGATCCATTCTAAGGAAAAAAAAATAAAGCTTTTCACTGAAAAAAATAAAATACATAGGATTATAAGGGAAGCCAGTTATATTGAAATACAGATATCTGTAGAGATAGACACAGTATTCATAATACATACGTGTACATATGCACACATATACATATAGGTTTATATGCATGTATACACACATATCCATATCTACATATCCATACATGCATGTGTGTATGTCTCTGTGCCTTTATATATCTACCTAGTTCAGAGATCCTAGATTAAGAACTCCTACATTAAAAGCATAGAGAATATACCACATGGTATACCTACAACTATCCTAAGAAAGCAATCTAGCTCCATCTCCCATGAGGAAAGCCTTTTGAAACCCAAACACTTAACCATAGACTTTCTCCATGAAAAGTTCAAAATGAATCACCCAGATTGAGCAGATTCTAAAAGTTAGCTAAGAAACCAATTTTCATTTTTTCCCCACTGTTTTGCCCTCAGAGTTGACCAGATTCAGCAGCAACATGTAAATGATGTTATCTCATGGACCACTAAGTGACTCCATTGAGTGCTTGATCCAGAGTCCGGAGGACTCATCTTCTTGAGTTCAAATCTGGCCTCAGACACTTAATAGCTGTGTGACCCTGAATAAATCCCTTAACCTTGTTTGTCTCCGTTCCTCGTCCATAAAATGAGCTGGAGAACCACTCCAGCATCATTGCCAAGAAAACTCCAAATGGGGCCACAAAGAGTTAAGACATGACTGAAAAGTGATTGACCACTGACAACACAAACACTGTGTATTCTCATTTGTGTAGTAATCATCCAGTTAACACATGGTAGATACTCTTCAGTCCAGCCTCAACAATACTGTTAGTTTTTGAAATAATTGCTAGCCAGCTTAACCTTTTATCCCATGTACTCAATTGCCATTTGTTGGGTTGATATGATTCCTGAGAAACTGGCATTCATTTTATATACTGTCTTTATGCTTAGACAGATTTGATCATGAAGTCATTTCATGAGCACATTTCATGGTCTTAAAAACAGGTACCACCTAGCTTAACCCTTTATCCTGTCCACAATGTTGATTTTTTTTAAAAAAAATTAATTTGACAGACTACTATTTTTCCTCTTCTCTCCTCTGCATGTATAGATACATTTTAGAGGCTTTTCCCTTTCATTGTCTCCTCAATGCAGCTTTTTTACTATAGCCATACAGAGACATAGCTCTGGAAAAAGGTAGAGAGATTAGATAGATAAGATAGATAGATAGATAGACAGACAGACAGACAGACAGACAGACAGACAGACAGATAGATAGATAGATAGATAGATAGATAGATAGATAGATAGAAAAAATGCCTGCACATACAAACCAGCCCATGTTCCTTCCAACTCAATATCTCTGTATCTCTGAGAGCTACACCACCAGGAAATTGTAAAAGAACATAACTCACCCTCTTTTTTTTTTTTTTTTAACAAACTCAAAGGTTAGAGTGTCCTTCAGAATATTCTAGTTTTCTCTAATAACCTCTAATTTCCTCTAATGTGTTTTTAATCTTCATTAATTTATTCAACAAACATTTGCTACTTATTACTTTATTTCAACAAATATTTATCAAATTCCTATTATATGTGAGGTACTGTACTAAGTTCTAGGAAATATAAGATTAAAAAAAAAAAAAAACAATCAGTCCTTCTAGGGATGCCTCCAAACTGCAGGGAACAGTTTTCCTGACTAAGTCTTTCACAAGTACTAACATTCATAAGTTGCAAAAGTCATCAGCTGTGTTAAGTAGGCTGTAAACTTTTCTTGAAAAAGATCCATGCTTTGAGAGTAGTAGACTTAGATGTTTTCTGAGGAAATTGAAAATCATGCTCTACTGGGAAATACCACCGATAGCACAGAAGGTAGTAAAACCCTTTGATACAAAATATAGCAGCCCTAACAAAAGAAGAATTCTGTAGCTGAAAGAGTTGCATAAAGCCCACTGTTGTGAAGAGATCACTGGAGGACTGAGTTACACAGTTGCAGCATTAAATTTGTCCAATAGCAATTTTGCCATTAAATGCTGTTGTCTCTGCTTATGATTTTGATGACTTTCCAGAAAAACAAAAATGATACAACCCAGCCAAAATGACTTCCTCTTGCTCTCTGGACACCTCCCTCTTTTTTATATCGCTTCACTGATGTTACTCTATCATTCATTATAGGCCTATTTTATGTCACTGAAAAACTAGGAAAACACTGAACTCCTCCCCCAATGATTATCACTGAGGTTACTTCATACAAAGATGAACAATGTTGGAACCATGGATATGACTGAGAGGTTC